>JAPDVR010000014.1:37655149-38207649 GCA_026230005.1 Gila orcuttii
AGGCAAATTAATTCATTGGAATATGTTTAAATAAAAAAATAAATCTTCAGTGTAGTCATTTTGCCTACAGCATGACAGCTTAATAGCTGGAATTTATTCACAAAGCAGAGACTCATGGTTTGTTTACCAGTTGTTTCCTGTTTTTTCTGTTTATGCAGCTTACTGCCAAATACCATCCCAAGATGTTTCCTAAATCAAAGTAACAAACAATAGAACTAGAGGGGAAATACATGTATAGACTGTGTTTATTTGATTTCCTGTTCATGCATGATGATGGTATGTAGATGACAAGGATAGGAGACAGATGTTTTGAGTGCAGTCTCTGAGTTACAGCGGCCCCCTGATTCCCCACACCCACATACAGCCGCTTTACAGGAGGGGCTGACCACAGCTGGAGAAAGGAAAGTCACAATAACAACTCATTTGCAAAGAAAATATATCTATTTGATTTCAATGCAACGGTAAACTAAATCCCAGTCAGGTTTGTCATATTTTGGTTTCACTCAGGCTATGCATGTAAAATATGTGCAGATATTTTATCAAATTGTACATTTTTTTAACATGAAACATTCTTCATTCAAAGGTTAAAAAAGGAATAATTTGTATCTGATTGTTAGTGGATAGACTTAGTGGTTTGTCCTGCACTAGGGTTTAGCCTTTAGTAATTGTGTGCCATGCACAGCATAACACCTCTTTTAAGGGGCAGATATACTGTATATCTGCAGCTGTCTTCAGCTTTTCCTCAGGACAACTGGGGGAATTCTGAACTCTAGCTTACTGCCAGAACAGCTGGGCATCGAAGCCATGAGATTACTGTACTGGAGGAATAACTGGAAATATGATGACAGTATATAGTGGAAAAACACGAAATATCATGTTATGAGTTTATACACCCTTATTGCCTTTAAATATGATACAGAATATTGATAGTAAGAGGAGGTTTTTTTCAGAAAATGAATTTGAAAATAGATTGAATAGGCTTATCATAACTCTGCTTTTTTATTTTTTTTACTGGAACTGGCCATAGTGCGGATCTTGAATAAAAATTATGTTTGTGATAAATCAGTTGATTAAATTGATTTTAAATTCATGTATAATTCTACGGAGCCCCTAAAGGGACGTGGTGGTGGAAAAAAAATTAGGATAGGAGAATTTTTTTTTTTAATCTTTTGCGTTCCCTCGCAAAACTTTTGGGTTCCCCCGAGAAACTTTGCGTTCCCTCGCAAAACTTTTGCGTTCCCTCGCAAAGATATTTGCGTTCCCATGCAAAAGTTTTGCGTTCCCTCGCAAAGTTATTTGCGTTCCCACGCAAAAGTTTTGCGTTTCCTCGCAAAGACATTTGCGTTCCCACGCAAACCCCGTTGTGAGCTCGGACAGACACTTCCTGTTTAATGTTCCGCTGGCAGTGCTTCAGAGCTCCGTACGTTAATGGAGCGTTTCATAGTGCTTGAACTTGGACTCAAATATAAAGAAATGCGGTCAGTGCTTAACTCAAGGAGTTCAGTGAAGCTGGCAATATATTCAAATAGGCTATTCGAACTTCCCGGATCAATTTTTTCTCGAGCTAAACGTTGTTAATACACAAACGACACCTATTTACAATCACAGTAACCTAGAGAACGAGCTAATTCTCCTCATAATATAAATTTATCTCTAAACAGCCGATTGAGAGACAAGTCCAAATAAGGGGCCGTCTGCAAAGTGCAATCCCCAAACCCTATTATATTATTAAACACATTTTATATTATGCACATTTTATATTATTAAACATATTCTATAGCTTCACTATGACACTACTGTGGCCAAATTCAGTTCACACATCACCGCTCTCTTGCTGGTTATACTACAATACTTAGTTTGATTAAAAAAAGCATAATTGTTATGATTTTTTATGAAATAAAATTCAATAACTTCACACTGTTATACAGTGTAATGCCATCGAAATTCAGTACGCAAATATAATGCATAAGCTATGATTGTAACTATTATGTTAGCTGCGCACAGTACCAATATAATTTGTGTAAAAAAAAGGCCTACTTATTTTTTATGTGCAATTACTTCCCATACTAGCTTTCCTGTAGCTCAAACAGTAGAGCGTTGGTGATTGCAATGCCAAGGTCATGGGTTTGATTCCCAGGGAAGAGCAAGAACTCATAAGAATGTAAATGTGTACCTTTGGATAAAAGAGTTACATTTACAGTTATGCATTTGGAAGACAAAGTGTTGTATAACCAATATTAGAGCAGTGATGTGTGAACTAAATTTGGTGTGTTACAGTGAAGTTATTGAATATTTTTCATAATATAAAATGTGCAAAAGCAGTGTAGTATGACCAGTGGGTCACCATTGATGTGTAAGCTGAATTGGGTGGCACTAGAGTTTGTAACATTGAAGTTAATGACTATTTTTGTAATTTTGAATATGAGTTGATGCTGTGGTCGTTTTTTGGGTTATATTGCACTTTGCAGATGGTCCCTTGACTTGTCTCTCAGCCGCCTGCACATAAAGATCCATTTAGCCTATATTATAAAGCTCGTTTTGAGGAAAATTGGGTTGTAGCTCGTTGTCTAGGTTACTGTGATTGTAAATAGGTGTCGTTTGTGTTTTAACAACGTTTGGCTCAAGAATATTGATCCGGGAAGTTCATTGAGTTAAGCACTGACCGCATTTCTTTATATTTGAGTCCAAGTTCAAGCACTATGAAACGCTCCATTAACGTACGGAGCTCTGAAGCACTGTCAGCGGAACATTAAACAGGAAGTGTCTGTCCGAGCTCACAACAGGTTTTGCGTGGGAACGCAAATATCTTTGCGAGGGAACGCAAAACTTTTGCGTGGGAACGCAAATATCTTTGCGAGGGAACGCAAAAGATTAAAAAAAAAAAAATCTCCCATCCTAAATTTTTTCCACCACCACGTCCCTTTAGGGGCTCCGTATAATTCAAATCATTAAAAAATATAAAAGCCACGAGAGGGCATCATTATTTTGACTTTTTGGCTGAACCGGATGAGGGCGGTGACTCTGTGGGCGGAGTTATTTTGAGTTCAGGCGGGAAAAACGAATACGTGATGACGTACGCTGTGTCACGTTGAATGCTTGTTTTTGCGATGGCTCCCATCAAAATAAAACATATCGTCTCTTTTACATCACAGGTAAATATCTGGTCGAACTTTCATCATGTATACGGCGAGACAGCAATTAATAATAAGTACTTGTACTGTCTTGCATTTTATAATAACTGTCGTGAACAATATCACGTAATGAGGAAGAGTTCATACAGATTCAAATAATTTTATATAAACTAATCCCCCACCTGTAACGTTACAGTGAAAATACAGAGATTAAAAAATACATATGAATCAAAGTTATTTAATTTCTACTCTTTGAATGTACTTTATATAATGCTTATAAGCATGCTATTGCGTGTTATTAATTAATTGTTTTGTATGTAATAATGTGAGTAATGCAAGTTATTAAAGTAATAAATGATAGTAAGAATGGTGTGGATAATCTGTGTGATGGCACTGACAGCAGCAGGCCCTGGTTGTTATGCATGTAACAATGAGTAATGCAAGTTATTAAAGTAATAACGATTTCTCTTACATGACTGAATTGCAGGATAGTAAGAATGGTGTGGATAATCTGTGTGATGGCAGAGACGGCAGCAGGCCCTGGTTGTGCAGCGTCCAGGACCGCAGTGGAGTGCTGAGGGTGGAGTTACAGATGGAGCGAGTCTCTGCTATAGGATTCATTGATGTTGGTGTGTTTGTTAACAGAAAAATCTTCCTCTATAATCTGATATGTGTTCTTGACATTAATATTCATGGTTTTTTTTGTTTGTTTGTGAAGGCAACTGTGGCTCTGCGTTTATTCAGATTGATGTTGGCCGCTCCTCCTGGTCCTTAGACCATCCCTATGTCACCCTGCTGCCCACTGCAACCCTCATGAGTCCAGCGGACTCGAAACAGGGCACTGGCCGTCAAAATGTGCGCATGTTTAAAAAAGGTAAAATTACTACAAATCTCTATATTTCCCTGGTATTTCTCATTCAAGGGAGACACTTGTAATCCTTGGTGGTCGAAAAAGAACAGACAATAAGCGTAACATTTTATAATTGAATAAATGTATTATATTTTGTTTCCATAATATTTTTTTGTATTTTGTGCAGATTTCATGATACTAGACCATATTCACCTCTAAATGATGTGGCATTTATTTTTATATTTAAAATTATACAAATATAAGAAAAATAAACAAAACAGACAACTAAACAAAATAAAATGTCATTTACTTGAGGTTCAACTTCTGACAAAAATGTTAATTGCTGCAGTCTATTTAAAAATCTTTATTATAATTTTTTAAAAAATCAGTTTGAGTGATTGATTCAATGGCTCACTCATTTTGTTTCATTTACTGGATGATTCAGTGTTTTTTTTTTTTATGAATAATCTTGAATGAATGATTCATTGACAAGGTGATTTACTCTATTTTGAAAGCTTCTGTAGACATCAGTGTTTATATCCAAACTATAAACTATAAAAAAGAATCATTGTCATTTAAGAATGAGGTTGCGTGGGTGTTTGAATCGCGATCTTTTAACTATTAATCGTGTAGCTCTAACAAGGAAGGACTAATTACTTAAGACATTATTACTTACTTTTATGAGGTTTTACATTTGGATATATATTTAGACATTACCAGAGACTACTTCATTGTAGCTGATTTGTAGTTTGTATGCCAAGAAATTGGTCTGTATTTTTTGTATTTCCCATTCATTTTTCTTTTTTCATAGTTGGCATGAAACGGAGGTTGTGATTTGTCATTTCTTTTCATATTTCGACATATTTTTGAGTGAAATGGCTCCTTGAACAGGAACAAATGTAGGTAGGGACTTGATTTTGGAATTGATTGGATGGTTGTGGTTTGCTAATGCTGTGACTTCATGTGAGTGACAGGTTGTCATCAGAGAAGAGATTTTGCTGCAAGAGGGAGAGGAAGTTATTTTGATTAAAGATTATGAGGTTGCACGAATTAAAAAGATTATGATGTGCGCAGATAAATAATTTTTAATAAATACCTAAATATTACATAAAAAAATGCTAAATTTTGATTTCATGGCCCATCATGAAATGATTTTAATCATGTCCACAATTTTCTTTTGTGTTCATATAGCAAGCACCACAAAAGTCAACAAGTTTCATTCCATTTTGATTAAGTAAAAATTCAAAACATAAAGTTGTTTGGTCTAAAATGACTGAAGAAGACCACCAGAGGGTTACATTTGTGAACTGTATGCAAGTGCACAAGACTTAACTATGTTCATTGACACTGAAAGATTAAGATAATGTCTTAAATGTCTCCATGTCCAGCTGATTTTCTCCCTCAGGCTGCAAAGGAGAGCTGGGACAGACTGCGAGTCTCCTGCACTCAACCTTTCAACAAACGTTTGCAGTTTGGTCTGTCCTTTCTGCGCATTCGCACTATGGAAGACGAGGCCGAAGGTCCCTCAGTGCAACATGAAGATATTGCTGATGAAAATCTGGTGAGAGGTTTCATGAAGGTTTTATCACCTTGTGTTTAAACAAATTAGCATGTTCTTATATATCCAGTGTAGGACTGCTCAATATATCGAAATATCGTAAAATCGTAAATGTATATATTGTGATATGCATATCGCAACAGCTTGCGATAACTGGGGTCATGGACAAGACAAAGAGAAAATCACTCACTGCTCTTGGCTAAATAACTTTTGTAACTTTAAAAAGAATCAGTATATATTTAATTCATACATTGAAAACTATATAAAGAAAAACCTATAATGTAGGTTATATCATTTTTTTATTAATATTTTTTAAAGATAATTTAAGTTTATTTTACAGCATTGTCGTATCGCATATCGAATATCGCATTATTTAATGAGTTATCGCATATCGCATTTTTCTTCAATATCGTGCAGCCCTAATCCAGTGTCATAGCAGCCATTACAACTGGGTTCAATTGTTATGAATTGCGTTTTACAGCGCACGCCAGAAAAGATGACATCCGTGATGGAGTGGCTTTCCAGCCCAGCTGTCCAAAACACGTTTTTTGGGCAAATCACAGGGTGTGTGAATTAATTGTCTGACACTTACACTTCATTTCAAAACTAGATTCGTAGTTACATGGTAGTCAGAAGGCACTCTGTTCTCTCTCTTACAGGAATGACTCCTCAGATGCCCAAAGCCAAAGGAATGCTGGGAGTTTGAGTCGGGCAGAGCGCATGGTCATAGCCGCCCACTCTAACAGATGCTCTTTGTCAACATCCCCATGCAGTACCACATCCAGCACAACACCTCAACGAGGCGATAATACGAAAACCCCACCAGGCAAGTTATTTGGCCACCAGCCAGACAAAGCAAAAATAAAGAATGCTTTCAGTGGATCAAGTAAATGTTGTTTCTGTGTATACGACTACAATCAGGTGAAGTTAGGACTTCCACTGACCAAACAAGAACCCCTCAAGAGCAAAGGAGGAAGTCTAAGGCACGGTATGAATTGAGAAAAAAGTACTGGTCAAATATGAAGGACAAACAAATTGGGGTCTTTTGCATTTTTCTACATTTTTGTTTTTAATAAATGTATACTTTTAATCAGCAATGGTGCATTAAAATGATCAAAAGTGACATTAAAGACATTGATAATGTTATAAAAGATTTTAATTCCAAATAAATGCTTCTTTTTTTTCAACTAAGTATCCGTAAAAAATGTATCAGGGATTCCACAAAAATATTAAGCAGCACAACAGTTTTCAACATTGATAATAATAAGAAATGTTTCTTGAGCAGCAAATCAGCATATTAGAATGATTTCTGAAGGATCATGTGACACTGAATACTGGAGTAATGATGATGAAAATTCAGCTTTGCATCACAGCAATAAATTACATTTAAAAATATATTAAAATAGAAAACATTTATTTTATTTTAATAAAATGTATCGATGTATCAGAATCGTAATGCGTTTTATGTATCGCTCTCTACAATGTCGGACACAAAGTGGTAATTAATATGATTAGCCTTTTGTTTGACTACATTATCAAACAGCTAATAATGTGTTGCTAATGTTACACAAACCATGTTAGATAGCTGCCTTTTAAAAATCAGTATCCTTACAAACGCTTTGAACAACGTAGAACATAGTGGAGAAAGGCATGTAGTTCATCATAACATCGTAATATACATCATATACATAATTCACCCGATATAGCTAAGTATACTAGATTTTTCATATTAACAGAAAAATATACCGGGAAAACCTGGCTTCTCTTGAGACTTCACTGCTTCAGAGCGCAGTTAATGATATGCTAAAGCCCCTCTCCATGTTGACTTGATTGGCTAAGGTAGTTTGTGACCTCAGAAACACCAGCAATTTCAAACTGCATTTTTGAGACTGTCTTTGGTTCACCGCAGTTCTAAGTAGAAAATAACTCAGCAATGGTGTTGACTTATGAATTTGCACATGGTTTGTCTTAAAGCACATTAAAAACACCACAGACATATAAACAACTTTAAAAACTTGATTTTCAACACAGGGGGTTATAAAATGAGAAAAATGCAAAATACACTTTTCACTAGTGGTTCTAGACTCTGAACCCTGTTGTATATTCTTCATATATATATTCTCCATTCTATTTATAATTTGTATAGACCCATACTGTGTATTCTGTATTTCCTGGTGGTCATTCAGGCAGAGCCTCACAAACAGTGGCACTCCACTGAAGAAACCCAGACCTGCAGCATCTGCACATGAACCCACCTCAACAAGTGCCAGCGGACACAGTCAGAGCCCACAGGACACTCTCCTGAGCTCTCCTGAGACCAGATGTCCTCTTTGTGGAGGTAATGTGATTGTGTACATGTACCTTTGGCAGAAATGTTGGCTCATCACTGCAGTAGCACCTCAATGCAGTACATGAGATCCACGGGGAGGAGTCGGATCAAGATCCATGGGGTGGAGATGGGTAGGATTAGGGTTGGGTTTAGGGATTAGGGGTGGGTTTAGGGATCAGGGGGCGGAGTTGGGTAGGTTTAGGTGTACGTAAGGTGGGAGGAGTCGGATCTGGATCCGACTCCTCCCCGTGGATTTCATGTTCCGCAGTGAGAACCATCTCCATCACTGCTCACAAGCTCTTCTTTTTTTGCTTTTTGTCCATATAGAATCCTTCAGTCCCGATTACCTGCCTTTCCATGCTTCCACCTGCCTGGATTGTGATCAAGCGGAGCTCATAGAAGTCAGAGAAACAGAGGTCATAAGCTCACAGCACAGCAGCTCTTCTGTTTTTGGCTCTGGCACAGATGAGCATATGGTTCCATGTCCTCTTTGCTCCATCCGATTCCCCCCAGACCGTATCCAGCAGCACGCCAGCTCCTGTGGGGACACGCTAGAGCCAAGTACTGTGTGGCTGAACTGAGAGAAGAGCATTGTGGTCTCGGAAGCCTTTTCAAAATAGCAACATGCAAATAGAAATCAGGTATTCCCTTGCTTTCTCTGGCCTTGCCAGTAAACATTGTGTGTCCTACTGGCTTATGAGTTTTGGGGAATACACATGCCTCCCTAAAAACTGTGTTTTTATTGTTTTTATGGAGACAATTATAACAATGGTCATTATGTTTATAATGTGTGCCATGGGGACATTTTAATGTATGAGATGTTTGACTGGCAAACATGTTTGGACTGTAAATATGTTTGTTGTCATATCTGCCATTCACTCTCTTCGTTGTATCAATTAGAATATTAAATGAAACCATTGATTTTAATTATCAATATATTATCATAATTGTGAAAGATGTTTTTAGGATTTGCCCTGTCATTTTTCTCACTTTCTCAACAACAAAAAAATATATCTTTTTGGATTAAAACTGATATATAAATATTTATACACTACTGTTAAAAAATGTTGGTCGGTAAGATGTTTTAATGTTTTTAATAAAGTGTCTTATGCTCATCAAGATTGCATTTATTTAAAATACAGTAAAAATAGAAGGAATGTCGTGAAATATTATTAGAATTTAAAATAAGTGTTTTTCTACAATAAACTGTAATTTATTGCTGAGATGCAAAGCTGAATTTTCAGCATCATTACTCCAGTCTTCAGTGTCACATGATCCTTCAGAAATCATTCTAATATGCTGATTTGCCGTTCAAGAAACATTTCTTATTATTATCAAGCTTGAAAACTGTTGTGCTGCTTAATATTTTTGTGGAAACCAAATCTTTTTTCCAAGATTTCTTGATGAATAGAAAGTTAAAAAATAAGTGTTTATTTGAAATAAGAAATTGTAACATTATTAATGCCTTTACTTTCACTTTTGATCAAAATAATGTGTCCTTGCAGAATAAAATTATTTATTAAAAGACTTAAATGGTAGTGTATGTAGTCAAGTAACCTTTATTTATATAGCACTTTTTACAGTACAGATTGTTTGTGTGAACACCTACTTTACAATAAAAGAAAATGAAGATTTATATTACAATAATTTCTCTAATTAATTTTCAAATAGCTGGCCTGAAACGCTCTCACACTGACCCTGTGTCATGGGGCCATCCTTATTGTTGAGCCCTGATGTTTACAGAGGTGTTGAAAGGAGGAAGTGCACTGATGGGGGAGTGGAAATTCAGAAGTCCTTAGTGATCTCTAATGGGATGCAACATAGTGTTACAGTTGCATTTTTAATTGGCCGTGTCCTTTGGGGAATTATACCTGTTATTTGGTTCGTTCACAATGAAATCATTCAGCCGTGTGTTGACTCCTCAGTGGTGGCAAACCAGTGAACTTAATCACGCTCTTCAGATCAGAATTAGAGCCTCATAAACAGCGTTACTAACTGGCTTTTGAAGCTGCTTTGTTTGTTTTTTTGAAATACAGTGGACATGTGAGACATCCATTGATACAAGCCCACTGTAATATTTATTTCCCAGGTGTGTCTGAAGATGGAAAACCTCACGGTAAGAAATAAAAATTTGTTCATTGTGAGAAATTATTTTGTGAGTTTATTCCGTAAGCATGTGTCAAAGTATTTGGAAATTGTATCTGTTATATAGAAGACTTTTTATGACATGCAAAATAATATATACATTTGTTCGAAGGAGTTTGTGTATATCTATATACATTGAAGAAAATATTCTTTTCTAATTTATTAAAATTATCCCAATTTTATTGCAAATTCTATCATCAGCATAATAACCTGAGTGAAAGTGACAAATTTGCTTATTTTATTAGCAACCTAGAAATCGTAGAGAATATGAAATACTTCTTTGTTTGTACACCTTATTCTGAAATCCTAAAAAAGTGATTCTTAACCTTATCACTCTGGCCACTCATTGTCAAAGATGATATTTGAAGAACCCCCAAGATATCTCTAGTATATGGCAAAGAAGCTGCTTATTTTCATTTTTTATTTTTTACTTTTATATGAACAGAAACTAAGAGTGGCAATATAAAGTAATTAATTTAAAGGGATAGTTGACGGTAGCCATTGACTTCCATAGTTAGAAATACTACTATAAAATACTATGGAAGTCAAATTTTGACTTCATGACTTCAAAATGATGACAAAATTTTAATTTTTGGGTGAACTGTCCCTAAAATTAAATCCTAGATGTTTCAACAACTGAATGTTTTCAGAGTTAACACTTTTTATTGCCAGTAAATATGCGTGACTTCTCTAGTCATCATTTTCTAGATTTTTCCATGTCCAGAAATTACTTTTAAAATTCCCTTCTAGGTTTTCAAGATCATGAGAATCATTTAATTTTGATTAAATTAATAATAAATTAGCAAGTTGAAATAAGAAATGTCAGCTAGCATCTTGATTTGTAAATGTTAGTATCTATTTTGTCTTATTTTAAAGCTTGTTTTGTCTTGTTTTAAATCATTTTAAGCCAAGAGTCTCAGTCTCAGCTCCCCTTTTAAGAAGAGAACTACTATTAGAAGTCCTAAAACTTGATGTTAAATCCCACATTTTCAGTATGGACTCTTGGACATTTGTACCACACTTTATCTTTTTTTTTTTTTAAATGAATACAATGTGACATTGCATAGTAATGCTTTAGTTTTTAGAAAATTAAACTGACAGTGTTTGAAATAGTAGAAGAACAGACAGACGTCTAGACCTCTGTGAAACAAAGGTCTAGACGTCAAAATTTCAGTTTGACGGATAGTGTTGCCATGTATTAAAATGTTGTTGTTGTTTTTTATCTCCCCTTTGAATAGCCAGAACAATGGCGCGAGATTGTGAACAAGAAGTTTCGCTTCCCTCCAGAGCTCCTCGCCGCCATCCGAGAGAGGAACATCAACATGGTCTCTTCGCTGCTGAAGACGGGTGACGGCATCATCCGTCAGCTGGACGACTCCGAGGACAGGCTGTGGAGAGAAGCGCTGAACTTGTCCATCCGACTTGGCAATGAGGACACCATGGACACCCTTCTCCAAGCGGTCAAGTTTGACTTCCGGCAGATTCACGAAGCTCTTCTGGTGGCCGTGGACACCAACCAACCTCGTGTGGTCAAGCGCCTCTTGGACCGGCTGGATCTAGAGAAGGGAAACAAGATGGATGTGCGCTCTTTTGCTATGGCTATTTTTGACCACTCCATTGATGATTCCCAGTTTGCCCCTGGAGTGACACCATTGACTCTGGCCTGTCAGAAGGATTTGTATGAAATTGTAACAATGCTCAATCAGAAAGGTCACGAAATTCCTTGGCCTCATAAAATCTCATGCGCATGTCTGGAGTGCACGAATGGACGGCAGTACGATTTGCTCAAGTTCTCGCTGTCCCGTATCAACACCTACCGAGGTATTGCCAGCCGTGCTTACCTGTCCATCACGGCAGAAGATGCCATGCTCAGTGCCTTTCGACTCAGCCGGGATCTCCGCAAGCTGTCTAACAAGGAACCTGAGTTTAAGGTTGAGTAAAGCAGGGCTCGTGTAGTATGGATAATATTTACAAACTGAAATTAGAATATATTATATAAAACATTCCATAATCTGATTAATAATGTGACTCTCATTTCTATTAATTTATTATTTAAAAAAGCACTTTGGTGATCAGCATATGTGTATGCTTTAATTGTCTGTATTAAAATTGATTTTGATATATTTTTAAGTAGAATAAAGTCTAAAAATATTAGGGTGATACAACTGCCCTGATATCATAATGAAGAAATTGTTATTTTTTTTACAAAGCTACTGAAACAATTTTTGGAACTCTTTTTTTTATGCCAAATCAAAGTCATGTGGTCCAACTAACAAGCAGAAAAGTGCAGAAAGAAAACATAAAAATATGATATCCGACCTAAAGAGACACCTGCAGACCCTCATGACTTTGAAAAATCTTATTGAAAATAATCATTTTAAAATTATAATTAAAAAAAAATATTTTAATACAATTTAAATAAATAATAATGACATTTTTATAGTTATTACTTCTAAACTTTCTCTTGAAAATGATATAAACGTTTTTTGAAACCAATATGAATACAAAGAATTCATTTCTAAGAAATCAGTACCTGTATCTTGAAAGATGTTCATTTTCTTTATAGTGGTCACTCTTGTATTTGTACAATGGCATATTTGTCACTACCACTGTCTCCTTTGCTTCACACAGCCTCAGTATCTTAGCCTCGAGCAGGTGTGCCAGGAATTTGCCGTGGAGCTGCTTGGAATGTGCCGGAACCAAAGCGAGGTCACCACCATCCTGAACAGCTGTGGGAACCAGGATGAGGACTGCGAGGACGAGCTGGACCAGCAGGCCTTTGAGGAGGGCATTCCCAACCTTGCTCGCTTGAGGCTTGCCGCCAACTACAATCAAAAACAAGTAGGAGCTCTGAGCAAGAAAAAACTGCATTGATATTTATCCATGTATTTGTCTAACCGTTGGCTTCTTGTTTGTTCTGCAGTTTGTAGCCCACCCCATCTGCCAGCAGGTGCTCTCCTCCATCTGGTGTGGGAACCTTTCAGGTTGGAGGGGCAGCAAAACGGCATGGAAGCTTCTGGTGTCTTTGGGGATCTTCCTGACCATGCCTATCCTTTGCCTAATCTACTGGATCGCACCAAAGTCAAAGGTTTTTGCTGCTTGTTAAATTGACATAACTAAAATGAGTTAAAGCATTTTGTTTCTACTAAATTTATTTGTGTCAAATCTACTTAAATATGTAAAATAGTAAAGTTTACTGAATTTTTTGAGTTGGGACTACCTAAATCTTTTTTATAGCATGAACTGAAACTGGGCAGTGGATTTTTTGCTTCTAGCATGTTTTGAATATGGCCGGATAATATATGCTTAAAATACAGCTGCATCCCAATTCACGTACATATGCAGTATTCTGTGCCGTTTTGTAGTATAAATCGTGACAAAATAACCTTAGAGAATTCATACACTATAGTGTATAAGTGCAAAGTATATAGTGCGTCATTTGGGACACAACTTAAGCGTTTTTTAATGTGTTTTTTGAGTGCAGTGAAAGACTTTTAAAAGAGTTTCTGTTATGTTGGTTTTTGTGGTTAGCTTTGTACTGAAGAGTAGATCGTGTGGTTAGGTTATCAGTGGCTACAGGAATTAATAGCGTATGTTGATCCACACAATGAGTAATTGCTGTAGTTCTTGTTTATTGCAAATGTTTGTTGTGCTCGCTACAAAAGCTATTTTAAGTGTAAAATAACAACCAAAAGTTAATAGTAATTAGTTGTGTTATATATTGACAAATGTTAGGTAGACTTAACCTAATTTCTTTTACTGTGTCATAGCTGTTAGATTTAGGTAGTTGTTACTCAACACATGGGATCAAATCTATCTAAACAAACTGAGTTCAAATTGTTACCTCAGTTTTATTGGGTAGATGCAATTTTTCTATAGTGAAGAGACTTTCATCCATCCATCCATCCATCCATTCTCCAAAACGCTTGTCCTACTACAGGGTCGCTGGGATCAGTGGCGTAACATTGCTTTAAAAAGTGGGTGGGACAGTCGTGTGTGTGTGTGTGTGTGTGTGTGTGTGTGTGTTTGGGGGGGGGGATTGCTTAATACAATGCTAAATCATAAATCAGATGTACCTATGCACAATAACATTACGATGTCCAGCAGTCGATTTAAATAGTACATTGGGTTTAATTTGTCATTTAATGAGATCTAATATATGTTGTTAGTACCGAATAACTATATAGATCCGATTACAATATGTACATTAATGGTCCAGTGGCAGAACTTTTGCCAAGCATGTCAAGAGGTTCTGGGTTCTAATCCGCACTCGTATTGTTTGTTTTTTTCCTCATTAAAACCTATTATGTTTATCAGTGGTTGTATATCAAGCAGGGACACATTTGAGTGCATTTTATTTTTTGATTTCATCGGAACGAATAGAGAGTCTCTGAAACGGATTAAAGCGCGTGTCCGAGTGAAGACTCTGTGCGGTGTGCGCGAGTTATGAGAGAACACTGTATCTGCACCACTGATCGCAGAGTCAACGTGCACTTTCATCACTTGATTTCAAAAACAAATTTCAGCGTGCTAGATCACCTCTTATTTAACAAACGAACGAAATGCATGCTCTGCAAGTTAACTGGAGATATTTTAGTTATTTGTATTGGTACATCCGTGCCGCGAGATGTTTCAAAAGTGGTGGGGACAATATCGACCCTAGCAAAAAATGGTGGGGACATGTCCCACCCGTAAATTACGCCCCTGGCTGGGATGCTGGGTTCTATCCCAGCGTCTCGGGCCGAAGGCAGGGAAACACTTAGGACGGATGTCCAGTCCATCACAGGACTATTCTAACAGGCTTTTTCGACTAAAATGTAACGACTTATGTTTGTCTTATCAGATGGGGAAGACTATAAAGATCCCAGTGATTAAATTCCTCCTCCATTCGGCTTCATATATGTGGTTCCTGATCACGCTACTGGGGGAATCCATTGCCATGGAGGTGTATCGGGACAGCTTTGCCTCTCGTCAGCACACCATCCTGCACAGCTCTTTCCACATGGTTTGGGTGGTTGGTAGGTCCCAGGAACCACACTTCTCGAAAAATGGTTATGAGAAATTGATTGAAATACCAGTACTAGATTCATTTTTATGCAAGATCTTCAACTTAATTTTTGAGGATTACACATGAAATGTTTACAAAACATTTATTAAAAATGTATTAAAAAATACAATTAAATGCAATGTATACATACAATGATGATAAGCATTTGTTCATATTTGAAATTGCTGTATTCAATAACAGCGAAACCAGCCGAAAGGCCGTTGAACGTCCGCGCCAAATACTGAAAAAGTAGATAAAAATTACTTTGGTGTTTAAGCTTAAAAAACATCAAAGTTCAACAAGGAGAAGAGCTTGCACACATTATAGTAGAACATTTCTTAGAAAAAATACAGAGACAGACAGTAGCACACCTGATTCTATTTACTTTTTTTTTATTTTTACCATATTACATCCAATAAAGTTAACTCAAAAAGTTAATAAAAAAAATACATATACCTGAATAGCATAAAAACTATGAGTATACACACATTCATACCGGTAAGTATACCAGACTGCGCAAAAAACACAAACATTTGCATAAAGTTAAAAAATTTAACAGTTATACAATTGTTTTGATATCATAATGAAAAAAAAAGCGTAATTTAAAAAAAATGTAACTATTAAAAGTATTACGCATTATATTTTATTTTTACTGTATCTAAGTACTCTAAGGAAACAAATATTTGAATAAAGCTGGTTATTAATATTTGTTAAATTGTGTCCTCCAAATCAAAGTCATATGGTCATGCAGAAACATGCAGGAAAAAACATAAAAGAAATGTATTATTGACAAGATCAATAAATCTTTTAAAATATCAGAAAATGTAACCTATTTTAAAGGGTTAGTTCACCCAAAAATGTGCTCGATTCATATGGATTAGTTTTAAGATATAGGCTGTCAATGGAGGGACAGAAATCTCTCAGATTTCATCAAAATATTTTCATTTGTGTTTCAAAGATGAACGAAAGTCTTACGAGTTTGGAACGACACGAGGGTGAGTTATTAATGAATTAATGACAGAATTTTCATTTTTGGGTGAACTAACCCTTTAAGTCAAGGTTAGTTCAGGTTGTAAAATGTCATGTGGTGTGACTTACCCCCAAAATTGTTTTTCTTTTTAATATACTGTGTAAGATGTGTACACTCACTTGTAAATATAGTTCTGCATTTATATAGAGAGCCTGAGTCCCTCCCCTCCGCTTCCGGCTCATGGGACCTTATTTCGGAAAAAATATGTATGGCAGTCAATGGCGAGAGACAACTTATCTTTTTATTCCGTCTGAACTGTGCCCTGAATTACACATATGATGTTTGTCAATTTAAAAGATAATTATGAAAGTCAAGAAAGTCATAGTTTGTCATAAAAAAGAAGAGTAACATTTAGTTTTATGTGAAAATCGCTCAATGAACTACATCTCTCGTCTCGCACTATGTACGTCACCAAGCTCGTGTGTGTGCAGTCTGGTACAAAACACACAGGCATGACGGCGTAACGTTATGATTATAACGGTAGATGATAGAAAAAATGACAGACGTTAGCTTCAGTAATGTTAGCCTAATTCACTGAGAGAAAAGGTATGACGTCACATGCGCGCCTTTTGGGTTTGTAGTCTTTGTAATTACGTATTTTCACAGTCTTATACCTCAACAGTTTTACATCAAACTGCGACTTTCTTGACTTTAAAATGTATCTTTTAAATTGACAAACATCATATGTGTAATTCAGGGCACAATTCAAACAGGATCCAAATATTTGTTGTCTCTCGCCATTGACTACCATACAATATTTTTCTGAAATAAGGTCCCATGGTCCACCGGAAGGGGAGGGACTTAGGCTCTCTATTGCTGCAGGGTCTTTAACTTCAGGTCTGCATTTTTTGAGCATTACACATGAAACATTATAAAACAACAATTTAGTAATCATTAATCATTTAAAACAGGTTTTTTCTGGTTCGAGTGTAAGGAGGTTTGGATCGAGGGCTTGAGGTCTTACTTCCTGGACTGGTGGAACTGTCTGGATGTCATGGTTCTTAGCATGTACCTGGCTTCATTTGCCCTGAGAGTGGTCATCATGCTCAAGGTCCACTTCCTCTGCCAGTTACCCGACAACCAGGATGAGTGTGTCTACTTCAACAACACTTGTGAGAGAAAATGCTTCATTAAAGGGACAGTTCACCCAAAAATGAAAATTCTGTCAGTATTTACTCTCCCTCATGTTGTTCCAACCCCGTAAGACCTTCGTTCTTCTTCAGAACACGAATTAAGATATTTTTGATTAAATCTGAGAGCTGGATCACTCCTCCATAGGCTTCTTCAGGGATTGACACTTGTTCCCCGAAAAGTTATTAAAGACATCGTTAAAATAGTCCAAGTGACTACAATGGCTCAATCTTAAGTTTATCAAGAGACGAGAATACTTTTTGTGCGCAAAAACAAACAAAAATAACGACTTTATTTCAACGAGCTACGTCACACGTAGGCTCACTATTGGCCGACGCTGGTCATGTGTGTGATGCGTGTGACGTACAACAACAGAAGCTTACGCTATTACACTAGTGAACTGACTCGAGGCCCAGAGAGAAGGAAATGAATAGTTGAAATAAAGTCGTTATTTTGGGGGTTTTTTGCGCACAAAGTATTCTTGTCGCTTGATAAACTTAAGATTGAGCCACTGTAGTCACTTGGACTATTTTAACGATGTCTTTAATAACTTTTCGGGGAACAAGTGTCAATCCCTTAAGAAGCCTATGAAGGAGTGATCCAGCTCTCAGATTTAATCAAAAATATCTTAATTCGTGTTCCGAAGATGAACGAAGGTCTTACGGGGTTGTAACAACATGAGGGAGAGTAAATACTGACAGAATTTTCATTTTTGGGTGAACTGTCTCTTTAAGCATCACGGTTTATTCTACAATAAGGCCTACTGCAGTAACGTATTTGTGGCTTTACAGTGCGTGATGAGTGGCATCAGGAGGATCCCCAGTTCATCGCTGAGGTGCTGTTTGCAGTGACCAGCATGCTCAGTTTCACTCGCTTGGCCTACATCCTGCCAGCACACGAGTCTCTAGGTACCCTGCAGATCTCCATTGGAAAGATGATTGACGACATGATGAGGTATTCAGCTGCGACAAGACCTTTTCGTGTTGATTATAAAGATTAATAGTCTGGAGAAGCACAATCTGATGCTCTTTGTTCAAGATGCTTCTTTTTCTCTCCAGATTTATGTTCATTTTGGTGATCATTGGAACCGCCTTCCTGTGTGGCATCAACAATGTCTATGTCCCATTTACGATCTCCCCTAATCTTGGAAGGTATTTCCCAGCTAACAAAAATATGTTCTTAGAACATTTTTCTAATATTCCCAGTAAGCTAATAACACCAGATAATTGAATGAAGGTTCTATTAACTTTACTAGAGGAATGCATGTTTATAGCTTTGAAAGAACCTTGCATGAACATTAGCTTCAAGTTCTGAGCAGCTGCAGAAATCGAATCAATGAGCCGAATTTTGAGATAACCTTCAAAATGGAACAACGCCACATTCATTTACATTCACAGATTAAATGAAACCTTCAGCTTCCTCTTCTGGACAATGTTTGGTATGGCCGACCAGACCTATGTGGACATGCCTGAGTTTGTTTTGGCTGAGTTTGTTGGCAGAATCCTTTATGGCATCTACACCCTGATCATTGTCATTGTACTTCTAAACATGCTCATTGCCATGATCACCAACTCTTTTCAGAAAATTGAGGTAATGTGGAGGAACTGACCCTGATGTAACGTGTACAGTAAAAGTGTACAGTTTGAGTTAAACTGTTCATCCCTGTAGGATGATGCTGATGTAGAGTGGAAATTTGCCCGTTCAAAGCTCTACCTGAGTTACTTCAGAGAAGGACTGACTATGCCTGTCCCCTTCAACATCATCCCCTCTCCAAAGGCCGCTTTCTATCTTTTAAGGTTGCTCATTTTCTTATTTGATTGAGTCCATTATTAAGGACTAGGAGTTCCACTTAAAAATAAAATAAAAGAAACAGCACAAGGACAAAACTTTTTTTTTTTTTTTTTTTGAGAAACCTAAATATAAAAGTTGCATCTAAAAGGATTTAATGTATTATTTAAACATTATAAAATGCATTAAATAAACTTTGAAATATTTCTATTTATTCATAATTTTAAAAAGTAATTTATTAATGTACTATTTATTATTATTATATTGAACTACATTTAAAATACGTTATTTAAACAGCTATTTACAGTATGTCAAATTTGAAGAAAAAAAACCCTGATTAATTAATTGTTACATTTAACTTTTAAACCGTTCATTAAATAAATGGCCTTTTAAATGCCACTATTTATTAGTCAAGTGATAGATTTATTTGCATTTTTTAAATGATAAATTAATAAATTGATCATTTATTCCATTATTTTATTTTCAAGTGGCACTTTTTAAGTGTTTATTTTAAACAAATGGGAAAAAGGGAAAATATTAATTTTAATCCTAGTGTTTTTCCCTTTATATTTAAGAGGAATATTCCGACGGATCTGCTGCTGCTGCTTCAACTGTAACTCTACTCAAGACTACCCTCCACTCACGTCTATGGTACACTTTTCTTTCAAGATTAGAAAATACATTACTGTGCAGCATGTTGGATAAAACCCATGCTTCCATTTGCTTTGTTTGAAATGCAACACAGAAGGATGACGCGGGCTCAGGGGAGAACCGGATTCCCTACAGACAGCAGGTCATTCGTGCTCTGGTTCAGCGCTATATCGAATCTGCCAGGAGAGAGTTTGAAGAAGCCAAACGTAAAGGTAAGACTGACTAGGTGTTTTTGAATCTGTTCATCATGTTTTGTTATAGACCCCATCCATTGGATCAGATTAGTTTAGTCTGTACGTTGTGAGGTCATCTCTATGCTAGTGTACTTGTAAAAGTTGTCAAAATGTACTTTTAGCACACATTTTTAATGTACCAACTTCTCCATGTAATATTGATAATTCATCTTGACCGCAGGGCCATGCAGTTTTTTTATCCAATCAATTGCTCTCTAGAATAAGCATGCCCCTTCCCCAGTACCAACTACAACTGACTAAGGGGCCGTTTACATGACACCATTTTCAACTAAAAACGGAAAACATTTTAATGCGTTTTAGCCGTTCATTTACACGACAACAGCATTTTGGAGGCCTGAAAATGCAAACTTTCGAAAATCGGTTTCAAAGTGCAAGTTTTTGAAAACGATACTGCTATCGTCTCCTTGTAAACTACAAAAACGTGAATTTGTTAAAATTGTGACGTCATGCGCGTTATGTCTTCAGCTTATAGGCGTGAAGTGTTTCTTTACAAATTGACATCGCCATCTACTGGCCTGGTATGAATAATACAGCATTTTTAGATGTTTTCGTGGATCCATGTGAACGGGGATCGTTTTGACAATAGTACTCATCTGTACGCAAAAATTGCACAGGAAAACTTTCAACTTTTCTGTTTTCAGTACATAGTTGTCGTGTAAACGTACCTTCAGAATTATGTGTTTCTATGGTAACACGGAGCCCTGCACGTGACATGCAAACAAATATATGTATATATATTTACAGTATATATATATATATATATATATATATATATCGTGGCCACAAATTAAGAATTCATTCCCTCCCTCATTTTGATTTAAATAAAACAAAGGAACAAATTATTACAACATGGCCACGATTTAGTAAAACGAGGTAATTAATATTATACCATTCTCACAATTTACTTAAAACGAGGGAACGAATTTGTAAAACGTGAGTAGTAAGTCGTGGGAATAAAAAAAAAATTCCTGTGCAGGACTCCGTAAACATTATCAACGGCAAAATTAATCGGTGATGTAATTTGAGTAATCAATAGGCAAAACCACAATAAGACAAACAGTTGTTAATAAAATGTATTTAATTTATTTAGCATATTTAGCAGGACTTTATGCATTAGTTATTATAGTTATTCTGTGCTAGCTATGTTAAACTGCATTGTTTGTCTTTCGTTTATTTATATATTCATTTTGCATTACTAAGACATTAACAATAGTCAATAATAGTTATTAAACAGAAATAGGAAATAATTAATGAACTACATTTTGCAGCTGAAATGGCCACTATTTTGAGTATTTACGCAGTATCTTCCGTGAGCACCTAATGTAAAAAAAATATTTTCCTTTTCTTTTAAATCCTCCCTTGTCTGGCTTATGCTACTCTGAGCAATGCCTGAACTTTGTATTTTGAGCACTTCTTGCGTTGTTTTTGCCTCTTCACAATGAAATGACTTGTCTTTAGTCCTCAGTTTTAAGTCGCTTTGGATAAAAGCGTCTGCTAAATGACTAAATGTATGTAAATGTATTATATTGCAGTTGTCAGGTGGTACGGAGCTCTCAAAAGATTCAGTTTACAAGAAGTAATTATGAGCTGTATAAGGATGTGAACGGTATTTACAAGTTGGAATTTAATAATCACGTTAATTCCACATGACCCCGAAACAGGAAACACATAAACACAGGAAAAAAAACTGCTCCCTGAATGTTTTTAATGGGGTCTTTATTTATAGATAGAAAAAAAGAACGAAAGGCCTCATGACTTTTCCGGGTCTACAAATCACACTTTTAACACAAGGCTTCCACATATATTCATTTTTTTCAAGACTCTGGGAATCCTAGTTCTTCAAAGACAAACAAATTGTTTAGAGGGTTAAAATAAGTAATTTATATCTACAAAAAAAAAAAGTTTGCTGAGGCCCATAGCAGAGTATATAACTATATTCATACTATAGTTTTCACATGCAGTGAAAATGCTGAAATGATCTGTAATGTCTTCCTTGTAGATGTTGGGAACAGGATCACAGAGCTGAGTAAAGTGATCAGCCAGCTACACTCAGAAATGAAACAGATTCACACGGACATATTTGACTACCCAGACAACACCAAAGCAGACCCATCAGGAGGCTCTTCTTTTCTGGGGAAGTACATCCTCGGAGCCAAAAACAACTTCAAGGACTTCAACAACGACGAGAGAAAGATTGCTCCATTGCATACGCCTGTACACCATGAAGAACCAGCGGAGACTGTAAAAGAGAAGCATGAAGAGACTGTAGACATGCAGGAGTCACCGACCACTGACACAGAGGCAGACGGGAAGTCAAATGAAGAGCAAAGCAGTGAGCGAGAAATAGATAACGCTGTGGATGACATGAACGGGACAGAGGAGGGAGGAAATGAGACGGGAATTGATGATGTCATCGAGATTAGCATGGAGGAGGAGGGTGCTGAGAAGAATAGAGATACAGAGAATACAAGTGAGACAGTCATAGATATAGAGTCCCATTCAGATGTTGAGAGTGAAGCCAGTGGAAAAAGAGAAGATGAGACGATGACAGAGAAAGCCAAAGATAATATAGAGGAATTGAATACATATGAGGCAACAGGAGGATCAGATCTAAATGAAGCTAAGACAGAGGGAAATGGAGAGGTTGAGGAAAACAATGGAACGACAGAAGATATTAATGAGGATGTAGTTGAAGTCGTCAATGAGGGAAGTGCAAGTGAGGGCATTAAGATTGACCTGAGCCAGACAAGCCTAGTGAGTCTTTTAGCAAAGAGGATTGAGGAAAAGCTAGAGAAGATAAGCCCACAAGAGAATAATTTCACTTTCAGTGGAAAACAAGCATCATCTCCAACTGGCAGCGATAACTCCCAAGACACTGGTTTTGGTTCTCAAGTATTTGAGTCCCTAACTAGTAGCCCTTAATGAAGGCAATCGGTTTTTCGAAGAGTAGTTCAAAACAACTAGCTTGTGAGAATCATAAACCTAGTTGAAAGCATTGTTTTAGTTTTTTTTTTAAGATAATAAAATGCTTTATGTTAGTGGCATCAGAAAGCATTTGGACACATTTGTCACTGAAAATGTCTTAATGTTAGGGTTACTTTTGAAAACAAAATGTCAAAAGTCGCAGCTGAAAACAAATTATGCTAGTGCGTTTTGCTTTTCTCAAAAGTAACTTTTAGTGGACGAAGTCCGTTCACACAGGTGTAGTTCATCACATTATCTATGAACATATTCATTTTACAGCCAGGAAGTACTTTTAATTTAGAACAAAATAACTATTGTGTTTATCATTTTAAAGTTAGTTTCACTTGTTCTGCAGTACTGTTCAAAAGTTTGGGGTCTAATTTTACATAAACAAATATATTACAAAGAAATGCTGTTCTTTCAACTTTCTGTATAAAAAGTATCAAAGTTTCCACAAAAATATTAAGCAGCACAACTGTTTTCATCACTGATCATAAAATGTTTTCTTGAGCCCCAAATCATCATATTAGAATGATATCTGAAGGATCACGTGACACTGAAGACTGGAGTAACTGCCAGCACAGTAATAAATCACATTTTAAAATAGAAAACCGTTCTTTTAAATTGCAGTATCACTGTTTTTAATGTATTTAAAAAAATAAGTGCAATCTTGGTGAGCATGAGACTTCTTTCAAAACCTTTAACTCACAATGACCTCAAAACTTTTAAACAGTAATGTTTTTTTTAAGTGACAAATACTTTTTTGGGGCCACTGTATATATACTGAACAAAATTATAAACGCAACACTTTTGTTTTTGCCCCCATTTTTCATGAACTGAACTCAAAGATCTAAGACTTTTTATATGTACACAAAAGGCCTATTTCTCTCATATATTGTTCACAAATCTGTCTAAATCTGTGTTAGTGAGCACTTCTTTGCCGAGATAATCCATCCACCTCACAGGTGTGGCATATCAAGATGCTGATTAGACAGCATGATTTTTGCACAGGTGTGCCTTAAGCTGGCCACAATCAAAGGCCACTCTAAAATGTGCAGTTTTACTGTATTGGGGGGGACCGAAAACCAGTCAGTATCTGGTGTGACCACCATTTGCCTCACGCAGTGCTACACATCTTCGCATAGAGTTGATCATGTTGTTGATTGTAGCCTGTGGAATGTTGGTCCACTCTCTTCAGTGGCTGTGCAAAGTTTCTGGATATTGGCAGGACCTGGAACACGCTGTCGTATACGCCGATCCAGAGCATCCTAAACATGCTCAGTGGGTGACATGTCTGGTGAGTATGCTGGCCATGTAAGAACTGGGATATTTTCAGCTTCCAGGAATTGTGTACAGATCCTTGCAACATGGGGCCGTGCATTATCATGCTGCAACATGAGGTGATGGTTGTGGATGAATGGCACAACAATGGGCCTCAGGATCTCGTCTTTAATTCTGGTATCTCTGTCCATTCAAAATGCCATCAATAAAATGCTCCTGTGTTCGTTGTCCATAACATATGCCTGCCCATACCATAACCCCACCATGGCCACCATGGGCCACTCGATCCACAACGTTGACTTTAGCAAACCGCTCACCCACATGACGCCATACACTGTCTGCCATCTGCCCTGTACAGTGAAAACCGGGATTCATCCGTGAAGTGAACACCTCTCCAGAGTGCTTGCCCACTCAAGTCGGTTACGACGAACTGCAGTCCGGTTGAGACCCCGATGAGGATGACGAGCATGCAGATGAGCTTCCCTGAGATGGTTTCTGACAGTTTGTGTAGAAATTCTTTGGTTATGCAAACAGATTGTTGCAGGAGCTGTCCGGGTGACTTGCGACATCTGTGGCATTGTGCTTGTGTGATAAAACTGCACCTTTTAGAGTGGCCTTTTATTGTGGCCAGCCTAAGGCACACCTGTGCAATAATCATGCTGTCTAATCAGCATCTTGATATGCCACACCTGAGGTGGATGGATTATCTCGGCAAAGGAGAAGTGCTCACTTACACAGATTTGTGAACAATATTTAAGAGAAACAGGCATTTTGCTCATGAAAAATGGGGGCAAAAACAAGTGTTGCATTCATAATTTTGTTCAGTGTAGATATATATATACACTGTATGTACAATGTACTCTGAGAGGCATTTTGGTTTCTTGGTCTTTAATTTTACAAAGAATTTTATCATTTCAAATTAAATCATTATAGAAGTAATGTTTTGTCATTAAAATAAACAATAAATGTGCAATGTTCAATGTCCCTTGAAGTAAAATAATTGCTTTAATATATAATTGATGTAAATGAATCTCAAAACCCTGAATACATACATGCAGCCATGGTTAGAGAAGTGCACGAGAACACATTTATAACCCCAGAGACCTCATGCACATGTTGCAGCTTGTTCAACACCTGCCGTTTGTGGCACGGCTGCTTCATCCCATGAGGCCTCCACGACTATTCATTACCCAATCACCTGCAATTTCAGACCCTCCCCATCCACCTCTACTGGAACGTCACACCTGTTCCCATAACCATACGAATATATGCCCAGTTACTTCACTAAGGGTAATGCTGGTGGAATTACATCAGCAAACAAAATCATCAACTAGTGTTCAAATGTATATAAAAGAAGATCAAATGCCCTTTTCAGCATTTTATCAAAGCTAAACAAAACAAACATACCCTTCCAAAAACATTACACTATAAATTACATTGTGCAAGTGTTGACAATTTATTGTCCCTCAACCACAAGTTTTACGAAACTTTGCCAGAAGGATCATATTCAAAATGACTCCAAAACCTCTTTTCATAAATCTGAACAAAGTTTGATCTTACCAAAATTCTTTATTGTACACAGGTGGAACAGTATAATAATATTATACATATGAATTATTCTCTATGCCCATTATAAAAGGTTTAATACTGTACAAGAGGCAAATTGTTAACCTAATGATCCTCACTGACAGCAGAGTTCAGTTTATGAACCGCACATCAGACACTCGTCCCGGTTCTCCAGCGAGCACACCATAGCGGCTATGTTGCGTTCTCTGGATTCCTCCTCACTTTTCTGCGTCTCCTTCAGTTTCTCTTTGTTCAGAGTGAACTGGATGGGGTTGGCAGCTGGTTTAGTTCTCAGGTAATACATTCCTGTTTTAAGACCCTGTGGAGATAAGTAGACGTACTATTTATCTATCAACTCTAATTCCTAAACTTCTAAGGCTCATGAAGTATGTAGTTTACCTGCTTCCAGCCGTAGAAGTGCATGCTGGTAAGTTTGCCATAGTTGGGTTCAGCAATGTGAATGTTGAGGGACTGGCTCTGGTCAATGAAGGCTCCTCGATCTGCAGCCATCTTTAAGATAGTCTTTTGAGAGATCTCCCACACAGTCTTATACAGCTCCTTCAGGTCATCTGGTATTGTGGGAATGCTCTGCAAAAAGGAGGACATTTAGAAAGTGACAAAGCGAAAACAAAAAAAGTAAATAAAAATTGTAAATGCCAACTAACCTGGATGGATCCGTTCTGAGCAATTAGCTGGTTTTTCATTTCCTCGTTCCAAAGTCCTCTTTCTGTGAGGTCTTTGAGAAGATGTGGGTTCACGATCTAGAGGTAAACGAAACCCACTAGTTAATGATGTACAAAGACATCAGTTTATCTTGCAAACGTTCACTGTAACATCAAGCCCACCTGAAACTCTCCAGACAGAACTCTGCGTGTGTAGATGTTGCTAGTGTAGGGCTCGATTGACTCGTTGTTGCCCAGGATCTGAGCTGTGGAAGCAGTGGGCATGGGAGCCAGCAGCAGACTGTTACGCACACCATGCCTGGGGAGAAAAGGAATAATAAATATATATATAAGGGCTGCCCTCAACTAAAACATTTTCTAGTCGACTAGTCATTAATGTAAGCCATTAGTCGACTAATCGCACATTTGTTAATTTAATTACTGAGGAGAAAACTAAAACATGAGCGTTTAATATATAGGTGTAATATAGCCTATTCCGCATAAATCTTGCCCACAAAGCACCAGCAAAATGAATGATTATGAATATGTCTGAAAAAATAGCAAGGAGAGATTAAGTATTTATTAATTATAAATTAGTGTTTTCTGTGTCAGCTGCAATGATTAAGTAAACGATGCGGACTCTCCACAGTATAGTGCCATTATCTAACTAAACATGTACTCATTTGCATTCATTTCCAGAACATAATTCAGAACATTGGATAAAGCTAGGTTCAAAATTGTTTAATTTAGTTGACATTAGAGTTTAAGGTTTTTAAAGAAGGGACTTTGGATATATCTTTTCAATCACTCCATAAATGAGAAAATACTGTCAAAAGACAAACAAAAAGATATTAGGAACTAAACAAAATCAGGCAAATGATATATGAACAAATCTATCAGTAAAACCTTTACAATATAGATAGGAATTACACGGAATGAGCAGTTACTCACTTTGCGATCTTCTCCTTGATTGCCGCCCAGTCCCACATGTCTGTAGGTGTCTTTTCCCACATATCATACTGCAGGATCTGTGAAATCACACCAGGAACAATTAGAGCTCTGTAAATCTCAACTAACATCAGATTTCCTTAAACTAGAACATTTAACTTACGCCCTTGCTCACAGGACACCCAGGGTAGGTTTCATACGGTCCAAGTTCTGCAGCCAGCTCACAGCTGGACTCCAAGGCAGCGTAGTAGATGGTCTCAAAGATCTGTGTGTTGAGAAGTTGAGCCTCTGCGCTCTCGAAGGGGAAGCGCATGAGAATGAAGGCGTCGGCCAGACCCTGAACACCAATACCGATGGGCCTGTGCCGCTTGTTGGAGTTCTCTGCCTGTGGATTGAGAGAGATGATCAAACTCTGCAGCCATTACAATAATGCAGGATGGCTAAAAAGGAATAAACAGCACTTCACCTCTATCACTGGGTAGTAGTTGATATCAATGATTTTGTTCAGGTTCCTCACAATGACCTTTGTAACAGAGGCCAACTTCTGGAAGTCAAACGTTCGCTCTGAGGTGACGTACATGTTAAGTGCAATGGATGCCAGGTTGCAGACAGCCACCTACAGGAGAGTTTGGGTCTTCATGAATGCACTTTCCATGTCATGTGACTAACAGTAAGCTATATTATTATACTAGTAACACTTTACATTAAGGTTCATTTGTTAACATTAATGTATTAACTAACATAATACATTTGTTACTGTATTAGTTAATCTTTCTTAACTTTAGTTAATAAAAATACAGCTGTGCATTAACTAAACGTTAACAAATAAAACCTTGGATTTTAATAATGTATTAGTACATGTTGAAATGAATAATAACTAAGATTAATAAATGCTGTAAAAGTATTGTTCATTCTTAGTTCATGTTAACTAATGAACCTTTTTATAAAGTGTTACCATTATACGTTGTGTATTCTGCACTTTCCCTACCTCATCCTTACTGGTGTACTCCACTATCTCTGTGCACAGGTTACTGGATTTGATGGTGCCCAGGTTCTGCTGGTTGCTCTTGCGGTTGCAGGCATCCTTGTAAAGCATGTAGGGTGTGCCGGTCTCTGTCTGAGACTCGATGATGGCATGCCACAACTGCTGAGCTTTCACCACACGCTTAGCTTTGCCCTCCTGCTCATAACTAAAACAAAAGATCATTGAATGATTAATAAACAATGACTTTCATAGTTTTACAGTAGTAGAATTATTATTTTCACACCCTGTGTAGAGCTTCTCAAATTCTTCTCCCCAGCACTCATCCAGCCCAGGACAGTCACTGGGGCACATCAGAGACCAGTCCTACATGGGTAGGAGGAGCCACATATGAGTTTTTGTTCTTAAAATTAAGCATTAACTAAATCAATCATTCAAAAGTTTGGGATCTGTAAGATTTTGTAATGTTTTTGAAAGAAGTCTCGTGTTCACCAAGGCTGCATTTATTAATTAAAAACACAGTAAAACAGTAATATTGTGAAGTATTACACCATTACAAAAACTGCTTTCTATTTTTATAGATTTTCAACTAATTTATTCCTGTGATGGTAAAGCTAATTAGCTTAGCATCATTAGTCACATGATCCTTCAGAAATCATTCTAATATGCTGATTTGCTGCATAAGTCAAGAAACTTCTTATTAATGTTGAAAACTGTTGTGCTGCTTAATATTTGTGAAAACGATATTTTTTTTCCCAGGATTCTTTGATGAATAGAAAGTTTAAAAAATGTTTTATTGCTGAATAAAATATATATAAAGAAATCTGTTATTTAAGATATAACAAATATTTATTTTTAAGTTTAAAGTGTGCTCACCCCATTGGTCTCCACTCTCTTCATGAACAGATCAGGGATCCAGAGGGCGTAAAACAGATCTCTAGCTCTCTGTTCCTCTTTTCCAGTATTCTTTTTGAGCTCTAGGAAGTCAAAAATGTCAAAATGCCAGGGCTCCAGGTACATGGCAAAAGCTCCTGGTCTCTGAGAGAGGAGGACAGAAAATGTCAGTAATTCAAGCCAAACTTCACCTCCCTTAAATATCACATGCCTTAAAATGCCTTACCTTATTTCCTCCTTGGTCCACATAGCGTGCTGTGTTGTTGTAGACACGAAGCATAGGAACCAGGCCATTTGAGTTGCCATTTGTCTAAATGACAAAATACATTAAGTAAACCCAACTGCTGAATTTTAAAGTACCATTGGAATGAATCCAAAGCAGAGGATGAAGAAAACTCACCCCTGCAATGTAGCTGCCAGTGGCTCTAATGCAGCTTACTGCCACCCCGATACCTCCGGCAGACTTCGAGATGAGGGCACACTGCTTCAGTGTGTCGTAGATCCCATCAATACTGTCATCTTTCATAGCAAGCAGGAAGCAACTAGACATTTGACAAAAGGGAGTTGCTTGTATTAAATGCAGTAGTCTACAGACTTTGTAAATAGGAAAACATTTGTTTTGAAAAACTGCCCCCTGGTGTCTGATTGCTGTATAGTGACTATGTTTTCCTGGTGTTCACCTGGAGAGCTGTGGCCGGTTTGTGCCAGCGTTAAAGAGTGTAGGAGAAGCATGAGTGAACCACTTCTCAGACAGCAGGTTGTAGGTTTCAATAGCTGCAGCAATGTCCTCCTTATGGATGCCCACGGACACTCTCATCAGCATGTGCTGTGGGCGCTCAGCGACTGAAAACAGAAGCGGTCATGGTGTCACAGGAACGTTTTCCATTCAGGTCAGTCTCTTTGTTCTTCTTCACCTCAATTGCATTTCCTTCATTAAAAACGTAATCTACCACTTATTTTTTTTTTTCTTTATGGTTTTCTATTTTTTCCTGTCCTCTCCATTAGGGCTGTGCCAGTAAATTTGACAACCACAACATTGTGGCAGAGTAGCACTGGTGTTGATACGCCAAAACACTTTTTCAGTATGTGAATGCTGTTTTACATGACCATTATGACACAAGTGAAGCACAAAGCTTGGTTTCCAAAATAAATAATAGGTTAGCAATTAAATGTTACATCGCAGCCACAGAAACATTTGGATTAATGTAGAATGAGGGAGGTACGCAAGCCTATACATTTAAGCTTGTAGTGGGTTTCACTGACGGAAGTATATATATATATATATACCCACCACCGCCCCTGCCAGTAGTTGGTCTATTAACACCACGGTAGTAAAAAAAAACTGCCACTGTCACAGCCCTACTCTTCATTTCCCTGTCATAATTTGACTATTTTATTTGCATACAGTGGATTTCAACTAACTAACTTACCCTTTCCATTGATCTTCAGCAGATACGAGCGCTCCAATGTCTAAAATAAATGTTAAAGAATGAGATTAACACCACAAAATGACTTTCAGGCCAGCATTAGTGTATATTTTTAACATATTCTCTCATTTCAGAATTACCTTGAAGCCAAAGAAGTTGTAAGAGAAATCTCGGTCAAATATAATGGCTGAGTTGAGGCGCTATGGAAATAAGGGAAAAAACACATTAATTACAAATACTTAACCCAAAATGTGACTTTGTGGGGAGGAAAAAAAGAGAAACATGCATATCATACTTACATCTTTGTTGGCCAAAACAATATTAAGGGTTTCTTTTGAAATCATAGGCGAGTGGCGGCTGTTCAGGGGATTCACATAGTTGTAGAGGTCCTCCATAACATCTATGATTGGAGGCAAGCAAGCAAATTAAAGGCATTAATTCAGTATAGATTGTGAAGTGTCACACTGACATGAAACGGGTGATGCATGTCTACTCACCACTGAAGACTTTCTTAGTTTCTTTGTGCAGGTTGGACACAGCGATGCGTGCTGCTAGGATGGCATAGTCAGGGTGTTTGGTGGTGAGGGTGGCAGTGATCTCAGCAGCCAGGGTGTCCAGCTCTACTGTAGTCACGCCGCTGTAAAGGCCCTGAATCACCTTCATTGTGATCTGAGTCTGCAAAGCAAAACCATGCAACTTAGGGTCAGAGCTTTACATTTGGCTTGGAAGATGCTTCTAATGAAATGACTTAATACAGGGCCATATGGAAGACCTAGAGAGGACAGGATGTTATGCAAGTTTCTAAGCATTATGTTTGAGGGTGGCCAATACAGCTTGTTTAAACATTACTAGGTTGTTGGCTCTTCTAACAGAAGTTGGAAGTGGCCTGTTATGGATGTACTGTTTGATGCATGGCAAAGGAGTGGTTTCACAGACAGGGCTTAGATTAAGCCAGGATTAGGCCTCAGTTTAATTAGGTCATCCAAATAGCTTTTATAAACTTGCCTTAGAAAAACATTACTGGTTTGCATATTGACAAAACAATGGAACTGACATATTTTAAGATATGTCAGTGCAAGTTGCTTTCAGTTAAGACAGCTCAAACATGCATTTTAGTCCAGGATTATAATAATATTTGGGGGCTGTGGCATCTAAAAGATTGTAAACCCCTGGACTAGGCAATGGTTGACGGTGCAAAGTGTGACAAATTTAAGATGTTTTGAATCATTTTCATAACTTACAGGATCAACAAATTCAGAGTTGAGTCCATAGCAAAGTTTCTGGATGCGTGATGTGATTTTGTCAAACATAACACGCTCCTGGCGCCCATCTGAGACAAGAAAAACATCAGATAATAAAAATGACTCATTTAAAATATTAAGTCAAATATAATAACACCCATAATAAAGAATACACGGACATGATATGAACTGGAAATAAAGACATGAAATGTGCATAAAAATATGCTGTTCATGAGTGTGGCATAACAACTTTAAGATATTATAACCTGTAACTTGACGATATATTAATTTTTAGCATTAACTTACCCGCTATGACCTAGTTAATAAAGCGGTTGGCGCCAACTTAACAAAGAGAACAGCTAACGTTTGTCGGCTGATAACATAAACATATTCTCAAAGATTAAAGTTATGCAGTTGGTAAAGTCAATTTACTAAAACACAGCAAATAATTCTGCGACCTTATCCAAGACTTCAAATCAACTCAACAGATTTAAATTATTCTCTTTACGTGTAGACATTGAAACACGATTAAGGTCCATAGATGTTTGTTTTGCAGACTTGCCATCATTATAGTTATGATGAGAACAATACAGAAACAGTAGTTACACTTATAATAGCATTTAAATTGAACATTTTTGACTATATTTCAAATTAACAGGTAACGTTACTTTGAGGATGAGAGGGACTTTACCTCGCTTGATCACGTGCATGATTAAGGTCTCTGGTAGAGAGCACAGCACAAAAAAGTAACACAAATAGTAGCTGTTATTTGTGAATAAAGTGTTGTTCTTCAGGCCGGCCTCTCAGCTGCTCCTGCAGACAGTTGTTATGAACAAGTGCTGAGCGCGAAACACGAACCCGCCAGAACGTTCTTCGTCACCTTCCGGAAAAAGAATCTTAGCCAATGGGCTTTCGCTCCTTCTTCTTCGTCGTCATCAAATTTATTAGACACCGGAAAAGAGTGATGTAACATTATTATCGTTACATAAAAATGTATCAATACAAATATAAAACGTCATATAACTTAACAGCTTAAAATACCTACATACAGGGGCGTAAAATGTACATTGTACTTAAGGTGAAGTACAGATACTCAAAAATGTTACTCATTTAAAAGTCTAAATATCTAGCAAAAATACTTCTAAAAAAAGTTTCCATATTTAATTAGCCTTACGCATTTACAAGTGAAAATGAAGTACTTTTGTCTCCTCACTTTAGTATTTTATTGTTTAATTATTGAGGAAAGATTTAAGGCATTAAATAAATAAGTGCCCTCGTAATCTTGAATCAAAATAACTTCCCCTCCTTGCAGCGTTTACTGGCACGAGGGCGGGACAACCTGTCACTCACATGACATCACAGCAATAAACCACATCGATCCAACCATTAAATCAATTCGCGATGGACAAAATCAAGTCCAGTCATACATTTTTTTCTTGTTGGAGAAGCTGTTTCACTCAGATGTTTCAATAGATCGCAACTTCCATTTCATGCCGACTTTAAGACAGAGGGAATGACAACCATTGTAGCCTACAATTTGAATGAACACATACTGTCAATACAGCTGTTGTCCAATGGGGTATTAACAATGGTTACTTGAAATGTCTGAAAAAAAGTATTTTGATTCTGTACAAAACAAAACACACATATTGATAAAATAACTGGGACACACCACTTATTGAGTTCAGGCATTTCAATCAGACCATTACCACATGTGGATAAAACATTTACAAACATTTGTTAAAATAGTGGTTAGTTCTGAAGTGAATTCAAGTGTGGTAGGCTACTGTGATAGGATGCCATCTTTGCAATAAGCTATAATTTGTGAAATTTCATCACTGCTAGATATTCCACAGTCAACTGTAAGTTGTATTATTGTATAGTGGAAGTATTTAGGAACAGCGGCAAGTCAGCCATGAAGTGGAAGACCATGTAAAGTCACAGAGCGGGGTCACTGAGTGTTGAGGTGCATGGTGTGTGAAAGTCACTGAAGTTCTACTGATTTCATATTAGCTGAAGAGTTGCATTAATATCAGCACACAAACTGTGCGGCGGGAGCTTCATGGAATGGGTTTCCATGGCCGAGCATCTTCATGAAAGCCTCACATCACCAAGTACAATCCCAAGTGTCGGATGGAGTGACGTAAAAGACGCCGCCACTGGACTCTGGAGCAGTGAAACATGTTCTGTGGAGTGATGAATCGCACTTCTCTGTTTTGCAATCTGATGGGCGAGTCCGTGTTTGGCGAAGGCCTGGAGAACGTTTCCTGGCTGACTGCATTGTGCCAACTGTAAAGTTTGGTGGAGGAGTGATGTTCTTCTGGGGTTGGACTATAGGCCCCTTTTCCAGTGAAGGGAAAACGTATTGCTTCAGCATATCAAGACATTTTGGACAATGCTATACAGTACTTCCAACTTTGTGGGAACAGTTTGGGAAAGGCTTTTTCTATTCCAGCATGACTGAGACCCAGTGCACAAAGCAAGGTCCATAAAGACATGGTTGGATGAGTTTGGTGTGGAAGAAATTGACTGGCCCGCACAGAGCCTTGACCTCTACCCCATTGAACACCTTTGGGATGAACTGGAATGGAGATTACGAGCCAGGCCTTCTCATCCAACATCCACCTTTGATGTCAGACGACCAATAAGATAGCTGTGAGCTTGAGGTCTATAAATCAAGGAGAAAGCTCTCTTCGCATTCTCATGTATCTCATTTGCTTGGCTGGCACAGGACCCTTGAAACACAGTTTTAAGTCATCATGAAATCAAAATGGTTAATTCTTATTTTTAATGTATATTGCAGTATTTATTATAAATGATTTATTCGTGCACATCATTATTGTTTTTTAAATTCATGTGGACTTAATTCATTCGTAATCTTTAATAAAAATATATGTTCTCTTTGCAGAGACTTCTCTTCTCTGATGACGTGTTAACTGGTGTGAGGGCGGGACAACCTGTCACTCACATGACATCACAGCAATAGCAAACCACAACTATCTAATCAATTCCCAAGGGAAAGTCCCTCCCTACATTATTTTCTTATGCGAGAAGCCGTTTCACTAAGAATATACATCATAAAAGGGAAGAAAAGACAATCACAACTTCCATGAACAACCGTTCATGCTGACTTTAAAATCTTTCTTCACAGTACGTGTGGTACCATCAGCCAATCAGCATTGCCATGACATCACTTTCCATACAGTGACATTATTTATTACAGCTCACATAATTTACAACTCAGGTGACAACTGAAAGTGTCCACATGAGAAACTGAAATATTTGCCTTCTTAAAGGGGAACTATGCAGTTTTTTTAGCTTAACTTAACAGCTTCGGAGTTATTGGAATGATTATATGACTTTTTTCGGATTGAATGGTGGTCGTGAGTATAATGGTGCCTTTAAGATTATAGACAGTCACATTCCTTCAAATTTTCGAAAACGAACACAACACAACAAAATTAAACACAGCTAACAATAAATAAGAAATACAACAAAGAAAACGTCACAATAAAACATCCTATGCATACATCCCAAAATTCATGATGTTCAGCTATTTACAGATTAAATTAGTTTGACTGGCAACCATTTCTGTTAATTTATCCCATTTATATTTTAGGATATGTTAACACTTATAGCTGGTTAGGTTTTACCATTGTAATTCCCTGATGGAAATATAGCTGCATATCTATATTGTCATCATGCAAGTACAGATCATATGTTTGAATCATAAAGACTGAAATCTCTAAAACTGTTTACCAAGCTCCTTTTTTAAATAACGTGAAATCACAAAGAAAATAAAGTAAACAAGTTTACATTATGTTCAGTTTTAGACATGTTTTTTGTTCGGCTCAGTATTTACTTGTAAAAAACTGATTAATTAACACTGTTTTGTAAGAGTTTTTGATATAATCATGGAAGATGGACACATCCAGTTTTTATATTAAAATACATAAATAAAAGTATTTAATAATACATATTTAATACACGTTTATTAATAAATAGGCCTACACAAATAATAGGCTTGAATAGATTAATACATTTTAAATGAACAAATAAATAGCATTTGTACATAATGATTGAATAAAATAATTTTATTAAATTGTATTATTTTATTTATGTAGCCTATTTAAAATAGGCTATAATAGATATTGTGTCTGTTGCTGACACAAAAATGGAGTTGTGTCATACCAAGCCAGGACACACTGCGGTTTCCTGCTGTTGTAGCGAACTTTCTTGCAGAAGTGACTTCCTGTTGAAATGATGAGACGAACACGCTTATCACTTGTCTGAACCGAGTTAACTTTTTTTCGGCAGGCGAAACTAAAGCTTTCACGTCAGAGACAGACTGAAAGCTACATATATGGACTGATAACTATTAAAAAGAATGGAGGATGGGAATGACCCAACAGTGTTCATAGGAGGGGCATTATTTACGAGTTTACCTGCAGGAAGGTGAGCTCTGTGTGCGGAACAGACTCCGGCGCCTCCCTTCATCGACTGTTACTCTCTCCCTCCCTCCCCCAACAACATGGATCTTCGCAGTCCACCTGCTGCGCCTTGTAGTCAAGATTACTCTATTTTATTCTAAGGTATCTATGAAAGGTCTCTAGAACACTGCACTCTGTTTTAGTGTTAACCAGGGTTCTCGATGAAACCATCAAGTGAACAATGTAGCGAGCATCAGAAGAAAAGCGCTGGGGAGATGTTTAGTGAGGAGGAGGCGAGAACAGCACCTGCAAACGGTGTGAATGTGAACGCAGCACCTACAAGAGAGGTAAATACTTATACTAATGAACGCGAATTCTTATTTTACATGAGTGTTTTTTATGTTGTTTGAGTTTTAAGTGAAACTTGCACTCGTTTGAACACTGTTGGTTTTCTGGTTTGTCGAGGTAACACAGCCCGTCTGATCTCATTCCTGTCCATGACTGCGTTTCACCACGGTTAACTAGTTTTTTTAAAGGGTAGTTTAAAAAATGTTAGTTAGTATTATTACATTTGTGTTAAGGAATAGGTAATCAAAAATCCTAATTCTACCCTCATTTGGTTCAATAAATGTTTGACTTTTTTCCCCCACACAAAAGGAGAATTACAACCTCAGTCACTATTCACTTTCTTCTTTCCATACAATGAAGGTGAATGGTGATTTGTATTAATTTCTCGTTATCACTCCCTTAGTAGACAATAAACCAATAAAAATATTCATTGGAAGGATGAGGATATAAGCTGCTGCTACTACTATATTCCTGAATGTAAAAGTGAATAAAGATGACAAAACTATGATTACAAAATTGAATGTTGGTCTAGCTGCATATCATAGACAAAACCTAATAATACTTATTATTATTATTGATGATGATGATAATAATGATAATAATAATAATACTTATCAATATTTATATGATGAAAAATGCCTGCAAATAATGACAGTTACAGCCTCCCTTATTCAGTAGTGTGTCATCCATGTACGTTTAGCATTCAAATGACTTCCCTTTTTATCTCACTACAGGATTCATACTGCACAAACTAAACTGACCGTTAGTTCCTCATCCTAGACTTTAGTGAAATACAGAACAGGCTTATAGAGTACAGTCTTCAGGTGAGAAGTAATGCAAACTTCATAAAAGCGTTTGTCCTTGGCAAACTTTGATGTTGGCTTACGGAAGCCAAGGTGAAAAGTTTGAAGTAGCTTTAAAATCTTGATGTTTAATATTTTAATAGTTTGAAGTAGCTAAAAGGTTTTAAGGCCAGGTAGATATTTTGCAAGGGTGTTCTTTGTGGTTGCTAGGGTGTTGCTAGGCAGTTGCCAGTTTGATATCTAAAGCCTGCTGACGGCCTGATTCAAAATATCTCTGAGTGAAGCTTTATACTTCCTCCGCTTTATATCTTCTGACATAATTATTGAAAGACAAGGAGGTGTGTTGATCTGTTATATGATTGTGTTTGATCATTGATCATAATCTTTGAATGATCTTCTTGGCAGTGTTCAGGACAGCAGAACGGGTCTTCTCACGATGTCGTCAGCCCCGTATCCCAGTCCCAACCGGAACGTCAGCCTCCATCCTCTGCACCTGCTCAGCCTCTCAGAGAACAGTGGGGTGGCAAATATGAATTTCTTCTCTCTTGTATTGGCTACTGTGTTGGCCTGGGAAATGTCTGGAGGTTCCCCTACCTCTGCTACCGAAATGGAGGAGGTGAGCGACAGTAAATATGAAAAAATAATCTGTTAGGATGAACAGAATGTACATTGTGGATCATTTAAGTTGTAAAACACAAGTTATTCTCAGTGTAAATGTGTGGTGCATTTACCATTATTTGGTGAAGATTTGCAGGCAAAATGCAGTCATTTTTCAATAGGAATCTGCCCCATAAAAAGTTCCCACATAATTTTGTGAATGGGCCTTTCATGGGAAAACCAGGACGTTTGGTAATCCTAAACTGAAATCCATCCCTCTGACCAACCAACCAAATCCAAAACCCTTCCCTGTAGTAGGGAGGAGTACACATTCCTCTTTAAACCTCTGAATCAAATTTGCCTAAACCAAGACTGCCTCAAAAAAAGGAAGAAATTTGCAATGTAAAGATGGTTAGTAATACAGATGAAGACACCTGTTCAGGGATTGTGGGATAGGTGATGTAGAAAAGCACTGAGAGGTTAAAGGTTTTATTACAATAGTAAATTCTTAAATGGGTCCTATTATGGCCTTTCACGAAGTCTAGATTTTGTTTTGGGGTGTATATGTTTTCATGATTGATTGTTCAAAAGAAACATTATTTTTCACATATTTTACAATATTACAGCTCCTCTCTCCCCAGTCTATCTCAAACTCGTCATTTTAGATGAAGCCCCTCCTTTCTAAATGGAAAATGTGCTGTGATTGGTTAGCTGACCCAGTGTGTTGTGATTGGCACCACTATAACCACAAGCTCTACTCAAATGTAAATATTAACGATTTATAGACCCTCCCTCCCCCTCATCCGCGACACTAACCCCCCAAATCCTTCTTGTCGGTTATTGGCTGGAACAGTTTGTTATGTTTCGTGGTGCGGGTTAGCCCAGTTTATTTTTGTTGCCATTTGTGGAGCCTGGGGTGTCTGCAGAGACCGCGTTTTTTTACAGTGTGTTCAGGGGACAGGCAGCTAGTGGATAGTGAGGAGATGTTTGCTGTATGTGACAAAAAATGTTTTGGCCTAAAAAACGTGTAACATTGCTTAGAGCACCTTTAAAAAATATTAATTCATTTGACTTATTTTTGTAAAAATCGGTTTGAATGAATGATTCAATGACTCATAAACCCATTACTGGATAAATCATTACTGTTTTAAATGAATGATTCAATGAAAAATATTTTTTTTAACGGTCACTTGTCTCCACCTACTGGTGTAACAATTTAATTGATGCAATCTTTATTTGAAGCGTCAAAAAGGTGAATTACTCTACTTTGATCGCTACTGTAGACATCCGACCCCATAACTGTTATCCCAGTACTTCTGCGATAATATGAATTCTGGTAAAAGACAGAAGTAATGATACTGTGTGATTGTTTGTGAAGCTGTTTGATATCTATACATGATGACAACTGCTCTCTCTGGGTCAGCGGCAGCACCATTGCATAGTTCGCTGTGATTGGACTCGTCAAAGGGTTTAAAAGGCGCAGGAGAGTCGTTGACATTTTGGAATAAGATGGGTGTTTGAATCGAGATTGCGATCGTTTAACGATTAATTGTGCAGCTCTAACACACAGTGATGTTTCAGTTAATCTTTGTTTGGCATCATCATCACATAGTAGAGCTATTACATCAATAAGAGTAGCTTCGTAAAGGTGCATTGTGTAATATTTCTGAGGATCTATTGACAGAAATGCAATATAAGATCCATAACTATGTTTTCAGTGGTGTATAAAGACCCTGCATAATGAACCGTTATGTTTTTATTACCTTAGAATGAGACATTTATATCTCCATAACCGCGGGCACCCCCTTCTATAGAGGTCGACATATTGTGTCGTCATGTTTCTACCGTAGCCGACAGCGAACACACAGCGCTACAGAACGCGTTTCGTCACTACATTGAAAAGAAGTTTTCAGTGGTGTATAAAGACCTTACTTAATGAACCGTTATATTTGTATTACCTTAGAATGAGCAGTTTCTATCTACATACACCACGGGGTCTCCTCACATTGAAATGCGCCGACATGTTTCTACCGTAGCCCTAAACGGACAAACGCGTTTCGTTACTATGTTGCTCTTCGTGCAAGGAAGCAAGCTTAGTTCAGCGAATAAAACACTGACACAATGATGAACAAGTAACAAAAATATTCGCAATGACATATAGTTTTACTGAATAATTAAAGCTGCTGTCCGTAACTTTTTTAAGTTAAAAATAATCCAAATTAATTATTAAAAAAAACATCTTCACCCAGTGTTCAAAACTATCTGCTTGCCATAGCTAGATTCAAAACGGTTAGCTTGTAATAATGATTTTAATTCCAGTGGTACTGGTGGGTTTTCGCGGGAAATTCGAGCATGTCTTTGCGTCATTACGTCACACCCGTACACATAAAGAAGGTTTATTTGAGTTTAGGCTAGCCGGCTATACTGCGCGTGAGGAGATGTAGAGATAGGCTTTTCTCGCAGCTCTTTACATGATTAAACTTACGGCGGATCCAGAAAGATCCAAACAACAATCATCAGTGTCAACTGGAGATTGACCAGTTATAAAACCCAAAAGACTTCGTACTTCGGATTTAAGGTGGAAAGAGAAAGAAACCGTCTCATGCGAACACAAGGACATCGGTGGGGCTTTTGAAAGGTGCGTGAACTCCTCCCGAAGGGGTTCGAAACGGAAGAAGAGACAGCTTTTTCTGCTGAACAAGAAAGACATTTCAATAGTTCAATCGTGTAACAATACGTTTTCTTAATTCACACAGTTATGGAGTTTCCTTTGTTGTGCCTTTCTCGTTTAGCTATTATGGAGAATATGAATTCTGAACTACACAGGTAATCATAAAACACATTAAATAACGTTAGTCACGCAATGCTGATGTTGTTAACATGAACAATTTGAGAACAAAGTAGGCCATGATTTGCACGGTTGCTGTAAATCGCGCTGATTAAATCTAACGATCGCTTGTCATGTCGAATGCTTTTCCCCCCTTAGTTGATCAGAACAAAAATGGATGTTACTTGTTCAGAAGACATTTTCCGTTTCAAAAAGTGAATCTGTGATTCTGAATGACAGTATCCACACAGCGCGGTGATTGACAGCAGCACTCGCCTCAAAACACTGTGTTCATCCGCGCTGTTTCATGCCGATTAACAACCCACGTAAAGATGATAATTCCGCGAATCACCGCAGTTACAGATTTCGAACAGAGATGGCGACAAAAAGGGAAAAAGCTACGGACTGCAGCTTTAAGTAAACATAATTTCTTAATTTATCCTTATAAAGAAACCTCATTGCTGAACTGGCTACTCTGCTGTCTCAGACGATGACATATTTTCCTGTCGGCCAACGTAACTTTTGTTGGTTGCAATTCGTAACCTCACCACTAGATGCCGCTAAAAAATCACACACTGCACCTTTAACAGTAAATCAGATAAAAAATATATTTTTAAAAAAATATCAGCTTTCTTGACAGGATGTTTTCATATCCATAGGTAAATATATACAGTGTTTCTTAAGGTTCTGGATGGTTTGAAGAGACTTAATTAATGTGAAATGAACATTAAAAAACCCATTGACAAATGCCAGTGATTTAGGAGTCTGGAATCACTGGCACAAAAGACATAATTTGTGGTTGTGGCTCAGTGGTTGGTATACTGTATATTTTACCGTATACATTCTCCAACATGTTGAGCTGTGTCTGACTCATGCCCTTTAAAACAAATATAAATAAGAATAAAAGTGTTTAAAAGGCCAAAAATAAAAATTTAAGCATTTGGCAGATGCTTTTATCCAAAGCGACTTCCATTGCATTCAAGCAATGCATTTCATCAGTTCTCGCTTTTCCTGGGAATCGAACCTATGACCTTGGCGTTGCTAGCGCCATGCTCTACTGTTTGAGCAACAAAATAAGCTTAGAAGTCTCTGAAATAGAACATTGAATGTTATCCTGTGTTGGGTTGCAGGTGTGTTTCTTATCCCGTACTTCATCATGCTCTTCTTCACTGGAATGCCTCTGTTCCTCATGGAGCTCAGCCTGGGCCAGTATGGAGCTGCAGGTCCCATTACCGTCTGGAAGTGCTGTCCCCTCCTCAAAGGTACCACAACACATGCAATTCACCAATGCAGCACCTTAATTATGGTTTGTAAATTGGGCTGTGATTTATGTAAATCTGGGTTTGAGTTCTATTCATTATTCAAAGTCGTGTAGCTCCACTTTGCATAAGTAAGAAGAATAAAATAGTCCCTCTGTATTGTAATAATCAGTAATTAAATACAGGGCTAAACAAATGGAGCTGATTGTGTTGTCTTGGCCTCGTTGCAGGGATTGGCATAGGGATGCTGTGTGTGTCCATTCTTGTGTGTCTCTATTATAATGTCATTATCGCTTGGACGTTCTACTACCTGGGCAGCTCTTTCCAGAGCCCTCTTCCCTGGTCATGTGATGCTCTTCATAACATTGCCTTTTGTGGAGTAAGTCTTACTTTTCTGCTAGAAAGTTAAAGGTGTGGTTCAGGATTTTGCACATCGGACCTCATTTCCAAGTTAGTCTGGGTGTTATTTATCAGTGGAGACCGTTTTCAAAAATTTTCATCCAGTCCTTCCAGTTGTATAGTTCGCCGGTGCTAGGCTAGCGCGAGTCAACGGTATCTGCTAGCCTGCCATTAAAAACAGTTTTACCCACTCCACAATACACCAAAAGCAAATAAATTATAACGCCAGACTATCAGTGTAAACTTCTGTTGAGAGAATAATGTTAGAAATCAAACTACGGCCCAGTACTACTAACCGGAGCAAAGTAAAATTCCGCCGCTACTGAGAAACTAGTTCCTGTAAATGTAATGCATTCATTGAGATGCAAGAGTAGTTTGATTTCTAACATTATTCTCTCAACAGACATTTACATTGATAGTCTGGCGTTATAATTTATTTGCTTTTGGTGAACTGTGGAGTGGGTAAAACTGTTTTTAATGGCAGGCTAGCAGATACCGTTGACTCGGCGCTAGCCTAGCACCGGCGGACTATGCAACTGGAAGGACTGGATGAAAATTTTTGAAAACGGTCTCCACTGATAAGTAACACCCAGTCCCAGACTAACTTGGAAATGAGGTCCGATGTCCAAAATCCTGAACCACCCCTTTAACATAAAATATTAAACAATTGATATCTGTAGCCTTATAGACTGCTGCCTATCATCTGTGTTCTCTCCACAGAACAAAACTAATGTCACCCAAAGTCCCTCTGAGGTCTTCTGGAAGTAAGGATTCTTACCTTTTTTTTTCTGTAAATTGCCTTTTTTTATAAATAAATACAATTAAATGAAAAATTATTTAAAAAATACCATTGATTTTGAAACTAGTGTATATTAATATATTAGCTGATTATCCATAAAATGTGCACAGTTCTGATGTGATGTGTAAGCCAATTATTTTATGTTTTGTGTCTCAGTAAATGTTGTAGCTTGTAAAAATGCTTGAATTACTAGTCTTAAATATGAAGCACAAGCCGAACACATTGTCAGAACACAGTGTCAAGTTATGTAAAACAAAACAAAAAATAATTTTTGCATTAAATTAACGGGACAGTTTATATACTAATTGTTTATTGGAAGTTTTTCATAGATTTACAGACCTATTGTAAAATGTTAGCCAAATTTCTATTAACATTATTTAATGCATTAAGTATCATGAACTAATAATTGTAATATTTACAGTATTTATTAATGTTGATTTATTCATGTACTATTCATTGTTTGGTTGTAATTAATTTCAATTTCAATTCACCTTTATTTGTCCCCGAGGGGCGATTAGTTTTGCTGGAAGCATTTGTTTTAATGGAAGCATAATAATGTTTATAACTGTTTTATTTATTAAAATCAACATTAACATACACTACCATTCAAAAGTTTGGTCACTTTTTAGAAATTAATACCTTTTTTCAGCAAGAATGCATAAAATTGATCAAAAGTGTCTTGATTTATAATGTTACCAATGATTTCTCTTTTAAATAAATGCTGTTCATTTGGACTTGAATGTATCAAATATTAAGCAGCACAACTGTTTTCGACATTTATAATAATCAGAAAAGTTTCTGAGCATCAAATCAGGATATTAGAATGATTTCTGAAGGATCATGTGACTCTGAAGACTTGAGTAATGATGCGGAAAATTCAGCCACTTTGCCATCACAGGAATAACTTGCATTTGAAAATATATTAAAATAGAAAACAGATCTTTTAAATTGTCATATTATTTCACAATATAACTGTTTTTTGCTGAATTTCTGTATAAATAAATGCAGCCTTGGTAAGCACAAGACTTCTTTCAAAAGCATTAAACATTTTTTTGAATGGTAGTGTAGATTAAATAAATGCTGTAAAAGTATTTTCAAGCTCACCTGCATGAACTAATGTTACCGAAATTGTTGCCCTAATTTGATTGTTCATGTTTCATGTTTGTTCACATCCTTAAATCTAAAAATACCACAGTTAGAGGTGTGCTGATTTTTTGTTACTGACACACACAGACCTGTAACATCTATTCTAGTGTTCTGTGGTAAGATTAATGCTAATGTACCACAAACCACTTGAAACAGCCCTAGCTGATGGCACAATACTCAATACACAGTGTTTGTGTGTGTTCAGTGTGAAGGTTCTGGGTGTGGTGAACAGTGAAGGGCTGCATGATCCTGGTCCAGTGCGTTGGCCTCTGGCTCTCTGTTTGCTGGCTGCCTGGGTGGTCATTTTTCTCTGCATGCTCAAGGGCATTCGCAGCTCCGGCAAGGTAAGATGTCGCAGTGCATCCAGTTGGCTTTTATCCCGACAGGAAAGTAGCTGCAAGGTTTTTTTGTTTGTTTCCATTTTCATTAAAATTTTAGTTCAAGTTTAAATAATTGTTTTTGTGGTTTTTAGTTTAGTTTTTTTAATTCGTTTTTATAAAACATTAATATAGTTGCTATCCTGCTATTCATTTTTATTTTAGTCATTGTTATTTTAATACATCACAGACATCCCACTTCTTCTCCCGCATATTGATAGCGTCTCCTTGACGCCCGCAGATTATATACAATATCCCTGAAATCAAGCGAGAGCCCTGTTTCCAGGGGGCTTTTCTGTGTGTGTGTTTTTTCTGTGAATTATTCAGAAGTTGTCAGCCGAGATGTTTTACCAGGAAACGGTAAATGCATTCGTTTTGAATGCGTCTCTTTTGATAACTCCTGTTCGGATTTCGGAGTCACACTCTACATCACTTTCGTGGGAATATTATACGCAAGGATTGGTTCGCACGAGCGAGCGAGAAAGAAAGCAAATGAAATGGAGAAGGGAAGACAGCTCGAGCCCAAACTCACAAATTATATAAGCCCATGTTACACGGCTTACACGTACATATGAATATAATGTAATATAATATTATGCAATATCCTGTATTCATTTGTGTTTGTGATGTTTCTCCCCGAAATGAGTTTTTGTAGGGTGGGTTGTCTAACATCAAATTAAACTAAATGAAAATGAGTAATGTTGCCTTGGCAACTAGCTAAAATAAAATAAATGTAAGTGTTTTTTTTTAAATATATTTCATTTTTTATGGTTTGAGTTAACTGTAATTTCCTTGGTGTTGACTTCATATGAGGCCATTTCAGAGCAGAGGAGAATATATTCTACACGATACAAATGAATTTCCCATCTTTCCTCTGATGTAAGGTGGTGTATGTGACCGCCACCTTCCCCTATTTTGTGCTGGTGGTCCTCATCATCAGAGGGGCCACCCTTGAGGGCTCCTTAAACGGTGTCGCCTTTTACCTCACCCCAAACTGGGTCAATTTGGCTGATGCACAGGTACCATCAACTAAACACTGCAATTTTTTTAATAAATGCTACACTTTTCCATTTCCTTCAGTTTTGTGCACACTTAGTAACTTCCTGTCATTGTAGGTGTGGAATGATGCTGCGTCGCAGATCTTTTATTCTTTGGGTATTGGTGTTGGTGGCCTCCTGTCAATGGCGTCTTACAATAAATTTGACAATAATGTCATCAGGTTAGGCTTTTTTAACTGTGGGAAAACACTGTTTTTGCTTTTGGTCTCATGAAACTTAAAGGTCTCAAAATGATTTCTTTCCTGCAGGGATACTCTGATTATCACCATAGGGAACTGCGCTACCAGCTTTTTTGCTGGCTTTGCCATTTTCTCTATCCTGGGTCACATGGCATGGAGGAAGGGAGTGCCCGTGGGTCAGGTGGCAGACACAGGTACAGCCTGTTTAACCTGTTTTCTTCCTCTTCTGACAGCCCGGATAGCTCAGCACACACCAGCCCTATGATTTACAGTCACAAAATTTGTTTTTAAATCCTTGCAGTTTCAAAGTCAATGCATAGCTTATTTTATTTTTTAAGAACGTATGTCATTGTATTTAACCTTTTAGGTCCTGGTCTGGCATTTGTTGCCTACCCAGAAGCCCTGGCTCTTCTCCCTGGATCAGTGTTTTGGTCCATTCTGTTTTTTCTCATGCTGTTTATGCTGGGAGTGGACACACTGGTAAGACCCTGCAGTGCATTCAGGTTTTTATTATTCATGCTGGAGACCATTTTCATGTTGTATCTAATGTCACTCCAGACACATACACTACCATTCAAAGGTTTGGGGTTGGTAAGATTTATAATGTTTTTGAAAGAAGTCTCTTATGTTCACCAAGGCTGCATTTATTTGATAAAAAAAATACAGTAAACTAGTAATATTGTGAAATATCATTAGAATTTAAAATTGTAACATTTAAAAGGTGCTATATAAATAAAACTTATTATTATTATTAAAATGTAATTTATTTCTGTAATGGCATAGCTGAATTTTCAGTAGTCATTACTTCAGTCAACAGAAATCTTTTGTAACATTACATGTCTGTACTTTCACTTTTGATCAATATACTGCATCCTGTCTAAATAAAAGTATTTCTTTAAAAAAATCGGATCCCAAACATTTGAACGGTGTACAAATATTATTTGTGCAAGTGTACACATAAGAATAATCATTTGAATCTACACTACTTCAGTTAAATTCAAAAGACTGGAACCTGACATACAGATCTGCCCATTTATTTCTTTAAAAATGAAAGAATGATCCATATTAAATGACTGGAAAGGCCATGGGAACCTGATTGGTCCAAAAGTGTGAGAACTCTGATAGGAATCCCAGTGATCGGGTTTCAGTGTTTCTGGATTCGAGATGTTATTGTTGGAAACATCATTATTCAGGAAGCAGATTTGTCAAGAGATGTGTGAAATAACAGTATACAATACATCCTGTCTTCATGCACATTTACTGAAATGAGTGTTGTAGCTCAGGGATGGGATGTGCAGTAACACAGCGGTTTTCCTTCCTCTGTCTTCCCCTGAAAGCCCTGTCTTTCTTTCAGTTCAGTATCAGAGTATATTATTGCTTTATATATACAACAAATATAGCTTGAATATACTGCAGTTTGGAATGAGCACAAACAGATGATGTAGATGATGGCACAGCAAACCGAGGATCTGCTTAATTTTGTTGATGTAGATGTCAGGGAAACTTATGACATGTTTGCATACTCCAGACAGGTTAAGAGAGGACACTGTCCTTTGTTTAATTCTTGCTATTGTGAAGTTCTCTCTCTGTGTCCTGTAGTTTGGTAACATGGAGGGCATCTGTACTGCAGTGATGGATGAGTTTCCTCAGCTCAGATCCAATCTGAAGCACAAGACGCTGTTCCTGGCGCTGCTCTGTTTCGCCTTCTATCTGATGGGCCTGCTGCTTATCACTGATGTAAGAGGAGCAAACAAACTGACTTTAGTATTGTCATATATTTGACATTTTTAAATACTTGTGTACAGATGCCCAACGTTTAGTTATGCTTCTGAAATGTTTAATATCGTAATTCATCATCTTGTCCATCTTCATAATTATTCATTAGGGGTCCTCTTCATGCTATTACTGTTTTTGTTGTCTCATATTTTCATTTTGTCCTGTGTTTTTTCATCACAGGGTGGGATATACTGGTTCACGCTCATAGACTCCTTCAGCACTAGCTTTGGTCTCATCATCATTACTCTCTTCATGTGCATTGGCATCTCATTCTTCTATGGTACACTCTCTTTGATTTTCTCATATAGTAGTATAGTAGGGTGTTTACACTCGGCAGGTTTGGTTAGATTAAAACAAACTCTGGTGCGATCGCTCTGTTAGTGCGGTTTATTTGAATAAGTGTGAACGCTGCCATCTGAACCCTGGTGCGCACCAATCGAGCGGACCGAGACCACTGGAAAAGTGGGTCTTGATCCACTTTCAAATGAACTCTGTTGAGGTTCAACTGAAATATGAACACAACATGGATCAAAGACATCTAAACGAACCAAAAACAGGACATGATGTCTATGAGACCCTAAAAAGGACAGAATGCATGTCCTGTTTAAAGGAACAGTATCAGGTCGATATTGTCTGTGCTTCTGATGAAGAACACAATGCGCATATTCACATCTGATGCACTTATTCTGATATAAGATATTCTGCTATAAGATATTCTGCTTTGTGTTTCTGAGTTACATGAAATGCTATATGAAAAGTTCTCTAATTTTGACAGCATGACCATTAAGATATTTTTTTTATTGCCCCAATCCATTTTGTGGTATCTATTTCAGGTAAACCTGCTTGAATGGGGTTTAAAAAAAAAAACGTTGGTATATTGCTTTACATGTCCGTCACATAGTTTCATGGTTTCAGTTAAATTCAATTAAAGTTTTTTTGTAGAGCGCTTTTCACAATGCATATTGTTTCAATGGAGCTTTATAGAAAAATACTACATTTTCTTGTAGTAATTTTACATTCATTGGTTTGGTTAAGTGTCTGCTAAATAATAATAAACCTCTCTGTCACATGTTCCTTTACGTCATGTGACTGCATTCTGAGCTCTATATTATATTTGCATATGCTGATGTAATTGCAGGGGTGAACCAGTTCTGTCAGGACATTGTGGACATGATCTGTCACTGCCCGCCCTGGTGCACAAAACTGCTGTGGTACTTTAAAGCCTGCTGGGTGGTTTTCACTCCCTTCCTGCTAACAGTGAGTGTCCTGTTTTTGGTTGGGGTTTTTTTGGAATCAGCCTCATCTTTTAACATGTTGTGATGCTTCTGTTTATGATGAACAGTAATGTAATTGTTAATGTAATATGGAAGTGTTAATTTATCAGACTTTTAAGGGTCAGAACATAATTGTATTACGGGCAGAAACTTGCCTCTGCAGCAAAGTGGAACCAAACACCATATCTGTCCTGTGTCCAGTGTAATGAATAATTCAGAGTTGCTGGGACACTGACAGTGATGGTTCCCATTCACAGAGGCATCTGTCTTTATATTCAGAAATCTAAGCGATTGTTTTCTCTGTACAGTTCATCCTGACCTACATCTTCATCGAGATGTACCGTACGTCTCTGACCTACGGCTCATACGTGTTTCCGACCTGGGGCAAAGCGCTGGGCGTGTGTATGGGTGCCTTCTGCTGTCTGCAGATTCTCATCTGGGCCATTGTGGCTGTCAGTAAAGAGTCTGGCACTCTTAAAGATGTAAGTCCCTCCAAATCAGCATATATATATATATATATATATATATATATATATATATATATATATATATATATATATTTGTGTGGATAGCATAAGTGAACACACCCATGCTAAAGTTGACTAAAAAGAGGAATAAAAATCATCTTTTGGTAATTGATCTTAATACCTTAATTTAAAAAATGAGGAAAAACCCAACCTTTAAGGACACCAATTTTCTTTGTGAATGAATAATGTATCGTAAATAAATGTTCTTCCTTAAAATACAGGTTGCATAAGTCAGGACACCCCTATGTTAAATTCCCATAGAGACAGGCAGATTTTTACTTTTAAAGGCCAGTTGTTTTATGGATCCAGGATACTATGCATCCTGATAAAGTTCCCTTGGCCTTTGGAATTAAAATATTCCGCATCATCACATTCCCTTCACCACACCATACCTAAATGATTTTTCCTCATTTTTTAAATTAAGGCATTAAGATCAATTTCCAAAAGATGATTTTTTTATTCCTCTTTTTAGTCAACTTTAGCATGGGTGTGTTCACTTATGCTAGGCACTGTGTGTGTATATATATATATATATATAGTCCCTCCAAATCACCATATACATACACTATTAACACTTTTATTCCGCAAGGATGCATTTAACTAATCAAAAGTGACAGTAAAGACATTTATAATGTCTATTTATAATAATAAATTTTGATTTCAAATAACTATTATTTAAATTAAATTAATAATTAATGATAATAAATTAAATTAATGTAAATAAATTATTTAAATAAAAGTTTAAAATATAATTTAAAGTGCCCCTATTATGATTTTTTGGATATATCTTTTGTGTTGTTACTTTGTAATATAGCTGTTTGTGAATGTAAAATGTCTGCAAAGTTTCAAAGATAAAAGTGCACGATAAAGAATCGATTCTGAACTGCCTGAAACGAGTCGTCGGTAATTCCAGTCTCACTTACCGCACAAACCTATGTAGGCCTGCAACAAATTAGCATTAATGCCAGCCGATGGACTTCATTGGCTGCCTGCAAACAGCGTCTACTTTGACCCGCCCTTAAACACTGTATTTGTAGCTGAGGCCTGGAAGAGTCTGGTTTGTGTTGTCGACATGTTGAGAAGACACTGTTTTCTGCACACTGAAAGCAAATTCACTTTGTATGCACTTCCAAAGGATGAGTACTCAAGCGGGAATTGATATGGTTAAAACGGACGCCATCGTTACTGTTCATATTACTTTCTATACAAGCGCCGAGGAAACCTCCAGAGCTGACACTCAGATGTGGTAATGGGCGTTTTGTTTCTGACACGTGCTGTAAGCGGTAGACCAATCACAACTAACTGGGCCATCTGACCAATCAGAGCAGAGTAGCTCTCGGAAAGGTGGGGTTCAGGCCCTGTTTACACGAGAACGCTCGTGGGTGAAAACGTAAAAATATTTTATCAGATGTGCCCGTTTACACGGCGACAAGGTTTTTGGGGCTTAAAAACGGAAAAAAGTGAAACCACCCTCCAGAGTGGAAATCTTAAAAATGCTCCGCTGTCGCGTTCCCGTCTAAAGGGTAAAAACGCAAATCTGCTCACGGTGGCTCTCGTCGCGTAAGCGTTTACGTCACATGCATGCGCCAGTACAGGAAAATAACAACCAACATGTCGGATTATTTCCATACGTCGGACCTTCAAGTTGCCCTAGCAGCTCTGATAAACGTACAAGAGTCTTTTGCTGTTCGCTTCGCCATGTTTTGATTTTGCGTTTTCTCTTCAGATCGTTTCCGTGTAAACATAGTCTTAGAGAGACTGAATCCTTTATTGAACCGTTTCAGAGACTGAGAAAAGAGGAAATGCTGTAGTATAGATAATGAGCAAATTGATCTTGGATGCATGTAAACTTATTGTATGAGACCTCCAAAACAAAATTAGGAACCTTTAAAATGGCATAATAGGGCACTTTAATTTTTCAATAACCATTGCATGTGTACATTTTGACCTATGTTTCTTGCATTCAGCGCTTTAAGAAATCCATCCGTCCCCTCAACTCTTGGCGTGTTAACAACATAAACGCGACCTCTCAGGAGCAGCACGTGGAGTCCCAGACAATAGAGGGACCCTTCACGGTTAACCTGACTGAAGCAGACTTCACCGCCATGAACTTTGAGTCCATAAGCGAGGCGTAACACTGCCCCAAGTGTTGGGAGGTGGAACTGCACCCTCTCAAAAGGACAGTTACTGGTGAAGACTTCTGTCTGGAGAACGGTACTCTTCCTCACCGGTCCAGCTGGACTGAAAGGATTTTACTGACTTGTAGGACATTTATTAGTTTAATTTATGATGATGTTGCTCACTTGAAATAGCACTGGGCCTAAGGCCAAACCCAGAGACTGAGAAACGGAAAAGACATTTGGTATCTCTGGTTGAATACTTGATGTCTTAAAGAATCCGTTTCATGCCATTCACTTAGTGTTTTCATCAAAGAGTGTAAAGACTTATTTTATAAGGTAACAGACTGAATAACATCTGTTTTTCCTTTGCAGTGAAATGTACATTATATACAAGAACCAGGTCAAGTCAAGACAATGCCTTTAAAGGGATACTTCACCCAAAAATGAAAATTCTGTCAGTAATTACTCACCCTCATGTTGTTCCAACCCTGTAAGACCTTCGTTCATCTTCGGAACACGAATTAAGATATTTTTGATTAAATCTGAGAGCTGGATCACTCCTCCATAGGCTTCCAAGGGATTGAAACTTGTCCCCCGAAAAGTTATTAAAGACATCGTTAAAATAGTCCAGGTGACTACAGTGGCTCAATCTTAAGTTTATCAAGCGACGAGAATACTTTTTGTGCAAAAAAAAAAAAAAAAAAAAAGACTTTTTTTCAACTGTTCATTTCCTTCTCTGTGGGCCTCGAGTCAGTTCACTAGTGATATAGCGTAAGCTTCTGTTGTTGTACATCACACACATGACCAGCGTCGGCCAATAGTGAGGCTACGTGTGACGTAGCTCTATGCAATCACACTACATTAACTGACTAGTGGCCCACAGAGAAGGAAATGAATAGTTGAAATAAAGTCGTTATTTTAGTTTTTTTTTCGCACAAAAAGTATTCTTGTCGATTGAGCCACTGTAGTCACTTGGACTATTTTAACGATGTCTTTAATAACTTTTCGGGGCTGGCAAGTTTCAATCCCTGAAGAAGCCTATGGGGGAGTGATCCAGCTCTCAGATTTAATAAAAAATATCTTAATTCGTGTTCCGAAGATGAACGAAGGTCTTACGGGGTTGGAACAACATGAGTGTGAGTAAAAACTGACAGAATTTTCATTTTTGGGTGAACTGTCACTTTAAGCAAACTGAACATATTTAAAATGGCTGTTCTCAAGAAAATATAATACAAGAGGCATTGTAAACCCTCTTTAGAATGTTTAAATGTGTAAAAAGCATTACCATTTTTATAACTTTTTGAAATGCAACACATACTGCAAATAAAATCAAAATGTTTTCATAATTTGTTCTCAGCAAAAGCTATTTGATCTGTTGTGTTGACCAAGGGTAGATTCAGCTTATTTCAGTGTTCTAGCAAAGACTTGAATGAAGCATACTTCCTTATGACAGAGGAGGCTCTGAAACAGGTTTGTTTATTCAGATCACCATGGTAACAGTGGTAAACCTGACCTTGTTGGGACTTTGTTGTGGACACTAACTCATTGAGCTATCTGGATTTAGATGTTTTCTCTCAGAGTGCATGAATGCCTGCCATTTAATGTTCTGCTCCACTACAATAGATGCAAACAAACTTTCAGGATGTATTAAATACACAGAATAAACGTGTACAGAGTGCACTGGATGGAGGAGATACATACACTGAACGTGCAGTGTTGGGTCTGCATACTGCGTTGGTGCATATTTCACAGTGGTTTTCTGCAAACAATTATGGGATGGCTACTTCCTGCGATGGTTTCAAAAAGACGTTTACAGATTTATCACCAGCTCCATGACGCAAAGAGGTTTTAAAAAAAAAATGCAATGCTGAGGAAGTTACTCTAGAAAACCTATTCAGCTCTGAGAACCGCCAATCATTGTTTCAACTTGTTGTCTATGGAAGGTATTTTCTGCTAATTTAAGAAAAAAAGTGAGAACATGAACTATTTCATTATTTTTTATAAGTTTTAACAAAGCACACTACAGTTAAAAAAAAGTACGATTTTTAAAAGTTAATTGAAAAAAAATCTCATGCTCACCAAGGCTGTTTATTTGATTTGCAATTAAAAATAGAAAATTAAAAATGTAATTTATTCCAGTGAATTTTCAGTCTTCAGTGTCACATGATCCTTCAGAAATCATTCTAATAGATTCATTTTGTGCTTAAAGATTTCTTATCAATTTTGAAAACAGTTGTGCTGCTTAATACTTTTGTGGAAGCCATGATGTATTCAGGATTCTTTGATGAATGAAGTTCAAAAGAACATTTATTTGAAATAGAAATCTTTTATCAATTTAATGTGTATAAAAGTACACAAAGTGAATAAAATTATTTCTTAAAGAAATCTTACTGACACCAAACTTTTGACTGGTAGTGCATGTGCCAATATGTAAAATAATAAATTAGAACAAAATTAAAAACGGATTAATTACAGATTTCATTTTTGATTTTCATTTAGATTTTTTTTGGATAATACATTGTCCCCTAATGTAATAAAAAAAAGTGCCATTAAAAATTTGACCTTTTACGTTATTATAAAATCTGCCAAAATTAAATAAAATAAGTTAAATGTGAAAAAAAAAGAAATAGCTAATAATTGTGACAAATGTATTTTAAAATGTAAAGTTTTGTGTTCTAGTGTCAAGAAAAGAAACTCCCCAGTGTATGTTAGCACTCAACTTTTAATTCGCAAAACCTCCCTTTGTATATCTTGTTTTATTACTTCACCAGTATGAAAAGCATGAATGAAGTTAAAGGCATGTAGTTACACGCTGACCATCCGAAACAGATGAGAACTACAGTATATATCTCTGACTCACATTAAATGACATTTGGCAGTGCTTAAAATGAAAGGCACCGATCTCCTCCATAAGGACGTTAAGTTGAGAACATTTTAAAACAAATTTTGGTAACAGCAGGGGAAATCTGAGGCAAGTAACAAGATATATTCAGCCTCACATCCGTCGGTCAATAAGCATACTCATACTGTGTCATATGGTCTGTTTTTTTCAGTAAGGGGATGTGAACGGTAATATTTATGGCCAAATCTTTTCCTCTGTCAACACAATGTTGAGCTGCACTTGAAAAGGGAAGAAGTCCAAGCAAATCCTATGTAAAACAGCATAGAGTAGGCAGAGGCTGAAAGTCTTTTCATGCGCTTCTGCGTTTGTTTTGAGAGTGAAAGCTCAAGCTCACGCTAACTACACTGAAAACCAGAAGAAACTTACACCAATGGACAGTACCATCTAGTGCCCTTATTAAAGTAAATAAATAAATGTACAGTGATACCATACCTGTTCCCAACAAATAACTGTTCCTGTTGGTCAAAACAATTACGATATAAATCAAAAATTCTGCATAAATGACATGTTCTTACTAAAATTCTTCAAGTACCATTGTGCGGGTCTTAGTCCTTTTATATTTTTTACATTTTCCCAAAACTGTTGTTATTTCTTTGGCATCCTTCTGAACATTTTGGTAAAGGTGTTTTTCTTGCGGTTCGTGCTGGAACCTTCAGTGTCTTCTCCGGTGGAGCAACTGTCCTCGTCCAACAGGTTCTTCTTGCCTGTGATGTGAGAGACTCGGCTGGATCCCTTTCCTGACGGCGATGACGGGCCGTCCTGCTCGGAGGTGTAGTTGAGCGAGCGCATGGAGTTGGCGGAGGTGAGGCTAGACGAGTGGATCTCTCCGAGACTGGCACATTTCTCCATGCCAAAGGTCTTTTTCTGCAGCAGAAGGCTGTCGGTGGAGGAACCACCATTGGATCGGGACTGCTTACTGTAGAGTGGAGTTGAGGAGCAGCGCTGGGCGTCTCCGCAATGAGACATGGAGAGGGAGGAATCCGATTCGGACCGGTTCAGATCCCTAGATGATGGTACAGTGAGAGAAGAGGATTTCAGAATCAACACATTTACTTTTTCTTCTGTCTGCTACTTTCAATTTTTGAACTTGGTCATGAAAAGGCACTCGCAATCCCTTTTACTTTCATTTAATTATGTACTTCCATCACACTTGAAACGATTGGATCCCCGATTATTGCCCAGAATGCAGCCAAACCTCGTGAGATACTACTTCCCTCATGAAATGCTTCAAGCACCTACAGAACTTTTGACTGAGAAGACGAAAATCCAAAAAAACATCTCGGCATATTCCAATTAATCCCCCCCACCCCACCAAATCTATCATGGCTTGTTTAATTGTTAAGAAAATAATGTTGTGAGAATATGAGTAACATTAACCATCATTAAATTACTGCATTAATAACTGGCATGGTTTTAGAAAAGCTACATTATCTTCAATATGAACCTAAAACAAAAAGAATAAAAAAATAAAGTATAATAAAAATCAAAGCATTAAAATTATTTCAGTATTTTAAAAAGGATCACATTGTAAAAAATAATTAATTAATACAAAAATAATTGATTAAAATGATTATAAATATTTATTTATAATATGGTCTTGGCTCTAGGTAATGTCATGTCACCCCCTAAAAATTTGTCTCAGAGGCAGAACAAGTTTAAATTTAAGTTTAGAAATATGAAGATTTCATTTTTTCCCCCACTGGAAGGATGTCCATTGATGAATCAAAGCACCAGGAACGTTTTTATAAAGAAAGTAAATGGAATGAATTCTGATTTCATGTTGACTTAAAATAACAAAGAGATGCATGCTGGATTCATTTGGTTTCTCACTGCATTTACATGTAAATCGTTATAACAAATGAGCTAAATAAAGTTATGATTCAAGAAAAGTGGAATCACAATATAATTCAATATATTATAATAGATATAGAATTGATATTCATTACAATTTAGCGTGAAAATTAATGCATAAGCATAAAAATAAAATAAAAAATAACTTTGTTAGCAGTTAGTTTTTTAGAATAGGAAATATTTCAGTTCTTAATTAGTTAAGTATTTATTAATTCATAACAGGGAGGTTGTGGACACCCAACACACATGCCGTGTGTGTGCACAGCAACCGGTGTGTTTGTGGTACCCGATGGTTTCAGTTCCCTGATCGCTGCATGAACCGGTGAACCCTGTTGGCGGCAGACCTGAGACCGCCTCCACTGACGTGAAGTATGAGGAACGGTACTGAAGCGCAGCGAAGCGCGAGGAAGAGACGATGGAGGGATGAGACAGAGAGGAAGAGAGTGACGGCACAGGGAGAAACTCTGTGTGACCGATGGAGTGGCTGCGAGTCTGACGCACATAAGGTCGGCCGAGGGGCCACAGGGGCCCGGATTCACTCTCACTGCCCTCTACCAACCTCTGTGAGCTCAGGTTCAGCGTGGGGTCTCCGTGACGGGGCCGCAGGGACACCAGGCTGGGAGCTGAGGAGAGGCACACACACAGATGTTTGTTATTCAAATCATCCAGTCTCTGTGAGATACTGAATGTACATGGGAGAAAAAATCAAACCGTTAAATCTTATTAAAATAACCCTAACCCATATTTGAGTCTGGGATACTGAGAGCCCAAAGACTACTGTAGTGTACACTGTCCCTTTAAACTAAGCTTTTAAGAACTCAGTTCACGCAAAAATGGAAATTCAGTAACTCACCCTCATTTTGATCCAAACCTGTAAGACTTTCATTCATCTTCGGAACACAAATGAAGATATTTTAGTATAAAATCTGAAAGATTACTGACCCCTTAATGCTTATCGTCAAATGAATCTATATGAATCAAGTGGTTTAATAAACATTTTCTGAAGAGACTTGATTTATACAGTACTTTATATTAATTTAGTCTTTTATTCACATTTAAACATTGATCAGCGGACAAACAGAAGCTCAACCGAACCTCCTCAATGCACGAGAACAAACCTCAATGGTTCTTGTTGAAACTCAAACGTGATGCGTAACACGAGAACAAACCTCATTGGTTCTTGTTGAAACTCAAACCAGATGTGTAACACGAGAACGAACCTCATTGGTTCTTGTTGAAACTCAAATGTGATGCGTAACACGAGAATGAACCTCAATGGTTCTTGTTGAAACTCAAACGTGATGCGTAACACGAGAATGAACCTCATTGGTTCTTGTTGAAACTCAAACGTGATGTGTAACACAAGAACGAACTTCATTGGTTCTTGTTGAAACTCAAATGTGATGTGTAACACGAGAATGAACCTCAATGGTTCTTGTTGAAACTCAAACGTGATGCGTAACACGAGAACAAACCTCATTGGTTCTTGTTGAAACTCAAACGTGATGCGTAACACGAGAACAAACCTCATTGGTTCTTGTTGAAACTCAAATGTGATGCGTAACACGAGAACAAACCTCATTGGTTCTTGTTGAAACTCAAATGTGATGCGTAACACGAGAACGAACCTCATTGGTTCTTGTTGAAACTCGAACGTGATGCGTAACACGAGAATGAACCTCATTGGTTCTTGTTGAAACTCAAACGTGATGCGTAACACGAGAATGAACCTCATTGGTTCTCGCACATTAAAAACACATGCTTAAGTTTCCGTTAACCTCAACTGCTGTGTGATTTGATGAAAGTTTATATGTGAATAAAAGCCTAAATTCAATCTGTTCGTCATATAAAGCGGTCGTGTGTCTTCCAAAATTTTTTAACTCAATTCATATTGATTAGTTTTATGATCTCTTTATGAACTTGATAGTGGTAGTTGCGTAGCTGTCAATGGAGGGACAGAAAGCTCTCAGATTTTATCAAAACGATTCGTACGAAGATGAACGAAAGTCTTATGGGTTTGGAATGATGAGGGTGAGTAATTGATTTTTGGGTGAACTAACCCTTTAAAGGTGTGCTATATTCTATGTGTTAGTTATGTACTACATTGCTCAAAAACAGCTGTTGAGATAGTATTCTCACTTGAAATGGAGTGGAGGCTTGGACCTGGAAACAGTATTCAATACGTCATGACAACTAGAGGAGTGCATGTGGAACACTAAGCTATAGTGCTAAATGATATCTGGTATAACACGAGATATTGTGCTATGATGTTGATGAAGGGGAACTTGAGAACATACATGTAGGTACCATTACACCAGTCTTTGATGCAAAAGATTGACCACAATACAAACACATGACTGAAACACATTTTGAAAGTTCCAGCTGGAAGGAGCATGCGGATGATGATTGACCACATTAAGTGTGCTTAATGAAGGAAAACAGAGCTGGGGAGGAAACAGAGCTGATAATGTGGCACAGGAAGTGAACATAAAGTGTGAAAGCATTGCAAGGCCGCAGTGCAAAGAAGATCAGTGTCCACAAAAAATGTATGATGTGGAATACACGGTTTCCAGCCTACACCAAAATACTGCATGAATTTATGGAAACGGATAATGACCGGTTGACTGTACATTATCCAGCTTATTACACGGCTACTTAACGAATAAATGGACATGAAATATTGTTTGGAGTCTAATTATTTTGTCAGAAGACCATGGAGTGATTTGAAAGACATTAAATTAACACATCAAGTAGGATGCTGGGTCTCATTCACCAATAACGAGTGGATTATTTGTATTTCTACACACAAGTTTTTACAAAAAAATGTATCCACAAGTGCGTTCGAGCATGAATGTTTTCTTAACCTCGTTGTAATGCTAATAAATTTAGAGTATTCTAATAAACGACTGCATATCCGAGGTTAGTAATTTGCATAAAACATGCACAAATCATTTCTATTTCATCTTTACACATTTATAAGCCCGCCAAGATCTGTTGCGTACATGTGGTTTCAGTTGTTCCTACTTTTTTCAATAAATGTAAAATACATTTTAGTATGAAATATTTTGATCAATCATTTATTCATGAAAATGTTCATCTGCAGATTTCATGCACAAATTTGCACGCATACAGGGTTAGTGAATGAGACCCATTGTCTGCTTGCGACAACAGCCAATATAGTTTAACAGACAATTTACAAAATGTTTATGTGCAGAATATTGCCATCGTCCAATCAAAATATTCCAAAGAGCCGTCTAATAAGTTTAAATATAGGCTTTCCACTCTGAGCTTAACACTGGGTTACCATCTTTCTTTTAACCCTAGATTAAGGCCACTTTTAACTTTAGTTTGACAAAAAGGTGGGGTTGTAAAAAGGGGGTAAGCAATGTGTTTTTAACCCCAAGTTAGCTTTTGCAATGCTAACATTAAGCTGCTGGGTTAAAGAGATATTGTGAATTACTAACCTTGAACGGCATCATAGAACAAATGTTTGAAATAATCCAAGGTTAACAATTTCAGTGTGAAAAGCCCATACAGTATATAATAAAAAGGAAAGCTTTGAGTTAGCTAGCTTGTGCGCTACCTGTAGAACATTGCCTTGTGGCATCATTTTCAATATAAAAAGTGTGGTCACATTTGGGCATAATTTCGCGGGAATAAAAGATCTCTTGTCAACAGTGTAGCGATGCACGAAGCACAGCTCACACATAAGTCACTTTCAAAATAAGCAACTTTCTGGTGGTCAACACGGAGAATTCCCGTGAACAACCTGAACCCGTTGGGAAATCTGTGCTGGGAAATTTTTCGCAAACAAAATTGCTGATTGCGTGGATTCCAATTGTAATGAAAGGATTTCGCACTTGAAAATTCGCCGAACAACAGTAAATGTGACCCCACCTTAAAACTTGGTCTTTTGGCTTGTTAAATTTAAATCAGTGCAGACATGGAATCAGTGAATCTAATTTATAATAGACCAAGCCTGGACATTTAATAGCAATATAAAACAGCAGCACTGATTCCACATCTGCATTTCAAAAGTCTAATAAAAAATTAAGGGTTTTTTGAGAGCTGTAAATACAAATTCCATCTAGAAGGTCTTAATTGGCCAGTGGGAGGGAAATAGAAGTGTTTAGCATTGGCTGCGAGAATAAAGGGGATGCTGCCAACCAGATTGTTTCCACGGGGATTGGCTCTCGACGGCCATGGGCCAAAGGTCGCTCACTCGCCGATCCATCTGCCAGGCGGCATCTGTGGACATTAGCCAATGATATCACAACACAAAAGGCAGAGCTCAACGGAAAGCTTAATTGCCAAGTATTAGGGTTAGAAAACAATTTTTAAAAAGGTTATAGGCGACTGAGAAGCTTTAAATTTGGACACAGATGAATATGATAGGATTTGACTCATTGTACCACACTTGTGTGCTTGATAGACTTACATTGCAGGGTTCCTGGGGAAAGTATGTCCTCGTCCATGTCGTCTAGGTCATCGGATAGCAGTAGGTGTTGAGTTGTAGTAGAGCGGATGCCCAGGAAAGCAGGGTCCAGGTTGAGGGAAGAGGCCAGAGACAACATGCCAGGGTTATTGACAATATTATAGCCGGTCAGGATCTCAATTTGCTGCCACCGATGGAGCTTTTCTCTCAGAGCAGTGGTCACTTCTCCCAGAGCCTGTCTGCAGAAGTGAAAGAGAAAGAGATGTGAGGCTTAGTTTGGTTGCTGTATACTCTTTAAAATAAATCAAATAAAAAAGGTTCTTTATTGGCATTTATGGTTTCATGAAGAACCTTAAAATATCCATGGAACCTTTCCATTGCACAAAAGGAACAGTGGGAAAAGTTTCTTCAGATTAATAAAAAGTTAATCACACTAAGGGGCCATTCAAAAAGAACACTTTTTTTATATTCACTGCGCTTCTTTTCCATTGTTTTTCTATGTAAACATGCGCTAGATGGACGTGTTTAACCATTGCACTTACATTTTAATCTGTTTTATTGGGTTAAATTTAAATATTCTGACAGTGCGTCTGAGAAAGTTGGTAACCACTATACAACACTCAAAGAAACTGCAATATTTTAAACAAAATTAATTTTATACCCTTACTTCTCTAATAAATTAAATACAATATACATGACTACATTAATAACACTATTCAATATGAATATACCACATTTATGCCAAAACACTTAGGTTACTATTGTACACCACCATGGTGTACTGTTACACATTGTTACTACAGTATTACAGACATGTCAAATGTTTGTAAGGATGATGATTTTAAAAGCGTTCAAACTTGTTCTTTCATGACACAATTTTTCTCCTGTTTTCCTTGTCGGGAATGTTGAGGCTGTTTCATCAGACTAGTTTAATCGAGTGATTTGTGTTTTGTGACAAAGATGTGTTTGTCGAATTTAAACGCTTCTCACTGGATGTCACAGGGCTGTTTAAAGCAACACCAAGGAACTTTTCCTCTGCGGTCGCCCTACAGGTTGGAAGCGGAATTGTCCATTACCACTGTCGTAAATAATTTAGCCTACCGCAGCCTACTGTCGCACGCGCACGCTCTGTTTATCCAGCACCGGCTTTGGAATCAACAATGGCCACAGACAAGGTAGAGTATGATGCATGATTTTATGAAAGACATCACAAACGAAGAAAAACTATGTATGCCGTAAAGCAGTCGAATTTTGTAGTTCTTTTTGTGCTCCGGTTACTACCCGAAACCCGAAGTTACATAGTGCCAGTAAAAGCGATACAGACCACGTCAGGCTATGGCAGACGTGTCATTTAACCTATTTTAAGTCGATGTACCATCACAAGGGTCTTGGAAATAAATTATAAAGGTTGAAAAACTACATAGTGTTACTTTAATACGCACCTGCTCTGAACTTGCATTAAGCCCAAAGTACACATGAGACGACACATGAGCAGCAGAACGTTTCATCTTTGTCCAGTGTCTGTGCCATTTCTCTCCAGAAGTTATGACAGAAGACAATGTCTTTGTACTCTTTTTAACTAAAGTTGCAGCTATCGCTTAAAGGCACACTATGCAAGAATTTTACCTTAATATAACAGCTTCAAAGTCATTTCGGTGGTAAACAAACTCATAGTAGGGTGAATCATCCTGGTAGTAAAGCTTGGGGGGGGGGCGCCGCTGGAAAAACCAGCAATGCAAGTTTGAAAGGAGCGCCCCCGACAAATCTCGCGAGAATCAAGACATGCTTTACAGCAACGACGTCACACACATCAACAACAACATATGAAGCACGAAGACACTTGCGCGCATTTCAAACATGATACTCGACGATGGAAGAAGCAAAGAAAACGTGGTCGGAAGAAGAGACTAGGAAAAGGAAAAGATGCCCTTCCCCCCTTTCGATGGTCTCCACGGTGGAGGTTTCTTTTTCTTTGATGTGGCCCCAATCGCCTGAGGGATATCAGACGACGCTGACGACGTTGATTCCTGCGATTATCATGAGAACAGTTTTCAATATCTCACAAAATTATCAGGACATAAATAAGCCAAGAGGTTGTAAATAGTGTAAACGAGCACAATTTACAAACTATTATGATAAATTGCAATAATCATGTCTAATGACATCATAACGGCCAATGTTATGAAATAATGCGACGTACATTTAACTTTATTGATGTCATCTGGCATTTTGTAATGTTTACATTACACTCAAAAAACACAAATGAAATTATACAGTAGGCCTAGACTATAGGCTATTTACTTGTGATTTAGCAGCAAACATGTAAAAATGTTATAAGCCATCAAACGCGGTAGGCTACTTTATTATTATAAAGTAGTCTAACACTTGACATATAGTTATTATTATCCTATTACCATCATCAGTAGACTATGCAGTAGCCTAATATTTTATGAAATCGTGAAACATTAACTGGTCATTATCTTCGGAGTCTATCTGTGCCTGTTGCATGCCCGACGCTTCTATCCTACCGAACAGGTACCGGTGTACAGGGTGGGGGGTCGGGTATTTACGACAGTGCAAGTATTCCACAGCGACTCTAGGGGTCGCTGTTTGACAAAAACACAATTTCTACATAGTGTGCCTTTAACTCTCGCACACAAGCGCTTGTCAACGTGGCATATTCTTTTCTTTTTCTGTTGTTGTGGTCTCTGGTAGCTTGTTGTTCCATCTCTTCATTTTCTTTTTCGACTGTGCAACATCCGCCCGCCCGAACAAATGTTGCCCTCTTGTGGACAAACGAATTAGTGCAAAAACAATTCAAGGAGAATGTGCGACCTGTGCATACTCTGTGTATCCTCAGGCCGGATGAAGATGATTGGCGGGCCAGATTTGACCTGCGGGCCGCCAATTGAATAGCCCTGCTCTAGACCTTGTCCCCCCACCCCCCCCCCCATTTTACTTACCACAAAAAAACGTGTTCTGTGTGAAGAAAACAGTGGGTCTTTTAAGAACTATTAACTGAAATGTCCAAAATCATTCTATAATGTCACTGCTGAGGTTAAAATGCCTCTTTATTTCACCTTGTACATTGCATACAAAAATGGCAAGAGCTTCCTCAATATGGCGACTCACCTGGCTGACAGGATTTTGTGATCAACATCATCCAGTGAAGGGCTGTGGGCCAAGTGGAACGTCCCAAAGAGAGTTCCTCTCTTCTTCTTGATCTTTTCTGCCTGTTATGGTGGTCACAACTTCATAGTTAACAAGCAATACCTGAATGCGAAGCTAGCTGAACAAGCAAACCATATTTAATATTCAGTTAAAGCTTGTCATTTTGTGTCTTACCCCTTCTTTAGCCACTATGAGCTGTTTTTCCGCATTCTGTTTCTTAATGTTGTAGTACTGCACCTCCACCTCGTGTGTGAGCTGCAGCCACTTCTGCAGAGCTTCAGGAGGAGACGAGCCACTCCTCGACTCCAGCTCCCTCTCGGCCCTCTTTAGATCCCTTCGCACCTAAAACAAACACACACGCTCATGAATATTGGCTGCATTTCAGTGTTTTGATGAGGGAAACCTCTTCAGCAGTTCCCATGGTGATGGGACATCTGTAAGGTGAATTTATGGGAGACTGCAAGGGTTTCCAAACATTGCTGATGAGCGAATGATGAAAAGAGGCATAAACATGCCATTATTTTACTAGGGCTTGGAAGATTGATCGAAAAAAGAAAAGAAAAAAACACCCTCTTGAAATAAAAAAAATGAAATGCATTTCAGGGGAGGTACTACAATTATAATTGATAACTTTACAATTTTGACTTTCTAATAATAGCTCATTTTACCATTTTATTTTATGTTTTATCTTATAAATCTATTTTTTTTTTTTTTTTTATAAAATTTTACGTTTATAAATGCTATTTATTTAAATGAATTGTCATTTATAATATATATATATATACACACACACACTCACCTAAAGGATTATTAGGAACACCATACTAATACTGTGTTTGACCCCCTTTCGCCTTCAGAACTGCCTTAATTCTACGTGGCATTGATTCAACAAGGTGCTGAAAGCATTCTTTAGAAATGTTGGCACATATTGATAGGATAGCATCTTGCAGTTGATGGAGATTTGTGGGATGCACATCCAGGGCACAAAGCTCCCGTTCCACCACATCCCAAAGATGCTCTATTGGGTTGAGATCTGGTGACTGTGGGGGCCATTTTAGTACAGTGAACTCATTGTCATGTTCAAGAAACCAATTTGAAATGATTCAAGCTTTGTGACATGGTGCATTATCCTATTGGAAGTAGCCATCAGAGGATGGGTACATGGTGGCCATAAAGGGATACACATGGTCAGAAACAATGCTCAGGTAGGCCGTGGCATTTAAACGATTCCCAGTTGGCACTATTGTAGCCTCTTTTTCCTATTTGTAGTGGAGATGAGTGGTACCCTGTGGGGTCTTCTGCTGTTGTAGCCCATCCGCCTCAAGGTTGTGCGTGTTGTGGCTTCACAAATGCTTTGCTGCATACCTCGGTTGTAACGAGTGGTTATTTCAGTCAAAGTTGCTCTTGTATCAGCTTGAATCAGTCGGCCCATTCTCCTCTGACCTCTAGCATCAACAAGGCATTTTCGCCCACAGGACTGCCGCATACTGGATGTTTTTCCCTTTTCACACCATTCTTTGTAAACCCTAGAAATGGTTGTGCGTGAAAATCCCAGTAACTGAGCAGATTGTGAAATACTCAGACCGGCCCGTCTGGCACCAACAACCATGCCACGCTCAAAATTGCTTAAATCACCTTTCTTTCCCATTCTGACATTCAGTTTGGAGTTCAGGAGATTGTCTTGACCAGGACCACACCCCTAAATGCATTGAAGCAACTGCCATGTGATTGGTTGATTAGATAGTTTCATTAATGAGAAATTGAACAGGTGTTCCTAATAATCCTTTAGGTGAGTGTATATATATATATATATATATATATATATATATATATATACACTGTACGTATACATATACTGTATATAGTTTTGATAAGAGTAAAAAAAAAACTTCTCATACCCGTTCCAGCTCCTGCTCTGCATATGTCTGTCTGCTCAGCTCGTTCTCAGTTCCCTCAGCTCGTTCTCGCAGTCTCTGCGCCTCCTGCTCGACTGCTTCACCCTCCCTTTTCATCTGCCGCTCCAGGTTGATCTTCTCCACCTGCACTGTGTGGTGCTCTTCCTGTGCGATCTGCAGCCTGAACACGAACACATTATCAATCCCAAGCTGCACCACTGCTGACTCCTTACTGAACAAACAGTTCATATATATATATATATAATATCCCCTCAGTCACCAGCAGGTGGAGCTCTGGAGAACTGAGTCAACATGAAAAGGGAACTGGATCTGCAAGACTCTACCACACCTCTTCCTCCTCATGAAAAGACAGTTGAACAAGATGTGGCCTGTTCGATGTGGTAATTATGTGGTAAAAACTCCTTACAGATTTACAGAGAAATGCATCCTGCCAGCTATATACGGGAATATCACTTAGAGATTCTGGGTCATGGAGGATGGCTGAATTTAGTTGTGTTAATGTGGCTAATGTGGTTCCATGTTTACAAGAGGTATTCGATTTGATTCGGTTTTGTTTGACATGCGTATCTGTGATATTGGAAGCACATTATTTTACAGTCCTGTTCCCCTTGTAGGCTATATAGTATGTACTTATTATCGTCATTAAAATAACTGGGCTATAACAAGGTACTAACCCTGAACCTACCCCTAAACCTAACCTTAACCCATGTAGTTACCTTATATTACCAGTACTTTCTTAGATAGGTACACTGTAAGTACATGTTAGTGCACGTACTGTTAAATAAAGTGCAACCATGATATCACACAATGTGATCTTTCCTAGGCTTTCAGCTGAAGCACATGGCAGCCTTCTCTCGCGCTGACGTAGTTCGGAACAGGAAGTAAGCTATAAATCAAACTGTCAATGATATGACAGTGGCCAAGGCAGAATGTTACACACACTCATAACTGGGAGGGGAAGCAGAAGATAAATGAAAAGAAAGGAAATGAACAACAGAGAACAAATAGAAAAGTTCATAAAGAAAAATAACTTAACAGACAAACAGATATAAATATTATATATAAACAAACATACAGACAGACATAGACAAACAGATAGATATAGTCAAACATACAGGCATAGACGGACAGACAGACAGACAGATAGATAGATAGATAGATAGATAGATAGATAGATAGATAGATAGATAGATAGATACAGACAGACAGATAGATATAGACAGGCAGACAGACAGATACAGACAGGCAGATATAGACAGACAGATAGATAAATATAGACAGACAGGCAGATAGATAGATAAAGACAGACAGACAGATAGATAGATATAGACAGACAGACAGATAGATATAGACAGGCAGACAGATAGATATAGACAGGCAGACAGATAGATATAGACAGGCAGACAGACAGATAGATACAGATAGATACAGACAGGCAGACAGACAGGCAGATATAGACAGACAGACAGATAGATATAGACAGACAGACAGACAGACAGACAGATACAGACAGACAGATAGATAGATATAGACAGACAGACAGATAGATACAGACAGGCAGATAGATAGATAGATATAGACAGACAGACAGATAGATACAGACAGGCAGATAGATAGATATAGACAGACAGACAGATAGATAGATATAGACAGGCAGACAGATAGATATAGACAGGCAGATAGACAGATAGATACAGATAGATACAGACAGGCAGATATAGACAGACAGACAGATAGATATAGACAGACAGATATAGACAGACAGACAGACAGACAGATACAGACAGGCAGACAGACAGGCAGATATAGACAGACAGATAGATAGATACATACAGACAGGCAGATAGATATAGACAGACAGATATAGACAGACAGACAGATAGATAGATAGATATAGACAGGCAGACAGACAGACAGATATATAGATAGATATAGACAGGCAGACAGACAGACAGATAGATAGCTAGATGGATAGATACAGACAGATAGATATAGACAGGCAGATAGATAGATGGATATTGACAGGCAGACAGACAGATATAGACATGCAGACAGACAGACAGACAGATAGATAGCTAGATGGATAGATACAGACAGATAGATATAGACAGACAGACAGGCAGACAGACAGACAGACAGATATAGACAGATAGATATAGACAGGCAGACAGACAGACAGACAGACAGATAAATAGCTAGATGGATAGATACAGACAGATAGATATAGACAGGCAGATAGATAGATGGATATAGACAGGCAGATAGATATAGACAGACAGACAGATATAGACAGGCAGATAGATAGATGGATATAGACAGGCAGACAGACAGATAGATATAGACAGGCAGACAGACAGACAGATAGATAGATAGATGGATAGATACAGACAGATAGATATAGACAGGCAGATAGATAGATAGATATAGACAGGCAGACAGACAGATAGATAGCTAGATGGATAGATACAGACAGACAGATATAGACAGACAGACAGGCGGATATAGACAGGCAGACAGACAGATAGATAGATGGATAGATACAGACAGATAGATAGATATAGACAGGCAGACAGACAGACAGACAGACAGACAGACGGATATAGACGGACAGAAACTCCAGTTGCATCACACGGGGACAGACATGGTGAGGATCAAAGTAGAAACGAGGTGTCCTGATCTCTGTTCCAAACAGGATTTAGAGTAAAGGACATGACAGAAATGCCACACACTCAAATCCATGGCTGCTGTTACACCGGCCATACTTACACAGTGACTTAATCACATTACACTCAACAAACATTCCTCCGCTACAGCTTTTTCCTTGAGTAAACTAATATAGATCACCAAACTGCATCTCTCTCCTTATAAGGCCATTGCTTTAAATTAATGCACCGTAAAGAAAGGATGTTTGAATCATGATCTTCTCCGAGACCTCTGACCTCTGAAAAAAGACAGAGACACGTTCTCTGTTCTGCCTCAGCGCAGCGGGCGCCAGCTGAACTGAGCATACAGCATGATAGTGCGATTGTCTGAAACACTGTGGATTCAGCACAGCACTGCCCTTCTTTTTGCCATTTAAGGAATTTTAAAGGATGCTTGCATCACCCTGGAAGAGTCTTTTGACCTGAACAAAGATAGTACGAAATGAAAACATTTCCAACAGATAGACAAATTCCTCTTTTTGTCTTTAAATAGCAAATTAGTGTAGATCTGACTGACATTGTTGCATTTTACATTAATTTCAGCTAACTTTAGATGTAATAAGCATGTATTCATAGAAGTTTCTGTCTTCTGTATGTTAACGTTAGTATTTCAATAAAGCATGAACTTTTCTTCAAGTATTATTTATCTAATTACGACCATGGATAGCGCCCAATATATACCATTTTTGGTATGCAAAAATGTCTGACAGAAGAATTCTGTGAAATACAAATTAGAATCAAATAATACAAATCAGAATCAAATATTACAGAGAGTAAACTAAAATAATGAATTATGAAGTATTAAGTAATATGCATTCATGCTCATTAGCGCAACGGAAGGCTGCTGCTTCCTAATTTAATATATATCTCTGATGAATCATGCTATTAGAAAAGTGACGTAGCCTCCTTTGCTGTAAGCTAAATGTGATGAAAGATATTTCACATTCTCAAATCCTCTATCCTGAATCTTTGCAGTGTCTGAAACTGTCTAGCATTTCAAATAAAAATAAAAGTTTGAAGATACTAATAATATAACTTATTCAAAGTGCAGTTTAGTCTGGTTATTCAATTTGGAGTAGTAACCTTTAAATGTTTATTCCACGTTATTTTCAACCTGATGTGTGGCATGCTGTCAATTACCCCAGACCATAATTCATGTTCATCCCTCAGTGTGTATAAACGGATGAGAAATTTCTTAACGGTAACTACAGCAAACAGACTTTATCTTTAAAAAAAAAAAAGGTTTAAAACTAATCACCCTATTTTGAAAGTATACCCATGCTAACTAAGCATGAGTTAACATGAGAGAGCTGACAACATCACTTAACAATCCTGTTTGTTCAAACTTACTTTCTTTAAATCTATGTCATGACCAGCTAAAAAGTAAACTTTGGTTTTTTTCTTTTGCTTGGGGTATGATGTAACTATCCATGAAATGGATACACTGTTTACAATGCAGGAGTTCTTCAAACTCCATTTACAGGAATTACATTGCTAACTTACCAGATGTCCCTCCACCTAGACAAGTAGTCCTGTATCATAAAAAGATTTAGGAAACATTACATTTTTTCAACTGTGCATCATGAAATATAAGCACCACATTTCCACTTTAAAACCTTTCCAGCCTGCTAGCTGCTATTTACTGTAAGTGTGTTTTCTGTTCATTTATACAAACTGAGTGCTTACTTCTGCTGCAGGTCCAGGAGGCTCTGCTCAGCTCTCTGAAGGCCTTCTAAGTCCTTTATCATCTTGCCCATGTGCTCCTTAGTATTTCGGTTCTGTATGTAGGCGAACCAGCAGCCCCCCACTCCAATCACGATAGACACCACCACCATCAAGTCCTTTAAGTGACTGTCTCCCTCTGCCAAAAAGAACAAAAAACAACACTTGAGTAACAATAAAAGGGAGAGTTCACCCCAGAATTACAATTAATCCAATATCTGGATTATATTAGATTTTTCTATAATCTGTGCCTTTGGCATGTACACTACCGTTTAAAAGTTTGGGGTCGGTAAGATTTTTTTATGTTTATGAAAGAAGTCTCTTATGCTCATCAACGCTGCACTTATATGATCGAAAATACAGTATGACAGGATTACTGTGAAATATTATTACAATTTTAAAGAATTGCTGACTGTTTGAATATATTTTTAAAATGTAATTTATTCCTGTGATGGCAAAGCTGAATTTTCAGCATCATTATTCCAGTCTTCAGTGTCACATGATCCTTCAGAAATCATTCTAATATGCTGATTTGCTGCTGTCATGTATATGTTCGTCTCTGCACACGCGTTGCGCTTTTCCTGCCTTGATCTGTGTTTGCCTTTTGGATTATCTATTAAAGACTACTTTGACATTCATCTTTATTGTCGTGTGCCTATCAACAACCACCAGTTGTGACAGAATACCCAACCTAAAATGGATTTTGCAGCTCCAATCACTGCTTTGGCCAGGAGTGGCCTAAGCTTAAATGGACCATTCGCTGGAGTTTTGCCGTCTTGCCGCCAATTCCACCTATGACGACGAGACGTTGAAATCGCCGTTATGGATCGGGGCAAACTACCATCATCCAGTAGACCTCCCAGACACCAAAGGACTTAATTGGAGGGAGGCCATTATCAGGTGTCTGGAGAGTGTCTACCCCCTATACAGACTACAGCTAAACCCAGACTCACCCTGCACTGCAGAGATTTTGCTAGAGCCCCCCGCAGACGAGAGCTTCCACCCGCCACGATGAATGAGCCAGAGCCCAATGAAGTTAGGACAGCTCCGATCATCGCCCCGGAGCCCCAGAGTGAGTCTGACCAGGGGTGTGAGCCAGAAACATCTGTGGCAGAAAGGAAACGTGAGGGAATTGGACCAAGAGGACTGGCTGATAGAATGGGACACTGAGGTACTGCCTCCCACCCTATCCCACCCTGAATCATTTGTTTCTTCTTCATCACCGCTGGTTCAAGCCAGCATTGAGACTGCATTGTCAATCTGTATGGACTTTGAATTATCATTATTGATCCCATCCAGCTTCCCTCTGTCACTTTCACCGCAGAGCTCACCCAGTCCTCAAGCCCCTCAGCTGGATCCCTGCAGCCCTTCGTCGTCCCCTGTGATGCCTTGTGTTGTTGTGAAGCCTCAGGTCGTGCAATCACCAGCTTCGCTGAAGCAAGAGGATCCCTTGGCTCCGCCTCTGGCTTCTGATCTCCTTGCTCCACCTCGGCCTGTCAACCTGTCGGCTCCACCAGAGACCCTCGGCCTTACGGCCCCACCGGGTTTCCTCATCCCACCGGCTCAACCTCGGTCAGTCGTCACTCTGCCTGCTCCACGGACTTATGAGCCTTCTGCTGCGCTCCGACCCACCACCCCTACGGCTTTAGTGGGTTCCTCCTCCCCCCCCCCCCAAGGCTCCACCTCTGTCCTCCGTTACACCGGCTCCGCCTCTGTCCTCCGTCACACCAGCTCCGCCTCTGTCCTTGAGCACTCTAGCTCCACACCGGACGCTTGTCGCCGCGCTCCGCCTTGGTCTCTAGTGCCAGCGGTGTCGCGCAGTACGATCGGCTCTACATCTGTGCCCAGCAATCCCCTAACAACGGCTCCATCTCCACCGGTCATCCCCCGCCAAGTTTACATTATGGCTCCTGCCTCAGATCCTTGTCTCTCCTGTTTTGGCGAGAGGACGCACCTTCCGGGACGTGGATTTATGTCATGTATATGTTCGTCTATGCATACGTATGGTTGCGCTATTCCTGCCTTGATCTGTGTTTAATCTAATTTTTCTTTATTTTATTTTTTCACCAGATGACTCGATTAGCTCTATTTGGAAAGAATTAATCGAGAAGGATTGGGGTGATTTTGGATTATCTATTTAAGACTTTACTTTGACATTCATCTTCATCTTCGTGTGCCTATCTACAACCACCAGTTGTGACAGATACTCAAGAAATATTTCTTATTATTATCAATTATTATCTTTATTTATTTATTATTATTATCTTTGTTGAGCGATTCCGCTCAACAGCGCTCAAAGCATCACATTTAAAAAATGTCAGTATAATATAAACTAGCGTATCACATACTCTAAATAAAGTGATGTCATGTGAGAATTATGACTCTTTTTCAACACACATTCCATCTGTCACCCCAGCTGACCCCGACATGGCAAAAGCAAATTAATGCTTTCTTTCCAATGCTTATGTCTGCAATCTTCTAACAACCATTTCCAATGTTGTTTTTCAGACTGAAATAAAACAGTTAAAGTAGGCTATTTGACTGATGGGTTGACTACAACTGCAGACCAACATATGTGAGGGTTGCACAACACTGTGACACACACACATACCGCTTTTAGCAAGAAGTAGTACAGTAATGCAAACAAGTAGTAATCTACTTAGAAAAAGTCATAAAAAGAAGTCATAAAAAAGCTCAGATTGGATCCAACCACGCAGATGCATGAATACACATCAGTAGTTCTCGGTCACATCTGTCTTATGCAACATCTACATTTATCCGGATACATTTGAAAGCACATTTTTTTCTCTTTTTTTGCCCTCTGTTCAGAGATAGTGTATTTGTCCAGTGAAAACAGAGCTTTTTGAAGACACTCTTTCAAGTGGATAAATTAAAAATACAGTTTTTGCGTTGTAGTGTGGACTGAGAAAACTGAGGTATTCGAAATGTTTAACATCTTTATTCATGTGACGCATTTTGTACTCATAGATATCTATGGTTATACTGGCATTGTTGTCCCTGCTATTAATTTTCATAGTGTTGTTAATTTTTTTTAAAACTTTTTACAGTTTTTAAACTACATCCCAGCGAAGATGATTTTATATTACATTTTATGCATGTGCAGTAAAATGATTTCAGCATTTTCCAGCATTTCAGTGTGGACGAGCAACTTTTATAAAACAATTGAAAACACTAGTGTGGACAGAGATCATTTTGAAGCGAAATGCTGTTTTCAAATGTATCTGGATTAATGTAGCCTTAATCTGTTTTGCATTGGAGTGCAGGAATGATAACAGTAAGTGAGTCCCGAGCGGTGTTTCCCACAAAGGTGGCGGCATCAGCTGCGTAACAGGAGGATCTGGATGACTGGATTAGTGAGTGCTATTTCCATCTATGATTTCGCTGCTCACATCCTGCTCAGGAACATGGCAGGTGACGGCACATCAAGAAGTGCCAAAATATTTGTGAGGGGATGGTGTTGAATCCCTCAACCTTGAAGCAACCCCATCTTAACCAGCTCGATTTGGGATCAGATTTGTAAGACTGGAGAAACTGGAAGAAAGTTACATTTGAATTTCTCTCTTGTGCACCATTCGAGACGCAAGTCTCACCTAAGCAATGCTAATCTACATCTTTTTTCCTTGAACCCCCATTCCCCGTTCGTTCTTTCTATCATGCAGAGATCACCTGAAATTCACCCAAGAATCTATATAGTTTAATGTGAATAATTATCATAAAGTATCACACATGTTTGATATCATTTGAAATGTCTCAGTGCGACTGGTACAAAGGTCTCATTCCCAAAAAAGTAAACCAAAAGTTAATAAGGTATTTAAGAGTTTAGAAATAATTCTCATACATAGGAGGTTGTGTCTTCCAGGCAAATGGTCTCCTGCTCTCAGAAGGTGTAAACTCAAATCAAATTCCCATTGTTAGCAAATGGTTCCATGTAAATCAACTTCTGCCCCTAGTAAGTCTGGGACGGTGATTAATGTAAATTCCACTGTGAACTCATGTTTACATTTGAAAAGAGGTTTCTGCCTTGGTCTGTCTATATAATGAAATGCAACGAGAGGCTAGGTACGATTCTGTAACCCAGACTAGCCCGTGATGTGAAGTGTAAGCAAAACACTTCGCATCATGTATTTTATAATGTCAAGGTATCGCATCTTCTCTCCTTATTCTAGAGCATTTGATGTTTGTAACTATTGTGTTTGAACTGATTATGCAATTGACGTGATACATTTACCTGACATAATAAATTGTAAACATTTGATTTTATTCTAATCGACTCTGAAATTATTTTCAGTAAAGAGTTCAAAAGAATAGTCAAACATTCGCTCACATTTAATGATGCACAGATATCATTAAAACATTTTTCATTCATGGAGTCAGATGAAATAACGAGTTAATACATATGAGAAAATGTATTTCATTTAATCAAATTACTTTGCCACATGGAAAGACAGTAACGCGCAGAGACCTTCACCCGCTGATCGGATATGCCTCCATTGGGCCGACTGAGCCGGGCTTACAGGTTAAATCTGCTGTGGGTTTACTGAGGCTGGCACATAAACTTCCGTCTTGGATTTCCTTTTCATTAATTGCACTAGTGTTTGGATAAAAGAGCTCTTTGAGTGTATATAAAGGAGTGTTTTGTTTGCACACATAATCTTTGACCAAGTCTAGGGACACTGGATGGCACAGCGTTCTCATTTCTTCATGTGTAAGTGCTATGGCTGAAAACTGTACACAGACACAGATTTTCCATTAGTAATGCAATGCCATAAGACTCTATAGTAAGATTGTCTAGAACAGTGAAGAACCTTCTACTGCAGCAACCGGAGAGGCAAATAACTGCCAGAGCTGAGATTATTATGAAACTCCAGAAGGAATCTGGAACCAGGGGGGAATCAACCAATCAGACGACAGACCAGGCAATTCACAGACGCACTGCTCTATATATACAGTGAAGACACCAAGGTCCTTCAATTAATATGACTTTAGAATAACATCAAGGCTCCAACAAATTTTTGACAAATATTTTTAACCAATAACAAAGGCTCTAAAAAATAAAAAATATTTTTAAACAAATATTTCAAACAGAGAGTCTACCACCCAGCAATCTCTCAGAGCAAGGGTTTTGAATCTCTCAGATGCCATGTATACTACAAATATGGCCATTTTTATGTGAGGGCCCAACATCCTAAAATTGAAAAGGCATCTATATAGTTTCTTGAATAAAGACCCATATATATAAAATATAAATATATAAAATATAAAATAAAAAATTGTATATTATAAATATGTCTAAATATTCTTTTGGAATATATATATTTTTTCCATTAAGTTATAATGTTATTACAATTTAATGGTCGTTTTCTACTCATCTATATTTATTTATTAATATCTTTATTTATTTGTATCTAATTTAATTTACTTATTTATTTTAATCTAAATTTAATTTATTTTAATCCATTTTTATTTGTTTGTTCATATTTAATACATATTTATTTAAATCAATGTTTTGTTTATTTATATTAATCAAAATTTTACTCATTCGTTGTTTTATTTATTTATTTATTTACTTATTTTAATAATAATTTATTGAAATCTAATTTCTGTTTATTTATCTTAATCTTATTTTTTATTATTATTTCACCAGATGACTTGATTAGCTCTATTTGGAAAGAATTAATCATTCTAGAATGATTGGGATGATTTTGTAGGGGAGTGAATCTGCATAAAAGATAAACTAATTACAAGCTATAGACAATAGAACAAAGATACAAATGACATAAACAGTGCTTTCTGTTTTTCAGGTAAGTCTTTTAGTATTCAGGTACAAAAATTGAATAATCAAATGTAAAATAACACTGCATAGTCTTCACTGTATAAAAATAATTAATCTTTGTCAAAGCAGCAAATGAGATTTTGTCTTTGTATGCTGTTGTTTAATTAACATTAATGAAACAGACAGCAGCAGGAATATTGGGCTGCTGTCACTTTAAGGCCGAATACACTGATCCAATATAATGATCCTCATCTGTTTTTTTCTCAATTGTTTACATTCACATAAGCCATAAGCAACTGTGTTCACTAGGATCCTCGCCAAGACAGGCATTTTGACACAATTTTGCGGGTATGTGTTCGTTCAAGCACAAAAGGATGATGTCTGCGTGGCTCTGTATGCGCACAGAAAAGAGTTACAAATTGAGTTCTCTTTCGCATATTCTTGCACTTAAATGGTTGAAAATCGCTTGAATGTTTAAACTGACAGGACCTAAAACATATGCAAATGACAAAAGTTTGCTCTATGATGGTTAAACTTTGCCTGGTCCGTACGGATCAACTACGAACCCTATATTTGACAATATTGACGATATCAATGCTAAAACGATATATCGTGCAGCCCTAATAGCAACAAGCTAAAAACTACTAGTAACTGTTAATACTAGTAATAGTATAATAGTAACAAGCTAAAAAGTAACTGCATAGAAACATATTGATAACCACCAACAACACCCTAAAAAAAATCTTGTTTAAACAGAAAGTATTAACCTATAGTTCAAATGCATTCCCGTATATGGAAAAAAGCACAGGCATTTTAAACTGCATGCCACACAAAAGAAATCAATGATATCCTTCTTTGCTAGAGCACTGAGAAGCAATATGGATCTTGTAGCCTTGTGCTTTATCATGTTTCACCATGAGCCATATACCAACAGTGCATCAGTGCATGAAGAGCTGAAATTCCTGCAACAAATCATGCAGTCTTTGACAGCCTTTGGGATTATGATGGTGCTGTGTCTAATGTGCTGTGTAAAGTACTTTTCTTGTCAGCATCTTTGATACCTTTAACTCTGGCTGATGTTCTAGGTAGAGACAGTCACATGAACTATGAATCAATCATATGATGAAATACCCTCGACCATTACATCCCCATCAATCTCTCAATCTCTCTCCCCTATTTATTGACAACATCCCTCTCTTTTCTGTTTCACCAGCTGGACAATTTCCAGAACGGCGTTCGTGGTTTGACTGGTCGAGACTGTTTTCCAAAGATGACTCCTGCTTGTATACGCGAAGTGTACTGTCTTTATAAAGTATCTTCTTATTAAACTATCTGTACACTTACAAAGTTCTCAATGCTTCGGTTTGCAGGTAGAGACCCTCATTATGCTACCGTGTTAGTGTGGGACTATTTTGAGCCTTGTTAGTGGTATTAACTAGCGATTTTTATTCATATTTATTCAATGCCCCATACACTAGCTTTAGAAGCTCATCTGTGGTCAAACTAAAACTAACATTAAAACTGGGCACATTCGATTATCATGAAAACGCATCCCAGAGAACGGTCGACTCGGTACCCATGTGTTATTTAGCCCTAGGTTCATTTTTGGCCAGAATTGTCCTTTAAGTATCACACTATAATGGCTGACATTAAAGGAACATGCCTCTTCTGTCTGGCTTTTGTTATACAATAAGTCTGGCTATTTTCAGACGGAGAATATATATGCTCACGAGAAAAGACAATTACAAACCTTTCAGCTGTGTTTTTTTTTTTTCATTATGTGGTTTCAGCACATAATGAGCAAAGAAAATTGCAAATTGGACTTCATCCAGAAATAAGCAATCCAGAAAACCTTTTTTTCCTTGCAGAACATTTCAATGCTAGTAGTTTTATAAAACTTCTAAAACGGAGAAGAATCCAACAAATTAGCAGAATTGGTCTACTGAATACAGCACTTCAGTCACCCTAAAATACAAAAGATAGCCCAGAACAGCTATGAACAATATTGTCCAGAGACAGTAGTGATTCTACAATGAATATTTCTTTGATTGATGTTGCAAACCAGAGTTGTCAAAAAGTACCGACTTAGGTACCAAGTACCGTAGTTTTTTAAATTGTGACGCTTTGAGAGCTGTTGAGTGGAATTGTAAACACCTCTGATGGGCCACTGTGTTCACAAACTCTCATCGGATATGTCTGATTGGCTACAATGATCAACGCACAGGAGTGTTTGAGAGCACACGGAAGTGTTTGAAAGTGTTTTAAAAAACGGGAGCGGGAGTGTTTAAAAGCACAAGCGCTCCTGTGTGTATCTGTGTAAGCGCTCGGTGAAGAGTGTCATTGATTTATATTTATATGATATATCCGATGAGCACGTGAGTACAATGGGCAATCAGAGGTGTTTACATTTTTTTGTAATTTCAGTACCGACTTGGTACTGAAGTCGACAACTCTTTTGCAAACAACTCAGAAATTATTCATTTAAATGAACAGTTTAATTGAAATTAATCAAACTTACCAACTCTTGCCCATGAATCAGAACTGATTAATTCATATGGACATTTTTAACTGATTCACAGAAATGAATTGATCTTACTAACTCTTGCCAACAGAGACTATATTAAAACATGTCAAACTCAAAAGTCATGAGACAAATTACATATACAACCATAAATGTTTTGTGGATATTCAATAAGCCCAGTGTTAGTACATAGTGCTACTCACTTGGATTTCCAAAAAGCACTGTGTCCAGAGCCTTCAGCTGCAATTTCTGTGCATGACTGCGGTCTGGTATCTTCAGCACAGACAGAAGCAGGGTGGCATTTTTCACTGCAAGTCTGTGAATGAAACAGACACTGTGAGTCAGTAAGTGATCAGTGAATTAATTTATGTCCATCAGTTAAAAAACATATTATACAGATGAAGAAAATAGAGATGCTAACAGTAAGCTTTCCTACCTGGGCAAAGCTTTGCCACTGATGTCGTTCTTCCTGAAGGAATCGACATACTGAGGTAACTGCACACAGCGGATGAGCCAATCCTCTGTTTCTTCTACTGTCCAGTGATAGACTAAAAACAAAAAAAAAACAGAGGACAATGAGAAACAAACATGGAAGATCAGATTGAAGCTTAAACCTAAAGTATACTTCCGTGACTGTCTGCGCACTGTCTGTGTGACGTAATTTTTGTCATTAGGAGGCCCAATTTTTGTGTCTGTGCGGACGGTGCGCGTACACAACGCCGCCGCTCCCACCACGCGCTGTGCGTAGGGCACCAAGTGCTGAGGGGGCACCAAAAATAGCCTGATGAAAAATCAGTCATCATATCATAGTCATAATAATTATAATGCCGATATTATTTGAGTATAGAAATATTATTAGGCACTTTTTAGGGATGTATATAACAAAACAGGCGGAACAAGAGTATTTAATTGCTCTACAAAGTAAAGATGGTGCCGCCGCCGCCTCAGTGGTCCGTTGGATTGCGCGTTAAAAAGTTCAAGTTAAACTGGCAAAAATAAACTTTTTTTTTTCTCGGGGTGGGGGGGTCGGCATCATAAAGGAATTATGCTTAGGGCACCAAAATGGCTAGCAGCGGCACTGCGCGTACAACAGTGACTCGAGTCCACTAGATAGTGCGCACACGCTGAAGGCATCTTTCCGTGCTCACGGCCAAAGAAGTATACTTTGAAAGGCTTGTGTTTTCAGTTACACAAACATAATACTAACAAGTCTACATGTATGTAAATATGTAGTAGTTTAAATAGTTTATGATGTGGCTAACAGGAATGACTTTGAATGTGCTCTAAGATGGTTGACTGCTTTCTCAGTGTCGTATAATTTATATCAAATGAAAAGAATCTGTGAAAACCTTCAGAGGCCTTCCAGGTGTTCCACATGTCCTCCACTGTGATCAGCAGATCAGCTTGATGGAAGCTGTTGTGTTTTCCCTTAGGATCATTGTACTTTAAGTCTTCCCTCAGAAACTGTTTAAGGAAACAAAGACTGGATTTTAGCATCAGGTGCAGTGGTTCTCGTCTGATATCATTTTCTGATAGGCTCACATGCAGCAGGTATATAATCATATAAACATGCATAGTTAGGATTGTAAAAATAAATATGCTTAACTATAGGTTTAACTTAAGCTAAAGGAGAGGAGAAAATGAAACGTAAATCCAGCACCCTGAAAATGTAATTAAAATTAAGCAGTGGTTTTCCTATTACAGTCACAATCTTTTCTGGACTTGATTATTTCTGTTTCTTTTTACAACACTGTCTATTTGCATAATCCAACATTTGGCAAGAGGTTAGATGTAAAGCCACAGTAAACAGTTTATTTGGCATATCCAAATTTGAATAATTGTCTTGGGGTTTTTGTGATCCAGTAGTCTTACTGTAGAGCATCAGACAACCTAAAGTATGTAAATGCTGTCATTTTCACTGGTTCAGTCGCCTCATAATAACTCAGACTGTAGTAAAGGTTACACTCACAGGACTGTCTATGGCCTTGGACTGCCTATGGCTGCGGTCGGTCAGCAGTAATGCTGTTTACTCAGTGCTCAGATGTGGCATTCACATGAAAAATTAACCGCTTTGTGTGATTCAAAGAGAATACAGAATGCTTTTTTATAGCCTAATTTCGTAAACTATAATCATGGTTAATAATCACTTCTGAATACATGCAGAAATGTCAAGTCCATTCAAAGCAGATCCAGAAGGGGATTTTGAATTTTCTTTTTTGTTTGTATCTTTGATAATCAGGTTGCATGACTATTGTAAAAATAATATTGTATGAAAAACATATTGTAAAGTGTTTATCTAAAATATTGTGACAGCAATAACACATTGACTCGCCTAAATTTGGTCAGTCCAATCGACTTTTTTAGAATCCTCTTTTCAAAGATAATTTGCTTTAAATCACTGACAGTTGCCAGTTTGCTAAATATACACGCACACACGTTGGTACACCTATCATTGAGCAAATTTACAGTACACGCGCTAACTAACAAAAATCAGTTTATTGAAATAACCTTATTTACTGGTTTACATACAAATCAATAACCTGTCAGTGCAAGTAAACCATGTTTACAAGACTGTATATAAACAAATAAAAACAGGTTATTCCCTGGTGGTGATGCCGAAAAGTAAGCATCCATGTTTTAGAGTATTCTATTATGCGAGTTGTGATGTTAAATAAAGCATTAAAACCCCCAGAGCATTTCAAAATGTCAGTGGGAAACTTGCACTGACTCATTCTCCTCTCATATTTGAAGTTTCTACAACTGTACCACTTGTCCTTTGGCTACACGAGATTAGAACACATTTTTTTTATATTTCTAGGATAAAAAAAAGTTTAAGTTTGCCATATATTTCTCACTCCTACTGCAAAACACTCTCTGTGGCCGGACGCGCTTAAATCTGCCGTACAAGGACGCTTTCCCGTCACATATCACACACGCGCACGTCAATAAGCTGACAGAACGCAGCTTGTTTACATACGCCGGGCGAAATCTAGTTAATAGGGAAAAATCTAGCCGTGTCGATTATTCTTAAGCCGTTTGATCTCACGGCAAAAAAGGTAAACGGTTTAACGCATTTACATGACCACGTGTTGTCGGCTTATTACGAACATGCATCAAAGGCACTATGGTTTTTATACTGAGTTAATGACATTTTCTAGTCCCTAAACCTACTCCTAAACATAAAGTATGTTTATTTAGTGATTTGAATTATGAGGACATCGGCATAATGTAGGGGGTGTGGCCTGAAACTTGAATACACAAATACACACCACAATATAAGGACTCCATAATGTTGGTCAAAAAGCACACACACAACCTTTTTGTTTGGGGTCTTTTAAGATCACAAATTGATTTATTTGATCAAAAATACATTAAAAGCTGTAGCTAATATTGTGAAATATCCTTCAGAAATCATTCTATTATGATGACTTGCTGCTCAAGAAACATTTCATATTGATAACAGTTGCACTGCTTAATATTTTGGAAGAAACTTTTGTTGTTGTATATTTTAGTTTTTATCTCTACAAATTATGTAAAAATTCATAATTAAAAAGGATAATCTCGCTAAAAAGACATATTTCACATCTATATATCTCCACCTCAGTGTATTTTATCATAAAAATGTTACAGTTGAATGCTACGACGACAGATGAAAAAACTATAACATGTGTAACTTGCGCTCCTCATCTCTGCAAAAGCTCTGCAACACACTCAGACTTGTACCAGTACAGCTGTATACCGCATGCCATATGTTGTACTTCAGTGCACTGCTCTATTGTACCGTCAAGTCAAGTTTATAAAGCACTTTTTCAAAATACATATCTCAAAGCAGCTTGACAGAAATCGGTGTCCAATGAACAAGCCAAAAGCGACTGTGTCCTTTCAAGCAAGCAATCTAAGCATTTGTCTGTACATTGGGCACCGTGCACTGAGCTGTGCAGTGTGCACTCAATCTCTCAACACAACAGACCACAAAAGCACACATGAATGCTGCAGCCCTCACCCCATCGGTTTCAGTCACATCCACGCTGCCGTCTGCATCATCGTCCATGTCTTTATGAATGCTGCGGATGGCTTCAAAACTTAGCAGAGAGTTTTCGTCCTGGCAAAGTGGCTCATCAATACCACATAGTTCTGAGGAGAGAAAACAATATATGAAATGTGCGACAGAAACTCCACAACTACTGTTACAAAACAGACTGCCTTTAAAGGAATCTAGCCATGTATCCATGTAATGTAGTATTTTACTCAATATATGTGTACTTTCATGCTTATAGAGTGCAACAGTGGCCGCCCCTTTTTTTTTCTTCAGTGTCCTTGGTTCCAGAAGTATTTTTCCTATAGGAATTCTTATTGAAGACTTTCCTATAGGAAGTCTTCATTAAAGAATTATAAGCTATAACCACACCAACCAGCTTGAAGGTGAATCACATTGCAAACTTTGATTCGAAGCAAAAAGAACAAAGGCATTATTGTGTACTAAATGGCTTTAAAGAAGGAAAGAACTAACATCTCATGATGAATTGTGAATGACATAAAACATTCACAATGACATTCATTCATTGTGAATGAATAATTTAAAGATGTTGATTATAGAAACAGCTTATTTTTTACGTTTATTGCAAAATATTAATATGCATACTAATATTTAAGTGTAACGTGTGGTGGAAAGCCAACATGAAGAACACCAGAATTCGGTCTAAATCATCTTTAATCCAACAACAGAAATATATAGGAGAATCTCAGGAGACACGTAAACTCTTTCCACACATAATGCTACTGATCACAGACAAAGAACTGAACACAACAGGGAGTAATTATACACAGAGACAACAAGGCAACTATAACAAGATGACAGGTAAATCAGGTCAATCATTAACTCATGAGACCCTAACGGAGAAAGCTAAACTGAAAGGATATACAGGAAACCAACAAAAACCACAATGAAACTAAACATAACTCAAGTGTGCAAGACTTTCCCGGGTCTGGAAAATGCCAAATCTCAGTGCGCGTAACACACTCTAAATCCACACCATCTCTAATACTGCTTCAGAGTGGTATTTGTGGTTAAGAGTAACCCATCATTCATAATGTTCAGGAACTCGCATGCCCTGAAATCGTATAATATTGAGGAAAACTTGCCAGTGTAAGTTAAATTAATTAGAATATGACATAATTAGGTAGTATAATGTAAAGTGCTGCATATTTTATTATTGCATTTTGTGAAACATTGCAAATGCTTTTTAGCACTTAATTAGAAGTACCACAATTAATAAATGCATCTTAGGAACTACTGAACATGTATTTATAAGTTTATTTGAAAGTGGAAAACTCCTGAAAATACAAATTTGTAAATAAAGCTCCCTCAAAATTGTATTTGCATTTTTACAACACTACGTTGTGTGTCCCATCGGGTTGAACACTTGGGCCAAATACAGGAAATACGTCATGTATGTTTGAAGACAAGTCATCAAGTCTACAGACCACAAGTGTGGATATTGGGACAGGCCCTGACTCCATTACGTCATTCGCAGTGCTTCATGGGAGTGGGCAGTGATAAAGAGTTCTTCTGACATGATTTGCTTGTTTCAACTCTCTGATTAGTGATTTTTTTTTTGTTGCATTTTCTTTGATTCTAATGAGTAATGTAGTTTTTCACCTAGAATTCGGCTGTTCAATGCGATTATTTAAAAATTAAGTTGAAATAATGAACGGGATTTTTTATTTTCCGTAACCTGACCGTTGCACTCTATTATACTACAAGGCAGTTGAATGCTTGAATCTGATTGGTTGATGAACATTCTAAGGTGTGCAATTATTTTCAGGGAAATGCACGGCTAAAGTAGTTCCAGGCAGGTCTTGACCGCATTACAGCTCCATATTAGATATCACTTCGCCAAATGATTTTAAGTTATTTAAAATGTCCTTACAGCTGACAACAGAAAACCCACAGCAACACTGACCAAGCAAATAAATATTGTAAACAATATGATAAAAACGACCAATTATTTCCTTGTTTTTTTTGCCACAAAATGATGTATATGGAAAGCATTACCACCTCAGTCATGCATTATTTTTCAAATAATTCAGGACTCGTCGTCAAATATTCCTTACATAAAGTATCAAACTGTTAGCTACGCAACGTGTTAAGGACAAATGCTACTGAAATTATTTGCAGGCAGTTCACTCACTGTATTTTGGAACACAGCTAATACACACCATCTCACTGCAATGCATTCTGGGTAAACTCGCTCATTTTAAGTGCATACAATTGCAAAAAAAATAAGTTGAATCCTTGTATCTATTATAATTGCACTAAAAGGCAAGTTAAAAGCCTTGCTCAAGAGCACATAAATGCCTGAGACAACAAAAGGCCTATTCAAACACAAATTACCTTCATGAAAATGACTTTGAGATTCAGTCCCTTCTGTGAAATTCATGCATCAACCACTCTTACATGGTAACCGGCCACTGTTATTTCACAGCCAAAACTCTAAATGTACTAGTCTTTAAAGTATGGAAATTAAGCAAGGCTGAGGAATTGATCCCTTAGCAGTGACATATAGCTAAAAACAGGGCCAAGAGCGGTGCCTTTGTAAGGGCCCAATGTTTAAGCCCATTGTCATAGGAGAGTTCAGTCTGAGGGTGACGCAAGCACAGCCACGTATAAGCCATAGAGTGACTTTTAAACTATTTTTAGATGGAGACACAGGACAGCTGCTGAGGTATTGTGGATATTGCTGTAATATGGTAAGTCCTAGTGAGTCCATGACTGTGTTCTTCCAGGCGGGCAGATCTGTTTTAATGCAAAGAAATGTTTAATGTAGTAAGATCTACACTGCTATTTTTGTCCTTATTTCACAGCCTGCAAAACTGTCTGTACAAAACCACTACACAAACATGCCACAACCGCGACTCTTCAAAAAACACTTGTCATCACACAACCGTGTATTTGCACTCACTGGGTTTCTGCATTATTTAGACACATCATGACTTTAAGAGAACCATTTAAAAACGCTGACAACATATAAAGTTAAACTTGCTAACTAAACTTAGTTCAAGCGGTTATAACTCAACCTGGTAAAGTTAAGGGCACATAAGATTTACTAATTTAATATTCACAACGGCAGATTTTGCCATTGGTTTAACTGAGAAAAAGGCATCTGACATGAAAAAATTATGCAAATTATGTTTTTTTGTTGCAAAACATACATAGATGACATGTTTATGACATACAACTTTGTATACAATATAAAAAAATGTATTAACAATATGTTCAATGTCATGAGAATACAAATAAGAAAATGAGCGGAAAACTAAAATTAATAAATTAAAAAGATAGAGAAAAAGAATATGAGGAAAAGATATTAAAGGTGCTCTAAGCGATGTCACACGTTTTTTAGGCCAAAACATTTTGTCGTCACATACAGCAAACATCTCCTCACTATCCGCTAGCTGCCTGTCCCCTGAACACACTGTAAAAAAACGCGGTCTCTGCAGACATCCCAGGCTCCACAAACAGCAACAAAAACAAACTGGGCTAACCCGCTCCACGAAACATAATAAACTGTTCCAGCCAATAACCGACAAGAAGGGTTTGGGGGGTTAGTGCACGGATGAGGAGGAGGGAGGGTCTAGCTAGCCTCCGTTTTGTTTGACAATAGTTCGAACGTCAACAAGAAGTGACGTCACCCAGGATCGCTTAGAGAACCTTTAATCTATACATCAGTTACATTGTACAAATGTTGTCATGTTTAAATTTTCATAAAGAAGTTTCATAAGAAATGTTAGGTAATATCTAAAGTTGAGACACTCACACACAGATATATAACGCATATTTTAAAAGCTTTTTTGTAAAAAATTTATATTTATTTGCAACCGTTATGTTAACAGCATTAATAAGATGTTTCTGTCTTAAGAACAGCTATTCAGCTGATGGACACCGTGCTGCGTTGTATTTATTTACATGTATTTATTAGGTCTATGAAGCTCACGAGCAATAAGCAAGTCCCAGCCGGGTTCGTCACTTATTTGGTTCTCCTGGAAACATTTCTGTTGTGATTTGAAATTCTATACTTGGTTGTGTTGTGAACTTTTGCAGCGCGTTTCTGTTGTGAGTATTTGGAGCACACATGTGTTGTGAAACTGATGAAGAGGTTCTCTTCTATTTTCATGCGTTTTCTTCAGTTGCATGCGTTGAGCTCTTTCGGCCACCGTAGCAAACACTATAACAACCTAACTTCTAAACAAACACAACCGCTCAGTCAATGACATCAAACATCAGTGTACAATGTGCATTCAACTATGGAAACAACCCAATAGGGTAAAAATTCTAGTAAAAAAACAAAGCGATACTATACTGTTTTAAACTAAACTTGCAATGACAAAAAACACTTTCCCCCCTTATTTTGTTTTATTGCATGTTCATCAATTTATAATGAAAGTCGAATGGGTTTGGAACAGTAAATAATGACAGAAGTTCAATATTTGGGTGACCTTTCCCTTAAACAGGTAAGATATTTAAGCAAGCTGCTGTTAGTATATGATAAAATACTACCCACAGAAACAATCTAGAGCATGTCTTGGTAGGAGAATGAGGAAAACGGAGAGGCCTAGGATCAGGAGGGAAAAAAAATGAAACGAGGTGATGTTTGGTCTGCTTCACCGGACCTTTAAAAAGATCTGAGAGGACCGTCAGTGTTTGGAGAGCCTTGAGGATTTATAGAGCTGTTGTAAAAAGATCCTTCAGTATACACGGGTCAGGATCAAACTTACACAATGTACACTAGAGATTTGGATGCATATACATAGCAGTGGAACAAACGATATTAACTTTCCAATGATAATGCTGAAAATTTTGTAGTTAATGTTGATTTTTCTACTTAAAGAAATATTTGCAGAAATATTATAAACGGCATTCAATACCGTTTAAGATAAATCGACAGAACTTGTGGCATAGCGTTGATTACAACAAAATTAATTGGTTAAGAAAATTAAGAAAAATGCAAAAAGTTCTCACAGTGAGGCTCTTACAATGAAAATGAATGAGGCCAGTATATAAATGTGATGGTTTCAATATTATAGCCGCAAAACGTAGAAAATAGGTGTTAAAACAAGTATACTACTACATAGAAATTTCATGTCAGCGCATTGAGCAGGCTTTGCTTTTCCGATGAGCATGAGCAGTACACAAGTGGAGCGTTATACTTTCGTCCAATTTGATCTTTCAGCCAAAAAAAATTATTTTCGGCAGCCGATATTTCGGTGCATCCCTGGTATAATTTTAGTATGAAAAATTGCTTATACCTTTTCTGTGTAAAGTTATTGTAAGGATATCCACTGAAGGCAGGCTTGTAGAACCCAAGTGCAGTTTATTGATAACATTAACAAAACAAAAACGTGGCATGAAACATAAAACAAGACCAGGACATGACACTTACCAACAGAGATTACAGTGAGACAATAATAGACCAAGACATATGGCAAACATGAGGGCTTAAATACACACAAGACTAATGACTAGACAAGGGACACCTGTGAACAATGAAACAATGAACCAATGACAACATGACACATCAGACAAGGGGACACATGGCAGGATCACATGACTTACAAGGGATCACATGACAGAAAAGGAAACATGACATGAACAAACCAAAACGTGACAGAGACAAGACCAAAATCGTGACAGTTATATCCAAATTTGTCCATGTCAACATAACACATAAACCCTAAAATGGCTGTAAAAATGATTTAAATAGGTTTACAGCTCAACATTTAATGTAGGTGCTTTTATAAAAATTATAAGCTTTACATTTTCTGGGTTTCCATCCAAACATGAAGTGAATCTTTTCAAACCAAACAAATGTGAATTAAAAACAAATGCGTTTCCATAAAGTTGTTCGAGCGGATGACAGTGGTATTGGTAACCTAGTAACCAACAGTAAATAAAACACCATCAGCGGAAACAGCCGATTAGTCACGTGGGTTTAATGTTCGCTACATCAGAATTTGTTCGGCAAATGCATTTTCATCTTCCATTATTTGCATTAACTCTTTTTCGCACAAGTCAAAAACCACCTTAAGCGAGCGTAAAAACTTTTTTGCGAATTAAACGCCGAAATTTGGCGTTTCCATCTCTCGTTTCTGTTGTGATACTTCAAAATGCGCTTAAAAACAGGGTGATGGAAACATAGCTAATTATGCTTTCAAATCCTCCAAAAAATTGTCACCATTCCCTTCCATTGTGTGTGATTCATTGTAACTTCTGGTAATCAACATTATGCAATAAACATGGTGGATTGAGCATAACTTGTATTAAACCTGGAATATCAAATATAAAGTTTAATTTTGCATTCCAATGAAACAATCTCCATAGTGGTCCACTTCACAGTTCTCAACCTCAAAGGGAGATAACACTGAAAATCTAATTATTCCCAACATTTCCTATAAAAGGAGAAATGTTTCGAGGAATGCATTCCACCAGGCACTGAGATCCTTCTGTAAACCGGTTGGATAAAGTCAACAAAGCCCTGGACCTAACATGTACAAGTCAGAGCCTTTTCCAGATGCATACAAAGAGTTTCACTTGGTATATGTAGAGATGACCATTTTGAATTAACCCCAGTCAGGCAGAGGGCCTGGGAAAATGGATGGATGACCTCAGCCTGATTATGGCATTTATCCAAGTGACTCACGGCTAACTCATAACTAATCGATCAGGCTAGACTGAGTAGGAGTTTGGAAGAATTTATTAATGAAAGTGTCACCTTCATAAGTCTCATGATGATAAAATAATTTCCAAAGAAAACTGTTGAATATATAAGAGTGTTCCTTTTTCTAATCTTTTCACCAGGTCTGCATTTTATTAATTTGAGTTTTGAGTGGATTATAACCATGGTGAATGTGCATCACAGAATGAGCCTCAGTCTGTTAAGTGGAAACTGAACATTAGTGTCAAAGCACAAGAGGAGACTTTGATGGACATCAAAACTTGCGAGGTTGTCATACACCAGCAGTCTTGCCTCATGGGAGGCCTTTATGTCACTCTGTGCATTTGCTAAACTAAACCTGACAAATATTTTGGTCATGTCAATTCTTTCAGTTCTTGGTCAACAAATGTAAGTGCAGCATTTGGATTGTGAAAGATAGGTTTGACATCATCTCCAATGAGGCTCTGATTAAACAAGGGAAGCACTTTATCTTATCTAGCAGCACACGTAAGAACGGTGTATATCATGCACACTTTCTCAGAGTGGGACATCTTCAGGTGATGATACACAGGGGAACTTTTTGAGCAATGTTTCTGGGCAATGTTGCCATCAACGGGCAACCAGATGAGACACAGGGTCCACAACCGATCTAAATTATCCAGATAGAAATTTATTGCCCATTTTCAATTGGAAAGTGCCCAAGCAACAATCGCTCGGCAAGATTGCCCAGCAACATTGCTCAAAAAGTTGCCCTGTGTATCATCACCTTTACTCTACAACAAACACTATGTTATTGGTATTACGTAACACGTTAAATGCACATTATACGGACACATAAAACATGGGAAATAACGCTGAGTGATTCAACTGAATGGTGATTTCCTACCGGATAATCCATTGGCAGACTGCAGGTGGTCTGTCAGGCTGTGCTGATCTGCTGTACTCTTCCATAAGAAACCAAGCCATGCAATGTACAAACAGTGTCTGGAAAATCTCAGTAGATCCATGCTAAACAGAGAGAGAGAGAGAGAGAGAGAGAGAGAGAGAGAGAGAGAGAGAGAGAGAGAGAGAGAGAGAGAGAGCATTTAAAAGAACAGTAATCTACCGTTCAGGAATACATTATGAAATATTCTGACATAAAAATTAATGTTGGGTATTACAGCAAGTCGGTTTTAACATTTGTTCCTTTCACATTTCTTTTTAGGTTACTAGTATTTATTTTAATAGCTAGGTTATTTCACTAGTAATTATTAAGTTCCAGACAGTTCTTATTCAAATAGTGACTCAATTAGTCACAAACATTACTCTTTAGCGTCTAATTACTGTCCCTTTAGTGACACGTATGCCTAACTATTCTATTGAATCTATGGTAATTGTAATTTTTATGTGTTTCAGATATCAGCTAGTCACTTCTAATTAGTATGTGTTTCAAATATTGCTGGTAAGTTTACTAGTACACTGTAAAAAATATTGTTGGTTTAACTTAAAAAAGTAAGTTACCTGGTTCATGAGTTCATTGAAATAAAAAATTTGAGTTAATTCAATGAAGGAGATTGGTTTACCAAATACAGGTCCTTCTCAAAAAATTAGCATATTGTGATAAAGTTCATTATTTTCCATAATGTAATGATAAAAATTAAACTTTCATATATTTTAGATTCATTGCACACCAACTGAAATATTTCAGGTCTTTTATTGTTTTAATACTGGTGATTTTGGCATACAGCTCATGAAAACCCAAAATTCCTGTCTCAAAAAATTAGCATATCATGAAAAGGGGCTCTAAACGAGCTATTAACCTAATCATCTGAATCAACTAACTAACTCTAAACACCTGCAAAAGATTCCTGAGGCTTTTAAAATCTCCCAGCCTGTTTCATTACTCAAAACCGCAATCATGGGTAAGACTGCCGACCTGACTGCTGTCCAGAAGGCCATCATTGACACCCTCAAGCAAGAGGGTAAGACAGAAAGAAATTTCTGAACAAATAGGCTGTTCCCAGAGTGCTGTATCAAGGCACCTCAGTGGGAAGTCTGTGGGAAGGAAAAAGTGTGGCAAAAAACGCTGCACAACGAGAAGAGGTGACCGGACCCTGAGGAAGATTGTGGAGAAGGACCGATTCCAGACCTTGGGGGACCTGCGGAAGCAGTGGACTGAGTCTGGAGTAGAAACATCCAGAGCCACCGTGCACAGGCGTGTGCAGGAAATGGGCTACAGGTGCCGCATTCCCCAGGTCAAGACACTTTTGAACCAGAAACAGTGGCAGAAGCGCCTGACCTGGGCTACAGAGAAGCAGCACTGGACTGTTGCTCAGTTTTGCATGTCATTCGGAAATCAAGGTGCCAGAGTCTGGAGGAAGACTGGGGAGAAGGAAATGCCAAAATGCCTGAAGTCCAGTGTCAAGTACCCACAGTCAGTGATGGTCTGGGGTGCCATGTCAGCTGCTGGTGTTGGTCCACTGTGTTTTATCAAGGGCAGGGTCAATGCAGCTAGCTATCAGGAGATTTTGCTTCATGCTTCCATCTGCTGAAAAGCTTTATGGAGATGAAGATTTCATTTTTCAGCACGACCTGGCACCTGCTCACAGTGCCAAAACCACTGGTAAATGGTTTACTGACCATGGTATTACTGTGCTCAATTGGCCTGCCAACTCTCCTGACCTGAACCCCATAGAGAATCTGTGGGATATTGTGAAGAGAAAGTTGAGAGACGCAAGACCCAACACTCTGGATGAGCTTAAGGCCGCTATCGAAGCATCCTGGGCCTCCATAACACCTCAGCAGTGCCACAGGCTGATTGCCTCCATGCCACGCCGCATTGAAGCAGTCATTTCTGCAAAAGGATTCCCGACCAAGTATTGACTATTGAGTGCATAACTGAACATAATTATTTGAAGGTTGACTTTTTTTTTTTGTATTAAAAACACTTCTTTTATTGGTCGGATGAAATATGCTAATTTTTTGAGACAGGAATTTTGGGTTTTCATGAGCTGTATGCCAAAATCATCAGTATTAAAACAATAAAAGACCTGAAATATTTCAGTTGATGTGCAATGAATCTAAAATACATGAAAGTTTAATTTCTATCATTACATTATGGAAAATAATGAACTTCATCACAATATGCAAATTTTTTGAGAAGGACCTGTAGAAACTCAAATTATTATGTTATCTGAACCACATTAAGTTGATTTGACAAAAGATAAAAAGTTGTGATAACAAATCATGAATATAATTTGTATGCATATCCCAGTTATTACTAGTAAAATTTCTGAGTAATTATCATTTAAGTACTAAGTAATAATAATTAACTAGACTTACTATAGGGTTAGGAGGGGTCAGGATTAGGTCATGGTTTAGGGTTAGTTGCATGTAATTATGCACAATTTATAGTGATTACTATAGTAACAACATGCAACACGTGTAACAAGTATGCTGTAAAATAAAGTGTTCACAAAACATTTTTTTTTTGCAATATATACTATTCTTATAGTTGTCAAATGTAATGACAATAGTAACAAATACACACTAATAAATTTGTACTATTTGATACTAGTACCTATTTGAATATTTACAAGTAACAAGGAATAGGCTACATAGGCCTACTTATACCAGTAAACTGGAAAAGGAATGACTACCAATAATTGTAATACATACTTTCAATAGAGAATAAAATAATGTCACTAGTGATAGTCGTCTAATGAAATAGTCTAATGAAAAGCCACTAGTGAAACTGAAAAAAAGATAGTAGTAAGTGCTGGATTGTATCAGTAATTTAAAAAAAATTAGTACAAGTAACATAATCATAGAAACTTGTTTGTTTAAATGTTAACGTATGCTGCCATATGGCTACAGTTATAGTTGGAGCTGCTGTAGGAAAAAGCCTCCAATAGCTGCACGTTTCAGTTATAATGAAGCGTGGCATGTCACGTTAGATTTTATATATTTAGATAGCTTTTGACAAAGGCTCCACAAATTCAGCTTTCTTTAAAAAAAAAAATAGCGGCAAATGTGCCTCCTTGTGAATGATACGATCAAGTTCCGCCTTTGTGTAGCTATTTTGCCGATTGACTCATATCAGATGGCATATGAAATAAGCAAAAGTAACACGCACGCAATTTCAAAGTTGTCTTCATGTTGCAAATGCACCCTACTCACACTCATCGTGTTATTGTTTTAAAAATGTCAGATTACCTGTCAAAAGCCGAAGGTTGGAAACTGCAGGAGTCGCTTGTGACAAATCAGATGTAAAAGTTTCGTTTGGTCTGACTGAGATCCATTAGGTAACCGATATTTGTAGGATGTTGTTTTAACTCAGACGAGAAAATGTTGTCGGTTTAATGGTCCAATAAGTTTAAACAACACTTCAACGATGTTAGACATTCATTTTCCACATCTTCCCCTCATAGTCTGCACCATAACATGCCCTCCCTCTCAATAAAATATTGTCAAAAATATTTGTCCATCACTCCAATACCCGCTTCGAACAAAACGTCCAAAATGAAGAAAGAATTGTCCTCCAAATATATGACACAAAAGTATGTCCCGGATACAAATCAAATTTCGAGGTTTCAAAGTCCTATTTTCTGAGTTGTCCAAATCCACTCTGTTTTAGGAATCCGTTTGGTGTTGCTTTTGGAGGATGTCTATGGTAGTGCAAATAGTTTCTTGGGATATAAATGGTCGGGTTTTGAGGTTTGGTCTCAAAAAGCAGAAAGACACAGCCATCTAGTGGTGTGATACTCAACCATACAGCTAAAAATGAAGAAACCACTCCCAGTTTTCTTGTATGTTTACCAATCCTATCTATCTATCTATCTATCTATCTATCTATCTATCTATCTATCTATCTATCTATCTATCTATCTATCTATCTATCTATCTATCTATCTATCTATCTATATCTATCTATCTATCTATCTATCTATCTATCTATCTATCTATCTATCTATCTATCTATCTATCTATCTATCTATCTATCTATCTATCTATCTATGAGATTCCATAGTATTTATTAAAGGCCATTAAAGGATATCACTGTAACTCATCCTCATGTCTTCCAACCTGTATGACTGACTTTTTTGTGTGTTTGTAGCACAAAAGAAGATTTTTTTCATAGCCTACAATTCAATTCATTTTCCATACAATGATAAAGTCCATGTTCCAAAAAATATACAAAGGCAAATGAAAGTGCTTTTTGTTCTTTTTGGAACTTCACTGTTAAAAATAAAGGTTCCATGCGGTTATTTGATACTAAAGAAGATACTATATTTTCCCTGAGAACCTTACAGTGAACTGTTCTTAAAATAGGCTAACCTTTTTTTCTCTCTGTGTAAAAAACATTTTTTTTTTAATCTAAAGAACTCTTTTCCACTATAGGCCTATAGAATTTGTGCAATGAAAAGGTTCCATTGACGTTAAAGGTTCTTCATGGAACCATGGGTGCCAATACATTTTTATTGCGTTACAGTCTCCATCCACTTTGATAGTATTCAAAAGTATTATATTTTATATTTCTGTTTTTTTTATATTTTTATAAAAAAAATTGTTCTCCACGAAAAGAAGAAAGTCAGACGGGTTTGTAACGACTTAATATATTGACATAAATAAAATAATAATAAATCAAACCAGAAATGTTCATTTTGGTTAAACTATTTCATTACATTAGTAGCCTAGCCAATAATTTTTGCATAACACCCACGACTCTGTGTATGATTCAAGTCGATATTCTCACGACTCCTCCTTGGGTCAGGTAGTTTCAACATGAGTCTGAGGTTGTGTGATGATACGGGATTTCCCTGTGATGCCTATTCTACTTCACTACAAGCGAACGACACGATCAACGGAGCTGACAGTGCACGCGAACGAATTGCTTGATTAAGGTGGGAGCGCGCGCGCGTGCAGTCACAGTGTAGACAGACTGTTACGCCCTCTTAAACACTGTCATAGCCACATTTACTTCGGTAAACTTCCTCAAATATGCCGTTAAGCCATTAACTTCCTCTCTAAGGGGTGAACACAACTCACGTCCTACAGACCTCAGCAACTAACTTCCACAGCAGCGGGATTACGGTCCTCAAAGCATCTGATATGTTTGGTAAGACATATTTATTTAATAGTCATTAGTCCTGTGATAGCCTAACGTTACATAGCGTAGCTTGTTAGACAACATCTTTATGTTTGAATTTCTGATTTCATTTATTAAAGAGAAATTACGCAGAGATTTATAATTTCGACCGTGTGATATTTTGCTAAATATCCTGTTCTCGCTTTCGACCGCGGCTCCATGATTAAGCAGTGGCTTGAGTGTTTTAAATCAGAGAGCAGGAATAGGGGCCACTCCCATACAGTACCGTTTTATATGAATAATTATCAATTAAAATAAACGCTCATTAATATTAAAACTCGAGGTTCTTAGTTAATTAATAATGATGCCAAAGATAACATGCAGTGATAAGTTCATTTCAATGCACTTTTGAGTTTTGACCACTTTGAATTAAATAAATGGTGAGTTGAAATTAGACTGTATAAAACAAGGTTGAAACTCTGAAAACACATATAGCCTAAGTAGAATACAGAGTAGAAATGGCTAATTACTGTGACAAATGAAATGGATGGAAACAAAGTTGTTATAACAATGTTTTTAGTGTAGGCTACACTATAACAACTTTTATGAAAGACTTATGTGAAAATTTGGTTGTGCATTTTGAAACAAAATGTAGAGAATGAATGGGAAATTATGCAAATTTGGAGGAAAAAAAGGCAGTTGGGTTTTCCAGAGGGAATGAGGAACTGAGAAACATCCTCATTTTAAGCAATCCAACAGAGCCATGCAGAAGTTGGGATATTTATCTTTTTCAGAACCATATAACAGCTTGTATTGGAGAAGTCATATTGTGTTTAGCATATTTTACTAACCAACCACAGTCTATTTTCTAGTTTGTAAAGATAATAGGCCATCTGTGAGAGGATCTTCCACACTCGTCCGTCAACCTACACGCAGTTGTAGGCCGTTATTGTTGACTTCTTAATGTGAAAGTACCGTTACAAAACAGCTGAATATCTTGAATGACACAAGGGGCTCACTTTCCTGTGGTGAGTCACTGGAAAGACGGTGACTTGCTGTGTCATAAGTTGTGGTTCCCATGATCTTTTTTTTTTTTCTTTCTTATTTTCACATATTTAAGTGTGCAAATATAGAGGACTAAGTGAGCAATTGCAGCCCATCTCACACACTAACACTTTTAGGTTTAACTGAACTGAGGCTTATGATGAAAGTTTCTAAATTCTAGATTCAGTATAGTGTGTGAAGGATGGATAAATGTAACTGACCACTTCTAGTTTTGATTCCCTTCTGCATACTTTGCAATCTAGTGCAAGTTCTCCTTTTGCGGCCAAAAGTAGTAGCCATTAGGATTGCACTCTGCTGGCTTACACATGATTTGCATAATTCGGGTTCGTTGATAAAGTGTGATAGACTCACACACGATCATATTCAGATTATAGGGGTAAACCATTATGGGATTTTCCAATGGTTGAATCTTAAAATATTACATTTAGTCAGCTACACTTCAATGTAAACATCGATGACTTGAGCAGTGCCGCAAATATGAGTTTAGCATAGTAAAACTACAAGGACAGTAAAAAATGTCAATGGGATTGTCGCACTTGATTTACTCCATTTTCTATATCACTGAGGACTTCTTCTGCTAAACATGGGTATTGTGATATGACAATGCTATGTTGTAAGTGAAAGGACAGACTCCACCCAGACTGAGCTGTCAGTGCTGTTTCTATGAGCTCTTGCTTTGCTAAACCACATTGGCTAACGCCTTGCAGAGAAGGGCAGGGCTCGGAGTATTTCTCTCTCTGAGCGTCTCTGGAGATTGGGCAGAGTCCGTCTCACTCCTTTCTCCTGGGGTCAAACATCTGCCAGACTCTTGGAATAAGTGAGAAAGAAAGAGAGAACTGAGAGTTCTTGGTCGTAACTCCACAGCTCTCAGTTTCTTGTTGATGTGCGACAACACGAATCATTCTCACATTTTCTACAAGCAAGATGGCCTGCATGTCATGATCAAACTATTGAGGAAACAGCTTATCATGTAACAAAAATGTTGATTGATAACATAAAAGAACATGAAAACAGCTGTTGAACGATTTTAGAAAGTGGAGGTCAGTGTGAATTACTGTCAGCAAAGCAGTGTAACGTGCAAAACTCATCAGTAAATCTACTTTCCTGCTCCTTTTTCCACAATAACAGCATGTTGCCCTTGCACAGAATTTCCCAAATGTTGAATAACTATAAACGTGTATTGAATCAGTCCTCTTATCACATCAAATGTATTCAGCCTAAACTGAAACCTAATCACTCCTGTTTCAAAGTTTTCCAGCATGTACGTGTTGTATATAATTTCACTTACGTGTCATATTTCCTTCAGAAAGCCATTTGAGTCATGACCCAAATTTGTCATATTTCCATGACCCGAATGGAGGGTAAAAAAGATTGTTTTTGTGCATTTCTGAGGATATGAATGCACATAATCCCCTCATTTACAAGTGGAAATTCATTCGTATTATAATATATACACTGCTTATCGATAGAACTGCAAGGGGAAGTAGAAGGAACTGGAGGAGGCTGACCGTATATTCAAAACATTGTTTCATAAAGGCCCAAATGACCTCAACATGCGGAGCATTTGCATGAAGAAACAATTAGATGTTCTCTTAACCTTTTTCCTTTGTCCTTCTCTTTGCATGTGTAAATCTTTTTTTTCCACCAATCCATTCATACATCCTCACTTTTTGAAATGTGTATGTTCACCCATCAAAGATCTAGGGGTGCACTGATATGAAACCTATATGTAGATAATTATTTTCATATTAACATTTATATTATAACATTTTGCCTTAATAAATTATAAATAAAACACTTTAAAAACTAAAATAATAATAATAAAATAAATTTAAATGCAGTTTAAGTTCACTTAAAGGAATAGTTCTTCAAATGAAAATTTTGGTAACCAGACAGTTGATGGGCCCAACTGACTTCTATAGTAAGAAAAAAAAAAGTCAATGGGGTTCATCAACTGTTTGGTTACCGACATTCTTCAAAATATCTTATTTTGTGTTCAGTAGAAGAAAGAAATTCAAACAGGTTTGAAACAACTTGAATTTTAATTTTTAAGTGAACTTTTTAAGGCCTGTTCACACCAAGATGAATGTGTGGTGCGATAAATGCAACGCATTTTTTACAGAGGTCTTATTTTATTTTCCATTGCACTGCTGTTGGATAAAGTTATGACTTAGTGCTGCTCATAAACAGACTATTGCTAAGCGACAGTGAATAGAGGAAGTATGCAGTTATTTTAGTCAACTAAAACTAAAACAAAAAAAAAAACAATCTCTTAACTTGAAATAAAATAATTACAAAAACACAACAGAATGAATAAAACTTTAACAAATTACAAGGGGATCTTTGTAGCCCTAAAATCCACTTTTCAGCGATGTCTTGTATGAAAGAGAAAGATTCGGAGGAAATGACACCCAGCGTTGTGTTATAATGTGTTCCCGCCCTTAATCCGCACGCTGAACGCCATTGGACATTTGTTTTCCCAAAGCGCCATCGATAACTCAATGTGGAAACTATAATAGTATCATAAGCGGCTCTTGTCTGTACTCTTTAATTTGGTGTTGTTTGATAAACACCATAGCGAATACAAAAGTCTGAATGGCTGTTTAAAAACATGTAAATATTGTTTCACTTCCTTTCTCTGGGGCAAATTTTTGTGCGGAACATTCGTGTTGGTGTAATCAGGCCTTTATGCATGACAACATTATAATGTACAGTATAAAAATTATTTGCAGAAGATTGCATCAAACAATGTTATACAATGGACTGTCTGAATAGGCTACTCGATTCTCATTGGCTGGAAAGTGTGCATTAAAACCATTTAATGCACAGGTATTCCCAAGTCAGTTTAATCACCGTTCTATACTAATGCGTTGCTTTCATTGAAGCACACACACACACACAAACACAGACACACAGATCGGAGATCACACTATAACATCCAAGCCATCTATCCATCTAACCATTTATTTATCCATTCCTTTATTAATCTGATCACCTGTCCTACCAACTCTGGCCATCTAAAGAGTGTTGTCATGTTTTCCTCTAACAGAGATCATTGTCTCTTTCTCTGCAGACTGCTGAAGTCGAGTGGTCACCTTTTTTATCATGCAGAGCATCAAGTGTGTGGTGGTGGGGGATGGAGCCGTGGGAAAAACCTGCTTGCTCATCTCATACACGACTGGCGCGTTCCCCAAAGAGTACATTCCCACCGTGTTCGACAACTATAGCTCCCAAGTCGGTGTGGACGGCCGCACCGTCAGCCTCAATCTGTGGGACACAGCGGGCCAGGAGGAGTATGACCGTCTTCGCACGCTGTCCTACCCTCAGACCAACGTCTTCATCATCTGCTTCTCCATCTCCAGCCCCCCGTCCTATGAGAACGTCAAGCACAAGTGGCATCCGGAGGTGACGCACCACTGTCCCAGCACACCCATCCTGCTGGTGGGGACCAAGAGCGATCTTCGCAATGACGCGGAAGTGCTGAAGAAGCTAAAGGAGCAGAACCAGGCGCCCATCTCGCACCAGCAGGGCCAGGCTCTGGCTCGCCAAATCCACGCCGCCAAGTACCTGGAGTGCTCGGCACTCAGCCAGGACGGCATCAAGGACGTGTTTGCAGACGCAGTGCGTGCCTTCCTCAGTCCTCAGCCTGTGTCTACCAAGAAGCCCTGTATACTCCTCTGAAAATACAGAGGATAGAGGTATTTTAATTGAATTACAAACAGGAATGCATAGAAATGGTGGGAATGTTACTGAATGTTTGGAGTGACAGGTTTTCAGTGAACGGTGACCAAGAAACAGCCTTAATCTGTGAAATTAGAGAAATACAAGATCAAGAAAAATATCAAGTTTTACACTGTATTTAAATCCCTACTTTTTTCATAAATGTTTTTATTTTTGCTTGTAAGCAAATACTTGTTTTATGTGGAGAGTTTTGTGTGTATTTTTTGGGTGGGAATTCATAAGACCACTAAACAGTTTGATACCATCTCATGGTATCTCAGGAATACATAAAATACATGAAGTAAACACTTAAATATATTTCAGTGAAAAGGGGTTTTTGTTCATTTTTTTGTGTTTGGAGACTTGGAGAATATTGGTTAATGAAGTTTTTTTTTCCCTTTTATTATTTACAAAACACAATCTGAGAATATATATATATATATATAGCACTTATTATATTTTTTACAGCCCAAGGCATTTGTTCTGTGATTGGGGTTTCCTTGAGGACAGGCCTTTTGTATAAATAGTGACATTATCTATGATATTGAATGAGCCATTCACACAGAATGCGTTCTTGCTTTTAAAAACGCGAGCCACAGCTGAATTTGAAAGAAAGCAGGGTCGCGCTTTTAAAAGTTGAACTTCCTATCTTTAAAACACGGAGCTTGAGTGTGAAGACGCTGTAACAGCAGCAACAATAGAGTGCACCATTTTTTATGATGTATTTTTCCCATATGGATTTTAAAACATTATTCATTAAAAAGTAATAAGCCATGAACCAAACCAATTAGCAACAAGGTGAATCACAACATTACAAACTTTCAGAGTTTTTATACGTTTTTAAAAAATCAGGACAAGACAAAATGCAATTAACGACTTTAATGAGGGAAAGAACCACAATCCCATGAAGCATTGCAAATGATGGAATCGAATTAAAAACCTCAGACAAACATAAAACTTCTGATATAAAGATATTGATTGTGTCTATAGAAACAACATTTTGCATTTATTGAAAAATATGCATACATGTACTAATATTTAAGTAGTTTGAGAGCGTACAAGGAAGATTGACACTATCCTGTCATTCGCAGTTCTTCATGGGAGTGGGCAGGTGCAAAACTGTTCTATTGGCGCAATTTACTTGTCCAGATTCTCTGATTGGTAGAGATTTCATTGCGTGTCTAATGCACGCTGATGGCACCTCGTAGCTCAGTCGCTCTGCCTTTAATGGTTTTTAAGTTATCGTTCAAAATCAATTCCTCTATGGAGAAAATCAATGGGATGTTTCCTTTCCGGAGCCCGACTGTTGCACTCTATTCAAACGCGTTCTGTGTGAAGCGGTTCCTTAGACATACCTGATCTTCATATGTGTGATGAGGATGTTGCCTGGCAGCTTGACGGCTTTACTTCCTTGTGCTGGGGAAACTGTCTGGCAGACCCTTCAGGTCCCAGCATGCTCTGTGCCACATTCAACTCTTCATTCTTTTCTTCCTCGGCGCTCCAGGGTGGGGCTTCAGAACCTTTTTAGAAAACAAGGCACTTTCTTCACTTGGTGACTGATTTGGGAACAGCTTGTGTCGATTTAAATAGCACAATCCTAAATGAGCCATTAATGTAAAGGAAGGAAGCTTTCAGGTGGCCCAAGATTCAGTTCAAGGCTCAGGGATTCATCAACAAGCTCTAAATGAGAATAACTTTACCTTAATTTGTGTGGTTCAGATGAATGTATAACTTTACAGTGCCTTCCTATAATGCTTATTTTGAGCTTAAATGTAAGCAGATAAGACTGTTGAGTGTCAAATTTAAAAGCCAAGGGCAAAATTATACAATACAATAAAAATGCTGTTTTTAATGATGTTTCCATTTTTTTTCCTGTTATGTTTAGCCCATTAGCGTTAGATCAAATGTTAGCAGAAAGTCAAGAAGATAATGTTGTGGCTCATTGAGGACACATGCCGCTTTCTGAAGAACTATGCTGAAGTGCTTGAGTCTCCTTAAAACATTCACAGCAAATGGACAAACACTTCATTGTGCATGAATCATATGATGATGTTTAAGTCATAACATGTGTTGCTCAATCTGTATGTGTGCTTATGGCCATTCATGTATGAGAAATCCCAGTCATGTGAAAGCAATATAAGCATTGAATAATTAAGCTGAGAGTTTTGTGGATGCACAGGTCGGTCAGCCTGATGGAACAGGACCTGGTGGAGACCCTCGCTGATAAACTGCATCATGTCCCATTAAAGAAATACAAATGCATCCGCATCTCTGACCGTGACTTTATTTGGCTAACATTCCTCCTGAAAACAGAGGAAATCATTTGCACTTCACATCTACTTCACGAATCCGAAATCTCCACATATTGCTTCAAGCTCTCGAATCACTCGAGATTGATTTATTTTTCTCCAGTTTTTAACATAACATTTTATTATTTGTCTTATTTGCATTTTTGGATCACTAAACCAAACTTTAAATATTCAAATTTTGCCTGTTGTTTCCCCGAGCCAATTTTACATAAAATATTTATCAATTTGTAATTTATATAAATGAATTACATTTTTGTTCACAATGTGTTTTAATTAAAATTTGTATCCTAATAAAATTCAAACAGCTTTATTTTAACATCCTACTACAGTTCTGAATTGTAGTCATTTCAAGCAATGTTAGGTTTGTGATAAAGTTCCTCTAAAATTTCAACGCCAGTTTTGTCATACGCAGGCTTGTTGTCTATACACTATACCATTCAAAAGTTTGGGGTCAGTAATATATATATATATATTTTAAACAAGTCTCTTATGTTCACCAAGGCTACATTTATTTGATCAAAAACAGCAAAATTGTGAAATTATTTCTATTTATCCTGTGATGCGAAGCTGAATTGTCAGCATCATTACTCCAGTCTTCAGTGTCACATGATCCTTCAGAAATCATTCTAATATGATGATTTGCTGCTCAAGAAACATTTAATATTATCATCAATGTTGAAAGCAGTTGTCTGCTTATATATACTTTTTTTCAGAACTCTTTTAATAAATAGAAATCTTTTATAATAGTATTGTATAATTATAATATTATGTTTTTACTGTCACTTTTCATCAATTTATGCATCCTTGCTTAATAAAAGTTGAATTAAAAAAATCTGATCCCAAACTTTTTAATGATCTTTAAAGATACTACTACTAGATAGAATTGTATTTAATTTATTTACATTAACATTATTTTCATTATAAAAAAACATTCAGTCATATTGATTTCTAGAGATTAAAAGAGGAAGCAGGTATAGTGTATTTAAATACAGTGTGCAAGATCATTTCCCTATCTAACTTTGATAGAGAACATATAGAGGCAAAATAGAGTGAACCTGATATCTATCGCTCGCACGCACGCACGCACGCACGCACGCACGCACGCACGCACGCACGCACGCACGCACGCACGCACGCACGCACACACACACACACACACACACACCTGAAGCTTTTGCAGTAGGTAGTGATTACAGCAGAGTTGTTCAGACAAGTCAAAGTTCACTGGAAGGCTTTTCAAATATAGTTTAATATCCATACTCTTTTCTTTATAATATATAACTGTGCCAAACCTGTCCAAGAAAGAAAATAAAAGTCTTTTCGGCAAACAACAGATTCTGTAAAAAGTAAATTTTACCAAAAATGACAATTCTGTCATAATTTATTCACCCTCATGTAGTTTCTAACCTGTGTGACTCATTTCTTATGTGGAACACAAAAGATATTTTTTATTTTCTTTCATACAATGAAAGTAAAAAAACTACACTGAATAAAATTGGCGTATAAACAACAATTTTCAACAATGGACTTCAAAACAATTTTCAAAGAAAGGCAAGTGATACATTGAATGCAACATGTCATTTGAAGTAGAAAGACTGAAATAGTATTTTATTGTAAACCGTACTCCAATAATCTTTTTTTTTTTTTTACAACTTGGTAAAAAAAAAAAAAAATCAGAACACATTTGGACCCCATTGACTTTCATTGTATTGATACAAAAACTGTCTTTCAAAATATCTTTTGTGTTCCACTGAAAATAAGAAATTCATACAGGCTTGGTTGAGTAAATGACGGGAAAGTTTTCATTTCGGGTCAACTATCCATTTAATCATCTTCACTAAAAAAAAATAAGCTGTTGAACCAACTTAATCAAATTAAGGAAAACTTTTCCACGAAATTGAATTACACTTTTCCAACAAAATCTAATTTGTTTGAAATTATTTGTTGTAATCTTGCCGGATGAACTTAAATTCATTTAGTCAAGACTACTAAAATAATTGTGTCATTCCTACTAGATAAAGTTTTGTCAAGTTAACTAGATTTCAGTTTTGTCCCGCCTAAAATCACCAACATTTTAATTTTAGCTAATTTGACTCTACAGTTACTTCCAATAATAGAAGATAATAGCATTCAATTTAATTAAAACAACCTTTTACATAGTAATATTAGATATGACCTATATGCAGGTCTGTAAGTGAGATTTAATGTAGTATATACTGAGTGCCCACAGCCTAAACAGTCGTCACTCTTCTGCATAATGGTAACCACAAAATTCAAAAACATTACAGAAAGTCCTCATAACTAACATAACTGAACATTAAATACTAACATTAACTAAAAACATCTTTCCATTTTCTGAAAAACACATAAAATAACACTTTAATCCCTAAATTTACCCTCCTAATGCAGTTCCTTGCAAAGCATGATGGGAACTACTGATCCACTGCCCAGTTAGTTGTCAACAAAAATGATTCATGTAGTTTTCACACAAATGAATTAAGCAAACTTCAGTTTTAAAAATATTAGGTTGATTGAACACAATTCAATTAAGTTGTGACAAAATATTAAACAATCGTGTTACTTTTACTTATTTTAATTAATTAAATTTAACAAGAGGCAAACATTTTTTTTTGAGTGTTCTTCAAGATTCTGTTTAAACTAACTTCTTAAAAAGGTCAGAGCTGTCCAGTGAATGGAGCATCAGGAATGCAGCAGAAGGGATTTCCTTTAGTGCTCTTCAGCTTGCAAACTTCCTTGATCTGCGAGTAAATAAACAACACTCCAAATTTGGCATCATGATGTTCAGTTTTAACTCTTTGTCCTCCTGTCCATATCTACCCGCATACTGGGTGGGCATATCAGATTAGGAACCCAGTTTTACACCCTTATTCGCTCTCAACTAGAACCTATTTTAATGTAACTGTAATATTTGCTATTTTTGTTCTCACTCTTTATCGGTGCCTTTCCCTACATGAGCAGAATGTGCCCACTCTCTGCTGCCTAACCGCTCTTATTTGACTGTGAAATTAGCTCCTGGTACCCGTGTTTGTTTTCCAGGTGCTAACAGTGACTCTTTTGTCGGTTTAGCTTCATTCATTTGTTTGCTCGTTTCTGTGTAAAGTTTTGACTCAAGCCTTACTGACAGCTACTCTGTTATCTCAAAGACTAGAGACTTTGGTTATATGACGAGAATCTTCTTCTGACATATCTGAAATTATTTTTAAATGAAGTGAAAAAAAAAGTACACACTTTTGAAGAACATTTCTTTTCAACACAACTGCAATCTACAACCTCTAAACTCAAAGGCTAAAATTATAAAAAAATTATGGTAAAACTACAATAAGGTCTCATTTGTTAACATTAGTCAATGTATTAACTAACATGAACTAACAGTGAGCAAAAAAAAAATAAAAAAATTATTAAGCTTGATTAATATTAGTTAATAATAATACAGTAGTTCATCGTTTGTTCATTTGAATTCACAGTGCATTAACTAATGTTAAGAAATATAATTTTCTATTGTAAAAATGTAGTAGTAAATGTTGAAATTAACATTGACTAATATAAATCCTGTAGAAGTATTGTACATTGTTGGTTCATGTTAACTAATGTAGTTATCTAATGCTAACAAATGCAACCTTAAGTTACTATAATTATCAAATCGATTAACCACATCTAATATAAAAGCTTGTAAGTAAATATATATATATTTACTTACAAGCTTTTATATATGGATATATATATATTAGTGATTCGCGGATCGCGGTTACCTCTGGCTCTGCTCCCTTTTACCTAAACTCATTACTTCAGACTTATGTGCCATCCAGAAACTTGTGCTCTGCAAGCGAATGTCGTCTTGTGCATCATCTCAAAGAGGCACAAAATGTCTTTCTCGGACCATGACTGTTCCCCGCTGGTGCTGATCTGCCTAACTCTACCAGACCGGCTGAGTCCGGAGCCACTTTCAAGAAACTGCTGAAGAACGCATCTTTTTTGGCAGCACTTGATCCAGTAATACTAACACCTTCTCTTCTATTCTATTTTTATTTCTTTAAAAAAAAAAGAGAAAAAAAAAGGGACTGTGTTAGATTAAACTGAGAGGGGTCATAGCACTTACATATTAGTTAGTTTAACTGCTTCTATTGTTCTCATTTGTAAGTCGCTTTGGATAAAAGCGTCTGCTAAATGAATAAATGTAAATGCTATAAAGTGTTTGTGTGTGTTTGTGAGGCTTTACTCCCTTGAAACTTAAAGGGGTGATGAACTGAGAAATCAAATTTTCCTTGAGCTTTTGACATCTAAGAGGTCATCATATTATAAGAATATCCTGTAAATTTCAGAACTGAAAACGTCCTTGTTAGTCCAATAAATGCTTTTATTGACACCAGGCTCAGCAAACGACTCGTTTTTCAAAGTGGGGAACTATGACGTCAAAGAGGATAAAACACCACCCCCGCTGAAGAAGATCAACGCCTACTTCAACACGGCTACTTTAGCCCCGCCCACCGATTCGCGCATTACACGCATAGCTAAATAACATGGGCCTACCTCGTGATGACAAACCGGATCGAGCTACCGAGCAATAAACATGACATTTACAAAATATTGTGCAGTGCCTGGTTGTGGAAGAAGACAGTCGCTGCATAAGCTTCCTCTGGATTCCAATAGGAATGCTTGGTTACACTTTATTTTTAATGACGTTCCAGCTGATGTGGGTAAAACATTGTCCCTTTGTTCGCTTCATTTCACTGAGGATTGTTTTGTAAACAAGACACAGGTCGAGACTGGATTTGCAGACCGATTAAGATTAGAAAACGGTGCTGTGCCTTCTATATTGGATCCGACAGGAATGGTGCAACACACTTTAGCCCCACTTTAACACACTTATGTGAGTAAAATTTTTATTTAAAAAATAATAATAATCTGATAGGCTAGTATTGCATTGTTACAGATCATTTGATATCTAATAATTATGTGTACATGTGTATCAGTCTAATCGTTACTGACGAGTGAGTTGAAACTCCTTATAATATGCAAAACTATTATCCACTCACAGCAGTGGGCGTTTACTTCCAAGTCTTCAATGCGAGACGCCCATAAAAACCGAGCGTTTTTGAGCTAGGCTCAAAACTAGGGTAGAAAATAGCCTATTACTTATTCATTTTGATGTTTTTGAATGTAAAAACCAAGCGAACGTCATAAGTTGACCTCAGACAACAATATAACATTTTTTTAAAAAGCTAGTTCATGACCCCTTTAAACTGGAATGTAAGGTCATGCCATTAAGAAAATGAAATCCTGTCAAACTAATTTTGTTTTAAAGAAATGTATATTTAAAAGCAGCGCTCATTCATCAGTGTATTCCCAGACAGCAACATAGTGTCGGCCCAGATACGGGCCACATCTGGTACATGTGGATTCCACTCGACACTATGTTGCTGTCTGGGTTATGTTACCAGTAGAGATGCGCGCATAACCGTCTCAGAGTCCGCTGTTAAAGGTGACGATCATCCATTTATCATCACGCGTAACAACACATAAGAATAATTGTAATTTGACCATCGGGTGCGGATACTTAAATCAGAGAAAATGATTGGTGCGGGTGGGTGGCGGTGGATGATTTGTTTTTGGCTGCGGATTCGGGTGACGTTGGAGCTAATCTGCGCATCTCTAATATATATACACATTTTTATACATATAGCCTACACACACATAGGCCTATTATACATATACTAACTTTTATGTTAGATGCGATTAATCGCGATTATCTAGTAATAGGAATGTAGCCTACTATTTTCAGAAATGGTCCAATTCTTTTTCATCTAAATATTTATTTGACACCGATTTAAAAACAGTATTTTGGTACATCGTAAAAAGCATTGCTATATGAAATCATGTTCACAACATCATGCTGAACTCAATCACTGGTGATCTACGAAATATGGATAACACGTCATATTGCGCTTTAAGTTACCAGTTTTAACGTTCAGCTAAGCCATTGAATGGCAACATCATATTTGACATGTTTACTAAGGGCACAGGTCGTTCATGATCAAGAATTGCACTGAAGAAATATGAACAAACATGTAATGCTCTTTAGCCATTAAAGACACGAAATGCTGTGCAAAAGGCAGTTCACAATGACTTTTCACATGATTTTCACTAGCGTCACAAAGGAAGAGCGAAACGCATGGTGTGACTGAACTGAATGCATTTGGTGCGGCACTTTTGAAACAGCAGCTGCAAAAACCACCTGACACGACATCAAAGTCTCCAGAGCTCAATTACCTTTACATTTGCAAATCTTTCATAAATAATATGCATTTTAAACGTTACAATGTTTGATCCTGACAACCAATTAGAAAGAGACAGACATGCCACTTCACATTTTGGTTTATGAAGAGATTTGAAAGTAATGACAGTACTATAGATATTAGATAGATGACTAAAAGATTTTGAGGGCATAATCAGCCGTTCCAGTTACACCTGCATAATTTTTTTTAATATAGTACAAAACCTGACAATAATCTGATCAAACATATTCAATTAAATTAAACATTGTATGTAGAGATGTAAACAGTCGTACATGCTTCGATCAGTCAGTCTCACCCTAGTGTCTCAAGTTTCAAGAAGATGATGCAAGTATTCAGTTCCTGTGTCAGAAGCGCTTTCCCTCTGGAGGTGTTGCAACCATCACCTCCTTACCTCCAAAGTCCCAGTAGGCAGTCATGTGGAAGGCCATGTTGGACAGCACCACCAGATACTCACAGCCAGCAAAGAATGAGTAAACTGCCACAGAGAGACAACAGGAAAATACTGAAGCGCTAAACTTTAATCTAACTGAAATAGCAAAAGAAATAATGATTTAAATAATATTCGGTGTAATATTTGCTCTTAATACATTAAAGGGTTAGTTCACCCAAAAATGAAAATTCTGTCAGTATTCACCCTCCCTCATGTTGTTCCAACCTTCGTTCATCTTCGGAACACGAATTAAGATATTTTTGATTAAATCTGAGAGCTGGATCACTCCTCTATAGGCTTCTAAGGGACTGAAACTTGTTCCCCGAAAAGTTATTAAAGACATCGTTAAAATAGTCCAAGTGACTACAGTGGCTCAATCTTAAGTTTATCAAACGACGAGAATACTTTTTGTGCGCAAAAACAAACAAAAATAACGACTTTATTTCAACTATTCATTTCCTTCTCTCTGGGCCTCGAGTCAGTTCACTAGTGTAATAGCGTAAGCTTCTGTTGTTGTACGTCACACGCATTACACACATGACCAGCGTCGGCCAATAGTGAGCCTACGTGTGACGTAGCTCTACGCAATCACACTACATTAACTGACTAGAGGCCAACAGAGAAGGAAATGAATAGTTGAAATAAAGTCGTTATTTTTGTTTGTTTTTGCGCACAAAAAGTATTCTCGTCGCTTGATAAACTTAAGATTGAGCCACTGTAGTCACTTGGACTATTTTAACGATGTGTTTAATGACTTTTCGGGGCTGACAAGTTTCAATCCCTGAAGAAGCCTATGGAGGAGTGATCCAGCTCTCAGATTTAATCAAAAATATCTTAATTCGTGTTCCGAAGATGAACGAAGATCTTACGGGGTTGGAACAACATGAGGGTGAGTAAAAACATTTTTGGGTGAACTAACCCTTTAAAAAACAACATAAAAAATTCAAATCAATGATTTAAAATGTTACAAGTCAATTTAGACATCTGAACATTATAAAGTACAATATGAAAAATTGACATTCATTTTGAGATTTGCTAAGGATTACAGTGTTGTTAACTATTAGTGTTTTTTAAAGATTAACTTAAAATTAGATGATCTAAATGTAAAAAAAAAAGGGTCCCACTTTATATTAAAGTGGCTTTAAATTTGATACAATGGACTTATTGTGTACATACATGTTTTTACGTTGTACTTATATTTTGAATATACCTGCATGTAATTACAGCTGTAATTAATGTATGTAATTACATTTGTAATTACACTGTTGACACCTTAACCCACCCTTAAACCGACCCATACCACACACACCTGACCCTAACCTTACCCGTATCACACCTCAATAGCAGCAAATGTGGTTTACAATACAACATGAACACAATAAGTACATTGTACATATTTTCAATGTAAGTACATAATAATTAAAGCCACTTAATATAAAGTGGGACCAAAAAAAGAAGGAAAAAAGCATGCACAATTAAATATCATCCAATACTGTCTCATACAGATAAATAAATACAATCTCTAATATGAAATGATGACTGATTTGGTAGAGATTTATCATAAATTCCTGTTTTAAAGTATATTTCTACAGCTTTACAGTCTGTCATTTTATGTAAAAGATCAACATAAAGGGTCAATAAGAGTATTTTTTTTAATTAATTTTTAAAAGTTTTATTCATAAAATGTATAAAAATGACTTAAATTTTAAAAAGAAAATCTATTTCAAATAAATGCTATTTTTAAAAGTTTCTATTCATCAAAAAAATGCTTCATGCTTACATAAAAAATATTAAGGAGCACTGTTTTCAACATTGATAATAAGAATAAATGTTTCTTGAGCAGTAAATCAGCATATCAGAATAATTTCTGAAGAATCATGTGACACTGAATACTGGAGTAATGATGATGAAAATTCAGCTTTACCATCACAGGAATAAATTACATTTGAAAATATAAAGCTATTTTAAATGGCAATAATATTTCACAATATTAATGTTTTCACTGTATATTTGAACAAATTTAAAAACATCTTAGCGACCCCAAACTTTTAAAAAGCAGTATATATATATATATATATATATATATATATATATAAAAATATATTACAGAAAAATAATAGCATACTGGTTTGGAACAACATAAAGGTGATTAAATAATCACAATTATCATTTTTGTGTGAACTATTCAACTAGTCAAACAAAATAAATGAATTATAATTAGAAAGAATTTGTGAGTTCATGTTAAGCATGTGAAATCCCCCAAAAAGGAACAATTGCAGAGAGGAACATGGGTGGGGTGAATGACAGAACGGTCAAGATGTTGCACTCACTTCCTGCTTCACAGTACTTGTTGTGTCGCCTGTAGAAATAGACAGCCAACAGACAGAAGCAACAGTTGAGGAGGAAGAGGCGGCGCTTCTGGCGGTATGACATCATCTCCTGATGTCAAAGAGGGTTTGGGCAGATGCAGTGAAGAAAAAGAAGAAAGAAGACACAACGGCATCAGTTCTCTTCTGCAACGTGATGTGGTGCAAGCAGGTGGGACGAGGTTCTGTGAAAGCACAGAGTACTGCAACCACTTCCCCCGAAACACACTAACACTGCTGCACTTTCACAGCTATAGAAATAAAAAGATACACTGTGGTCCCTGACACATTACCTCCCACGATTCTCAGCCAGCAGCACAAGCAACACCTTTTATTAGAGCTGTGCTTGTGGTGTCAAGATCACTGACGTGATATCTGAATAATTAGTGATATATATATATCAGCTGAATGTTAAACGGATATGCTCATTTCATCCAATCAGTTTGTGTGTGTGTGGATTGTTTAACAGCTAAACTTAAGCTGCATCCGAAACTGGATAGGAAGAGTGACTACATTTGACTTGGAGCTTTGCAACCATTAAAAAAAAGTATGTTTTATATAGTTTATGAACATACTACTGAATGTACTCACTGTCATTTTTCCTATGGCATCATTTGCGTAGCTTCACTGCCATTCGCAACTCCTCTCCCATGGTCTCATGGGATAGTAAAGTGTCCTTCAGAATCTCGCCGGAAGTAGCAAGTCATCCGGGTACTTTTCGCCTACTGTTTTATGAATAATGTGAATTCGGACGTACTACACTTTTCACATTCTGTGTTTCGCCTACTATATAGTGGGGGAGTATGTATATTCAGACACAGGGATAGTGTTCTGCATTTATATGACGAAAAATAAATAATGTAAACACCTAATTCACATTACAATTATCCTAACATATTTCCAACATGGGCTTGCAATATATTTGTTGTATGAGCTTATGAGATGGTTTATATCGCCCTCTGCTGATATGTTTATGACAGATGTTGGCAAATATGTAGAGAATATAGGAAACGCATTACCTCTGCACTAAGGGAATACTTCGCAATCAACGACCACAGCTTGCAGGTGCACAACATGTGTAGCAGAGAACTGCCAATAAACATGATGAAGCCGCTCTTATGGACATCTGTGGATTGACATACACACAGCATTACAAACCACATTTATTTTGTAGGTAACATTAATATAATAAAGTTGGGTTACACTTTATTTTAAGGTGTCATTGTTACAGTGTAATTATATATTTAAGTACTGAGTAATAATAATTAACTACATGTACTTACTATAGGGTTAGGGTAGGATTAGGAATTGGTTGAGGGTTAGTTCCATGTAATTATGCATAATTTACTGTTATTACTATGGTAAGTACATGTAACATATGTAACAAGGACACTGTAAAATAAAGTGTTACCTAAAGTTTATGTATTTGATATAATAAAGTTCATATTTCACACCAAAATCATCTAACCAAAATAATAATAATAAAAAAAATCTAAAAATATATTTTGCATGAAAAAAATTAAGCCTGTTTTTGCATTGTGACATTTTCTTGACATTTCTGCATATTGCAAATATTTTTTTATATAAAAAAAATGAATTGCTGTAGTTTAACTGTTTGCAACATTAATAATTAGAAAAAGCATCAAATCAGCATATTAGAATGATTTCTGAGGGATTATATTCCCACTAAAATATTTCAAATTATTACTGTTTTTACTGTATTTTTGACCAAATAAATGCAGCCTGGGTGAGACTTCTTTGAAAAACAAATACTGTTATGAAGTATACTTAAAACTGGGCTTTCCAAATATACTTTTAAAACTAAATTATATCATTTTTTGTATTAAAATACAGAGAGATATTTTTGGACTAGAATACACAAAAAAATATTTTTAGATTCTGCATGAACAATAGAATTTTTCTTATGGGTCTCACAAAATATAATTTCTTATTCTTTCCTTTAGATTTTAGGGTGAAACATTTCTTAAGAGTTTTAACTCTGTCATACTCTCACCATACAATTATAACACAGGTAAAAACATGAAGCGTTTAAAAGCACTTTTGCAACTCCAACCATTTATAAATATACCACATTTTACTAATCAATAACAAAATAACAAGCACATTTTGTGGATCCAGCAGACACTCTCAGCATCCCTGCATCTGTGTGTGTGTTGAAACAGGACTCAGGGCTTCAGTCCAAAACTGCACTTACTGTAGGTCTCGGTGGAGGAGACGTAGGTGAGCAGAAGCAGCCCTACATTTTCACTTAAAGCTAAGAAGAATGTGAGGACACTCAAAAGCTGCTCCGTCAGCCTCCTGGAAAAGCGTCCACGGTAAAAGCTGAAATATGCTGCCGCTACCAGGAAGCGTGGGGCAGAATGAAGGCCGATGCTGAAACGCCAGATGTAGCGCTCTGGTGTCAGACTGATGGCGGCGCTGATGGACGGGAGGTAGTTAGCAACCTGTGAAGTGTTAACATTGAGAAATATTATTACAATTTCAAATAATGGTTTTCTATTTTAATAAACTTTAACATATAATTGATTTCTGTGATGCATATGCGTCACATGAGCCTTCAGAAATCATTCTAATATGCTGTTTTGATACTCAGTTATTATAATGTTGGACACAGTTATGCTGCTTAATATATATATATATATATATATATATATATACATATATTTAAAGTTAAAAAGATTTCTATTTTAAATAAATGCTGTTCTTTTTTTAACAATAAATTAATCAAGAATCCTGAAAAAAAAATCATAGGTTAAAAATATTAAACAGTACAACTGTTTCCAACAATTATAATAGATCAGCAATCATATAGGCTATTAGAATGATTTCTGAAGGATCATGTGACACTGAAGACTGGAGTAATGATGCTGAAAATTCAGCTTTGCATCACAGAAATAATTTATATTTTAAAATATATTAAGATCGAAAACCATTATTCTAAATTGTAATATTTCACAATATTACAGTTTTTTTAAATGTATTTTTGACTAAATAAATGCAGACATGGGGAGTACAAGAGACTTTAAACATTTTTTTTTTTAAATAGAAATGTTTCCAAATTCTGACCAGTAAGTTTGGGCCAATTTAAAACTTTTTTCTTCAGCTACAAATATTAATATTAGGGTGACAATATTAGAAAAGTTAAATATATGGTCTGACTGAGGAGGTACTTTTAGGGGAAAGGAGTGCTAATGTAAAGTCAGTATGTGGGTCTAGCAGTGACGGACTGCTTCTCACCTCGCAGTGTGTGTAAGTAGAGTCATTGTAATGGTAGAGTAGAGCCAGCACGACGCATGCGATGAGGCCGAGAAGCGGCAGACACACCGTGATCACCGCTAACCGGGTGAAAGGCACGCGGAGGAGAGGCTTGTCTCGATCCACAGATCCGTACGGGACCTGTTGCATCTTCCCTTCCCTTTAACCAATTACAGCTCCAGATGTGTCAACAGCTACAAACCGATGATATGCAGTCCATTGCGAGTACACTGACGTGTTGACAGCGTCTCTAAACTAATCAGTCCGAGCTGAAGTTGCGGATTTAAAGAGGCTGTGGATGATTTTGGTTAACGTTAACTTACATGCTTAACGTTAAGCGACCGTTCGCTCACCTCCGGCTCTTTGTCGTTCGGTTTAATAGCAGACGACCTCTAAATGAAGCGACGTTCAATCCTGTAACGATACTTAAGCCTTTAATCATTTAATTCGACCAAAAGGTTGTTATAAGTCTAGCTTCTTTGACTGCTATTCTGGATATGTAATGAACTTCGCGAACACTTCCGGTTCCGCGTAGCCAGTAGATTTCAAAATCAAAGTCGTTATGCTGCGCAATTTCCCCTCCAGAAATTCAATTTATGAATATTTTAAAACGGACAAATATTTTACATATTAAAAAAATGACAGCAATTCGCAAATATATTACTGTATTATTTTTTAAATGCTGTTTTTGTCATTTTAAAATCTGAACACTGACATGCTGTATGTATAATATTAATTTCTAGACCCCATCCAATGTAAAAAATGACTTTTATTCCAACATACAATGCTTATTCTTGTATGTTTCACTGACCACATATATTTAGGGAATGTAGACCATTCCTTCGGGAAAAATTATCATTACATTGGCTACATTATTTGTCATAGAACTGTATACAATGAAGCACTGACCCATCCATGTCATTATATATATATATATATATATATATATATATATATATATATATAATGCTTGCACCAACCAGAGGGAAAAAAAAAATCATGTAACATGAACTTAAACCAACCACACTGACAAAATTAAGAAAATGTATTGCTAATAGACATCCAATCACATTGCTTCCAGTCAGTACATCTGTCAAATAACGGGACTTTTCAACCTGGTGCTTCACTGTATATTTAAAAATGGCCCCCTTGATGTGTGTTAAATACAATCCAATAATTTTCTTTTGAAGAAAAACAAAACATGAGGACTCATCCACTGCCCTTTCTTTGAAATGACAAAAAAAAAAAAAAAAATTACGATCTGCACTCTCTTTTTCCAAATAGCACCTTCAGAGTCCGTTCCTGACGAGAGGACTTAGGAGAACATCTGCAAAGTTTGTAGACGGGCAAGAGGTGGGAGTGTGGGAATGTTTAGGTATACATGTCAGGGTCTCTTGGCCCAGTCTATTAGAGATGTTCTCCAACTCTCTTCCACAGCACTCATCATTTCTCCCATTCCCACACTTCCTACAGTAGGAGTCAGTCAGGAGTCACTGTCCGAGCCGTTGCTGCTGTCTCGACTGATCTCGATCTGCAGTGAGGGAAGGTTGTCCAGCCGGCTTTTCTTCATCTTGTTGGACTGCTGCTCCTTTTGCTTGATCATTGCTCCCCACACCTTCTGCAGCTGAGTGTCATCCTCTTCGTTGGCATCTTCATCTCCGTCAGATTCCTTGTCGTCTCGACGCCTTATTCCTCTTGAGGACGTCGCTCGAGAAGAAGCCTTGTCATCGTCTCCACTGTCCTTGTGAGACGGGCCGAGACGACTCCACAAGCTCCCTGAAAACACAAATACTATTAGTTAGTATCATAAAATAATGTATAGAGAACCAGAAGAGCGGTGACTGCACGTGTACCTGTTTTCTTGTCTTTCGAGGACTCTGAGTAGAGGCTACGGCTCTCGTGTTTAGCTACACCGAGGCGGCTGCGCACGTCGGTCAAAGGCTCTCTCCGAGATACTGCGTTTCTAGAGATGACGGGAGAGACGGAGCGACGTCTCTCTGGAGAGTGTGGTCTCTTCCCTAATCTCTGTCTCACATCTATGAAGAGTAAAACAGATGCATCCTTTCATTGCTTATATTTGCTCAGCTCAAAATTGTCAAACTTATAAAGCAATGCTGTGGAATTCAATTCATCTGCTTATGTTATAAGATTTCTAAGACCTGCACAAATAAAACTAATAACTTGTGTCCATAAAGAACTAACTCGTACAATCTCAAAATAAATCATGTATCTTAGATTCATTTACTTGCCTGCACAGTCAAATAAGGCAAGTAAAATTTAATAAATTAAATTTAGCAGATAAGGGTAAAATAGTCTAAGCACATTATATTCAATATATACATATGCACTGAAATTGATTTATGTAATAATATTTAAGTGCATCTGAATTAGGGCTGGGCGGTATATCGAGTTTGTACAATATATCGATATTTTTTATCCCCACGATATGGAATGAGGCAATACCGTTTATATCGATACAGTAGTTTGATATGAGCACATCTGAAAAATAGCGGAGGACGCAGTGTGAGCTCCTGCAGTGAAAGTACATGGTAGCCTACAATTTGTCCTAAACATGACACAAGCTTATATTAAGCGCTTTAAAATAACTGGTAAGATATAGTTAACAAGTTTAAAGCAGCTTGCCCTGTCAGATGCTCTGACAGAGACTGTTGCTGACTGACAGATACATACTTGCGGTGTTTAATGCGTTTGAGACGTGGTGCTTTCCTCAGTGCTTAACTTACATTTCACAGGTATATTCTCCATCTGTAAATGTTAGAAAGTCAAACAAATATGTCCATTTCACTGTCAGGAAAGGACGAGCTTCTGCAAGTGAATCTCCGCTAAAATTCAAGCTTCCGTTAATGAGCCCCGCCGCGCGCATGCGCGCCAAACAGACAAGCACAATAGAATAGTAGCGCAATAATTCTGACTAAAATATACATAGGCTATTGCTAAAATATTTGTTGTTGGAGACAATAAATGTGCCATATGTGGAATTTTAAACCTACAAGTATATTTTTATGAAAGTGACCATTATAATGGGGTAATCAAATGCAGGCTAATATGATTAGTTTGTGCTTTTGTTTAGCCTTTAGTCATTTTAAAAACAAAATAATTATATTTGTTTTTAGTTTGTAATGTTACAATGTAATGTGATCTTAACCACCTTTTTGCACATAATATATTGCATAGCCTACATTACATTCACTATATTTGTTTCCATATCCTTCAATATCAACATTGTTTGGAAATCATTGAGCAGGATGTGAAATAAAATTTTTTTTTTAAATAAATACAGATTTTCTTTATCCAAATAGAAAAACGTAGAAAGTACCGAGATATATATCGTATATCGCCATTTAACCAAAAAATACCGAGATATGATTTTTTGGCCATATCGCCCAGCCCTAATCTGAATTATAGGTTGATACTGAATAAGTTGAATATTGGATTTTACTGATATAATAATGCTTTTTAAGAAACGCAATAAGATTATTGCATTGATACTAGTAAAATCTATAAACTGAATGTCTTCAAATTTTCTTAGACCTTCCAGTGACAGAGCGGCCCAGAGAAAAGCCACAAGAGTTTGTGTAACCAAAATACCAATAATAAAAAGAAAAAAGAAAAAAAAGATGCACTCTTACAATCATCTAGATAGAACATATTACAATACAAACGCCATAAAGTAAACATGGTCATAATTCAAACAATCTCTTGTCATAAATGTGCGGTATTTATTGATTGCAAACTGCTCTGACACCGCAAACCTGTAGAATGTGCAGTGCTGCGTTTTTACTTTGAACATGCAATAATTTAAAACAATAATTAAGACTATTTTTTCACCATTTAAGATATTTAGGCCTTATATTAGATCAAACTGAATTTATCACTTTTAAAGCACTCGTGGGAAACCTGCAGATCAGTGGTTCTCAATTAGGGGGCCTCAGCAAACTGCAGAATGACTTAAATATATTAAATATATATATATATATATATATATATATATATATATATATATATATATATATATATATATATATATATATTGATATATAATATAAATCTCTAAACAAAACATTAAGATTTGTGTGTTTTTATCTCGCAGTAACTAACCAGTCTTGCCGGTTGTAGCCACTGGGGGGCGAGATCTCTGTTGAGAGAGTCCCTGCCTCTTCTCCTCCAGTAACTGCCTCACATCGGTCACTTTATCTGATGTAGATTTGGATGAGCCTCCTTCTCCTGCTCCTCCTCCTGTTCCTCCTTCACCACCACCACCACCACCAATGCGACTCCTAACACTGCTACTTGATTCGGTCCGTATGGAGTTCCTAGGAAAGTGGAAGGGACAAAATGTGCAATTACTATCAAGACAATCAAACTCATCATGAAAACATTTCAGCACAAAGACAACATTTTACATCCAAAGGATAAATCTACAAGGGATAAAACTCAAATCCCCAAATGTAGCAATAGCTTGATCATTTGGACTTACCGGAGACTGCGAAGGTTGGTTTCAACCTCGTCGGCATACATGGTCATCTTCATGCTCTTTTTAGGAGAAGGCGTTGAGATCATTTTCAGTTCCAGATCGTAGTCCATCTCATCTGAATCTGAAGATGCGGGCGACGGGCTTCCTAAGCGACTACGCACCCCTCCTTCCACAGGCCGTGGTCCCCGTTCCCGGTCTCCCCGATCTTTGTACTCCACCACTCTATCATCAGCATCCATGTCTTCCTCTCCATCCTCATCCTCTTCTTCCTCTTCCACTATAGGCTCTTCTGGCAGATTCACCAGGTCAGCTGATAAAAGAGAAAGAGCTCAAATTACAGACCAAAGAAAAAACATAAGACAAGGATGTTTATCGTTTAAGAGATTCACCAGAGTGTCGATGAGTGTAAGGTGGGGTGTGTCCCATACTGTCTCCAATCAGAGGTTTTTTGGTCTTCAGAATGTCACGGTGGATTCTCCGTGTGTGATACCTCCGTTTCCTACAGAAATGGACACAATTCCAGAAAATTAATAAGCAACCCCAAGAAGAATTTGGACTTCAACCATTTAGTTAGAAGTAAACTGCAAAAGTGGCTCAGAAAAGTTAATTTACTCTACCGTTTGAAAGTTTGGGATCAGTAAGTTTTTGAAAGAAGTCTCTTATGTTCAAGTCAGCATTTATTTGATAAAAAATACAGCAATATTGTGAAATACAAATTACAATAAAAAAAAAAAAACTGTTTCCCATTTGAATATTTATTAATATTTTAAATATTTATTTGAAGTTTGAATTTTTCATTATTCCAGGCTTTAGTGTCACATGATCCTTCAGAAATCATTCTAATATGATGATATGCAGCTCAAGAAACATTTCATATTATCAATGCTGAAAACAGTTGTGCTGCTTAATAGTTTTGTGGAATTTAAATTTTTTACAGGATTCTTTGGTGAACAGAAGGTTCAGCATTGATTTGACATTATAAATGTCTTTACTGTAACTTTTGATCAATTTAATGTTTCCTTGATAAATAAAAGTATATGTATATATATATATATATATATATATATATATATATATATATATATATATATATATATATATAAAAAATCTTCTTACCAAGAGTTACTTAAGATGCCTTTCATGCCGCCATAGTTTGGATTCCCATATTTCATGTAGTACCGACTTCTCCTAGCTGCACCCAACTCCTTTTTGTCATCTGAAGAAAAGTAACAGTTAAGAGTGTTAACATGCAGAGATCTTTTTCACTGTTGTGAACAGTCTGTACTTCATCAACGTAATCAGCATAAGGGGCTTTCGCACTGGGTAGTTATAGGAACTAGCCACCAGGGCTGTCCCCCGAGAACTAAATGTCCCCCTTAGGGCCATTTTCCTGTTTGCATCGCGCCACCAGTTGGAACTTTGAAGTTACGCAAGCGGTCACTAATGTCTTGCTGCTCTGGTTGTTGTGCGGGACTTTTATTTTGACGGCGCCGAGAACGACTTAGCCATTCATCGTCTTCCTTAGTTTACGCTCTGTTTTAACAGTTCTAGCTTACATGTTATTTTATTTAGAACTGTTAAACAAAGAAAGTAAACAGTATACCAAAACATAGTATAGCGTTTGCCATGTGGTTGATGCATAATGTAACTTGCTGAGCAGAAATACATAATCATGTTTCACTTGGTCCCTTCCAAAGTAACGTTGAACATCCGGTGTCGGTCCATCTATTACTGTTTTCCATGTTCATGGAGTTAAAGGTTGGGTAGGCACCCTCCCTTCAGAGTGCTCTCCAAAACACATGAATGCGTACAGCAGGGAGGAAACAAAGGCGTCACGAGACGAGAGACGTCGTTAATCTACCTCATATCTCAAAGCACACAACATTGAATAATGAACAAACAACTTAAAGAGTTTTGATCTGTACCACCTGACTGCTGCAGATTTTGGTGTTGATAGTGTTGCCATTAAAACGCATAAATTCGAGTCATAAACCGCTCCGAGTATAAAGTCACAGGTTTCGATCTCTTACAAATTACAGTAGTTATGGCATGAATGCAGCATAAGCTCATTGTTTTGGTTCAGGAAGAACTGTAAAAGGTGGCTGCAATGATTGGACGAACATTTTATGGTCCTACGCCTTCCACAGACATCATATACACGCATGTAAATACAATTAGCTTAAAGGTACAATATGCAAGGATTTTTCACCACCAGGGGTCGCTAACCTCTTACAATAACAAAGGCGTATACTGTCGACATTAAGCTGAATTATGGATCTTGTCGTCAAGCTGATGGATCTTTTATGGATGAGTGAATACATTAATGTTTCTAACATGACTGTGGTATGAAGCAGGGCGCGATTGCTAGACGTATACCAGCGCCACACGCAACGCGAGTCCCGCGGATATAAAAGAATAAGGACATTTCATTCTACCGAACTACACGCAAGTGCTGGATTAATACTCACACAGGTCAGTTTATTAGACGAATCAAACTTGAGGTAATGCAGCACTGTTTCACTTGCTCTAACAGTTACACTATCACACTAAACGGCATTTGAGTGTGTTGAATGTTGTTAGTTAGGTTGTGTGTTGGCTGTATGAGACTAAGTACGTTAAGCTAGATCAACATTAGAATAAAATACAGATCATATTCTAACATTTCATCATGTTGAACTAAATCACATTGATTAACATTGATAACATTTGTTTTATGTACATTTGCTCACCTGTTTAAAAGTACATGCAACACTCTGCGTCTCTGTCAAGTCGAAGTTATTCGCAGACGTGGAGCTCTCGGCATCTCGAAAGATGTTCGTTTTAGTCCTCTTTTTGTCTCAAAGTCTGCTTGCCATGATCCAAAATGTTTGAACAAAACAACAACAGCGTGAGCGTCCTGCTAGGCATAACGGGCCAGTTGTCAACGTTTGTCGCCATGGTTACTATGGCAGTACGGGGTCAAACCTGGCGGAAACCGAGGGTAACCGGATATGACGTCATTGACTGGCGACTCCTCACCCCTGCTCGCACGCCCCGTTTCCTTGGTTAAAATCGCAATTTTCTCACGATTTACAAATTGTTTGAAACACTTGGGATATTTTTAGTAATCAACTAAACAAAGTATATAACATTGGCCTAGTGGTTTTTGGATATTTTACTGCAAAAATCCTACATATTGTACCTTTAATGATTGCTATCAGGATGTGAAGAGACTTTCAACTAGCATAACAAAAAATGTTTCTGGATCAAATCTCCAAACCCGACTTTAATATATAGGCTATGAACTGTGTTTACACTTCTTTTTTAGAAAACGTTTTACATGCGTTCGGCCAGTCAGCGTACACTTACGTCACTGGCAGTACCTATTGTGCTGGGTTAGACCCTACTCTCAAAAGGCGTTCCTAGAACTAAAATCGTTCCCAGTTCCTGCGGTGAGAACACGCCAAAAAGCAGGTACTTCCACCATTAGTTATAGGAACTATGAAAAGGTTCCTCGGGTGCGAAAGCCCCTCTCGACTAATGAAGAGCTCTTAACACAATTCTTTCTATTGTAGGTGACACTTAAGTATGTTTCTCACCTTGGGTGGCGAAGCGCAAGAGCAGCTTGTTGCCTTTGAAGGGCTTGGTTGTAGGCCGCAGATCATTCCGGAGGAGAGATTCTCGCTCTCCTTGGGACAGCAGGCTTGCCTAGGATCAAAAGATGTAATATAAGGTACATCCCCCCCAAAAAAAAAACACAAAATATGAAAATGACCATTAAGAATCTGACTAAAAGATGTGACCAGTTTACCTCTGCAGTGTCCTGTGTTTTCTTTTCTGTCTCTTCCTCAATGTCGCTAGCTTTACCCTCGCTGCCATCACTGCTCCTGCTCTTATCCACTTTCACCACCTCATCTTCATCATCTACCTCTCCTTCCTCCTCCTCATCCTCCTCCTCCTCCTCCTCATCATCAGAGCCACGGCTTCGCCGAGCTGTTCAGCAACGGTGTGACAGTTTTGTTTCGCAAAACTTGGAACATAGATCAAGGTGACAATGAAATAACAGGACAGACAAACCTTTCTCCGGCTGGACTGGAAGTTCAGAGGGTTTCGAGCTGTCGATGTTTGTGACCTCTTCTTTGTCTGCCATCCGACTCAAGTTAATGAGAGCTCTGGTTGAAGTGATGTCATCTAACCACACCACGTTGCCTGGAAACAGCGTGATTTGACTATGAGCACCACAATTCAGCCTTAAACAAAACTTTACCTGTTTTCAATTCAGATTTGGATGCATTTAACATATATAATAATGACAGCGGGGAAATAATATCCGTGTGGCTATACTTACAGGAAGTGTCATCTATCCACTCGATGTGGGCAGGTGGATACTCTTTAAAGTAGCCAAAAACATCCTGAGTGCTCATGTCATCAACTCCAGTCATGTATAGGGCTTCCAGGCGCACATTTGGGATCGCTAAAGAGAGAGTACACAGTCCACAAGAGCTTAAAGTTTACTAAAAATGAGGGAGAGTAAATGATGAGCGAATGTTCATGTCGATCCAAACCTGTATGACTTTATTTACTGTGGAATACAAAAAATGTTTTCAAGAACGTTCACACTGCTCTTTTCCACACAATGGAAATACAGAGTGGTAAAGTGGTAAAAAGTGGTTCATACAACGTGTGCACTGTATTTTAAGCCACTCATTTTGGTACTTGTGACTCACAAGCTATTTGAGAGGTGGCTTTATGTGCATACCACTTATATAGATCAGTGTATATATTTATATAAATAAATATATATAAATATAATTAACAACCATGATTTTTTTTTAGTGTTTCGGATCAAGTTAAAAAAAAAAAGTATTAATAATTCTCAATTTGCGCACACTGATTTGATTGGACTACATTGGAAGACATCACAACCGGTCGCATACGGTCTATTTGCAGAAGTTCAGATATTTTAACGGATCCAAAGCTCAAATCGGATCCGAATTTTCCCCATCTGCATATGATCGGAACTTCCCGCAGCTCCCGTACTATTCTCCATTGGAAATGAATGACTTCCGGATCGATGGCTGTTGTTTGTCGTGTGCAGTGGAAAGGGGGCTTTACAGTTAACGATAGAACCGAAAAAAGTTTTGCGCCGAGGAAACATCACACATTAAACAGCACACGCATCTGTCAAAGCGCCTGACAGGCAAGCCACGTTAAACATTACGCTTATATGCATTAGCTTAAAGCTTAAAGGTGCTCTAAGCGATGTCGGGTGATGTCACTTCTTGTTGACGTTTAAAGTATTGTCAAACAAAACTGAGGCTAGCTAGACCCTCCCTCCTCCTCATCCGTGCACTAACCCCCCAAACCCTTCTTGTCGGTTATTGGCTGGAACAGTTTATTATGTTTCGTGGTGCGGGTAAGCCCAGTTTGTTTTGTTGCCGTTTGTGGAACCTGAGGATGTCTGCAGAGACCGCGTTTTTTTACAGTGTGTTCAGGGGACAGGCAGCTAGCGGATAGTGAGGAGATGTTTGCTGTATGTGACAAAAAATGTTTTGGCCTAAAAAACGCGTGACATCGCTTAGAGCACCTTTAAAATAAAGAATTCTCATGTTTTGGGTAGCTTGGATCACGCACCTCTCCCACAGCAGCCCAATATGTTTCCCCCACTATTTTAGAAGTATTTTGTCCATGGTAATGCGTTATTCAGTGCTGTAATTTGTTGAAGTTTTCAGTGCACGGTGGGCAGACGCGACAAATCGAAAATGACATTCGTTGTCGCTAATTTTCATTATTATCGATTAGTTGTTGCAGCTCTATTTTACTAGGTCAAAAAAAAAAAAGAAGAAGAAACGTGCACATTTGATTTGTTTACAATAAGAACAATATTATGCCTTTAGTAAATGGATAGGACGACATTTAATTTCATGTCACCTTTAAATCAATTGATGGGCTACAGCTGTAAGATTTCTTACCTTTTTTCAACACATCCCGGTCCAGAACAACGTTCTTCTGCGCCAGATTTTCCTCTGCGCTAAAATGAAATCTTCTTGCTCGCTTCTCCTTCTTCTCAATGGCCTCCTGAACACGTAAAAATGTGGTGAACAACAGGTACATTACTAGGCCGGCTAATATATTCACACATTCAGCTGGCACTTACCTTAGACGTGACATCGATTCCAGTGATAAAGGTCCCAGCCTTATTTTCATAGCGTCGGCTGGTGTCCTGTGGAAACAGTTTATCATACAAAGATGCATGTGAGCAGCAAATCCAGCAAAATGTCTTCACTTCAGTTTTTGATTCAAGATGGTCACTTTAATCTGCAATACGGGTTTGTTTGTACTGTCATATACAATCAGAATAATTGATCAGTAGAGACATAACAGTGCGCCAAATTAAGTCTGTTAACGTTAGTCTTAGGGAACTTGGGCCAGAGATTCACATTACTTTCACAAGATCATACGAAAACATACTCAACACACATACTAACGCTATATTTATGCAAATAGTATAACCCACCATAAACCCATTACCATAACCTTTTCAGAAGCAGGCTAAGTGCTGCGACGAACCCTCGCTCTGAACTAAACACCGCATTGGCCCCACCAACGGCCGGATCCTGTACTACGCGAGGCCGTGGTTCGAAAGAGGCCTACGGTACGGAATAACTCACCGGCAAAAGCTCCTTTAAACTTCGGCGAACAGGAATGGACTCCAGCTCTCCCTCCTCCACTTCCATGGGCTCCGCTTCCCGGGCATCTCGATCCGAGTCTGATTCCGAGTCGGACTCTGAACGATCGGACGCGCTTTCGGACTTCACTGACACCCGCAGGCTGCGCACCGCCGCCATGATCAGTCTTTAAACGAGCTAACGGCTAACTCTCAATGAAGTGAACGGTGCCTCGCGCTAGCTGTGCTAAGTGCGCTTGAGCCTCGCGACACCGACACAGACACACACTGCCCAAGAGAGGGGTTGCTGCCAGATTGTGACCCGCCCTCTTTCACTAAAGCAGATTATACATTCCCTAACATTCATATTTAAGATCCAATGTGTATGCGATACACAGGAACAGCATCCTAGGATTAAAGAGTGGGATCGGTATAATTATATTTCCAGTCTGCTAGTAAATTGTTAATTTATCAGTTAAAGTAAATTACATTACATTTAGTGTTCATTAGAATTAATTTAAAGGTAGCCTTGCTTATGTATTAAAAGTGGATTCATAATAAGCTTTTCTGTCACATACTCACACATTGTTCATAGAATGATTTCAGGGGCCAATAGGATCCGATATAATAATCAGGTAAATGAATAAATCAGGTAAAATAAGCCATAAAAATAATCAATCGACAAACCATGCTTTTCGTTATGTTTTATTTCACTTTCTTTAATGGGCAAACAGTAGCACCCAAAAGTATTAGGATACTTTAAAAAAGTATGTATTTATAATTATAAATCATTTTAATAAAGCACTATATATTCAGGGTTTTGAAACTGGGATCCTCCATGAGCCACAAGAGGGTTCTAGGGGCTCTGTGAAAAAGTTCAGAGAAAAATGTAATAAAATAGTTAAAGTTTGTTTGCATCATTTGTTTACATTTTATTATTATTATTACCACCTTATTTAATGACATTCATACAGTTTTAAATGTGGCTTAAGCATCCAAATAACTTTTGGGGCCACTGCATGTCCGTACTGTCATAGATGTTCATCAGATTTTAAGTCCCTGCCGTACATATTGTTGAAAAAAGAGGTAAGAGGCCCAGTGCATTATGATAATACAGTCAGGGGGGCGAGAGAAGCTTACGGCCCGACTCACAAATAGAACAGAGGCTACAATTTAATCAACACCATTGCAAAAAACAATATTTTATTTAACAAAATCAACATTTCCCTACAGAAACCTGGTAACACTTTACAATAAGGTTTCATTAGTTAACAATGTAGGCTATTAACTAACAATGAGCAATACATTTGTTACAGTATTTGTTAACTAAGATTAATAAATGCTGTAGAAGTATCATTCTTAGTTAATTTTAACCAAAGTTGTTAAATAATTTACTATTATTGTAAAGTGTAACCAGAAACCTTTACATTTGTAGCAGTACAATCATAGAGAAATAAATGAACACTGCTTGTTTTAAGCAAGGAAACAAAAAAAGAATTTGACTTAAAAACAGAATGGAAAAGTCTTTCTTAAATTGTCACATGTAACACATGAGTCAATATCAATATAAAGTGCCTTTGGTGTCCTCATCAGAATCGCTCAGTCATCATGAACATAATGCAAAATAATGAAATTCTGAGGTTTTATTATAAATGGCCAAACACTTACACACATACAAGTACAATGATAAGTCTCTTGAAATGTGTTTTTCTGATTTTATACCATTTTCTTTGATTGGATGTATGTGATTTTGGCATGTCCCACACGCTACTCAGCTAACTTCAGTGAGTGTAAAAAGTGGTTAAATGACATAAAAATAAAATACTTTTTGAATTTTCTTATTGTCCTCAGCAAAATATTTAATAAAACAAGTCATTTTGATTATTTATATTTTATTTTCATAATGATATTAAGCATTTTGCATGTGTCCCTGAAATTGCTGTCCACCCTGTCATTATGGGGTAAACGCCCCTTTAAGAAACCCACTGATGTACTCAGTGACATCCCCTCCCCCATTTGGTCTTTCTTCAGTGGAGGTTAAAACATCTGCAGCACACACAGTAAGTATCTGCACTTATATTTCCTAATTGTCATCATATTGTGTTTGTAGTTGCGTGTTGTCAAGCTTAACATGTCCACCCTGTCATTGTGAAATATTAATTAATATAAAATCTTTTCAGAAATTCAAAATATATATTTTAAACAGTGCACAGTCAGCTTCAACAGTGAATCACTTTGCTAACTGCTGTACACCATGTGCTCATTAAATGCGAACTTTAGCCAAAAATGTCCACCCTGTCATTGTCCACCCTGTCACAAAGCCTTCCATGACAGGGTGGACATGGTTCATGACAGGGAGGACATTGGCAGTTTTTGCCACATTTAGATTTTTTTCCCCACATATTAGAACAGTTATAACACATATTATAACAGTAGATTCTATACATGAGTGGACGTGAACTTTTTTGGCAATATCAGCAGGTGTTTTGATGATGATAATTTGATGACAGTTTACAAACCTTTTTTTCCAATGTAATAAAAGATTGACATGAATTTCATTGACTGTTTGAAAAAATACAGCCCTAACAATGTAAATAAATAAGACTAGGCAAGCCTAGTTTAGCTGGACCAATTAAAGGGGAATTTGTAAGAGAAAGTTTTGAATTGTTTTGAAATATTATAATTTTTTCCAGGAATGAGTCTAAGTGGAGCTGAGATAGCAAGGAGATATAGGGAATGTCGTGATGCTGACCCAGAGAGAAGAAGAAAGTACCTTGAGAAAGAGAGGGGGAAATGGAAAAAAGACAGAGAGACTGGAAAGAAGAAGGGTATTAATGAGCTAAGTGAGAGAGAGAAAAGGGCAAAAAGAAAAAAATGGAAGGAGGCAAAAAGGCAAGCCAGGGCCAGAGCCAGAGCCAGTGCTTTGCTACAGTCAGAGACACCACCCAACTCTCCTAATATTCCTGAAGCTCCTGAAAATCAGCCTGAGCCAGGCACCTCCAGGTTAGAACATGGAAGTTTAGACACATAAATCATTAGAAAGTTAGATTTATTTGAAGGACAATTATCAACTGTTTATTTTCCCATTAATTTACATATTGAAAACGAACAAAAATCTTACTAAAAATCCTAACAAATATTTTGTGTCTCAGGCAACGGCGTCAAGGGGAACGTATTCGAAGAAATTTGAAGAGAAAACTAAAAAAAAAGATTGAACAATTGGAGGCACAGCTGGTAAAGGAGAAAACTAAAACTGAGAAATATAAAAAGCGTTTCCATAGGGCCAATAAAGAAAGTTCATCCATTTCGCCACGTGCAAAAGTCAATGCATTGTTGGATAATCAAAAAGTGAATTCTCCCATCAAAAGAGCTCTTCTTTTCCATACATCACTGATTGAGGATATCAGACGAAAATACACAAATGCAAAAACAAACAAAGATAAGCAGTTGATTGCGAAAGTGGTCACTGGAAATATAGTGAAGAAATACAAGCTCCAGAAGTATGCCCTGACAGCTTTTGGCTACTCTAAGAAAAGAGCAAAGTACCCTGTGGATCTTACCTACTGTGGGAGGAAGTGTGTCAGTCGAACTGAAATTAAAAAGAAAGTTACATCTTTTTTCTTAGAGATGATGTCAGTCGAATGACGACCGGCCGCAAACAAACAGTCACTCGGCTGAAGACAAAGATGCAGAAGAAGTTACTTACTGACACAATGAGGAACTTGCATAGGAAGTTTCTGTCTAACAACCTGGGCCAGATTTCATACACCTCCTTCTGCCGTCTCAAACCTTTTTGGGTGGTAACCCCCTCTTCCTCTGACCGTGACACATGTCTGTGCAAAAAACACGAGAACTTGCAATTTATGGCCAATGCCTTGCAGGACCATGGATTCCTGTCTTCAAGAAATATTGAAGAAATGTCTGAAGCAACGATGTGCAACCCCAAAGCCAAGGCATGTGCTTATGGTGAGTGCAAAAAGTGCCTCCACACTTGTCGCTCAATGCTGAAAACTCCGGGGCAAGAGAATATTTGTTTATCTCAGTGGATGACAGAAAAGATCATGAAGGATGAGAAAACGTCAACAATAACAGTAAAAAGAGAAATAACAACAACAGAGGAAGACCTAAACACCCAATTCCAAGAGAGGCTTTTCCATTTTAGACGCCATGTCTTCAACATCAAATGGCAGTTTGATGTCTACAGGGAGTTTAGGAGGAACCTGAAGTACAATGAGTGCCTCATACATGTGGACTTTAGTGAAAATTACACATGCAAATACAATGCAGAAATCCAGTCTGTGCATTTTGGAGGCTCACACCAACAGGCCAGTCTGCACACTGGAGTGCTCTACACAGCAGGTGAAGCGGCGCCGCACACCTTCTGCTCCATATCACCATCCAGAAGACATGACCCTGTAGCCATCTGGGCCCACCTTCATCCAATTTTTAAGGTAGTGAGAGAAAGACACCCTCAAGTCAGCATAATTCATTGTTTTAGCGACGGGCCAGCAACACAATACAGACAAAAAGGAAATTTCTTCTTTCTCTCAACGGAACCCTACAAGTATGGCTTCAAGGGAATAACATGGAATTTTTTTGAAGCTAGCCATGGGAAGGGGGCACCAGACGGTGTGGGTGGGGCCCTCAAGAGGTCAGCAGACCGGATTGTGGCCCAAGGAGGAGACATCCCTGATGCCCAGAGCTTATATGACAAATTGAGAAGCCTGAACACATCTGTCGAGCTGTTCTTTGTCCCAGAGATGGATATTGAATCAAAGCCTGAGGTAATAGTCAGTTAAAGTTACAGTCCATAATCCAACGTACTCCATAAGGGGCTTTTGTACCGCATAGCTCTAGAAACTCAGTTATAGGAATATCCAGCAGGGTGGTAGGGTTAGGGTTAGAACTAATTTGGACCATATTTCTGGTTGCATTTGCCTATAGTGCTGGCTTAGACCCTACTCTGAAATAGGAGCTAATTTAGTTCCCCCAAAAGGAGGTCCTAGAACTAAAATCGTTCCTAGTTCCTACGGTGTGAACAAGAGCCTATCAATTTCAAGTCCCTGATCTGATGCTTTTTTCACATGTTGTGATTAAAAGAAATTTTATTTATTTATTTTTGATCTCACTTTAGGTACCTACAATTGCTGCTGTAAAAGGAACCATGAGAATCCATCAAGCAATCAGTTTGACACCTGGACAGATGATGTACAGAGAAATTTCATGCCTGTGTAAAACGGAGGATGGTGTTTTGGACTCCACCTGCTTTAATCTTCAGGAGGTCACTTTCACTGATGTTACACTTTCATCTGATAAGGCCAAAGCATGTGGAAAGGCACATGATATCCAAAAGAGACCAGAAATGATTGAGTCAAAGCACATCGGAGAGTGGTGCGTTGTCAATTATGACAATGAAGGCTACCCGGGTGTCATCATGGATGTGGAAGGGCACAGTGTGAAAATTAAGTGTATGCACCGTAATGGCACCAACAAGTTCTTTTGGCCAGGTCCTAGGGAGGACATCAATTGGTACCATGATTGGCAGATACTTTGCCTAATGCCAGAAGCACAAGCTCTGAACAAGCGCTCTCTACAGATTGATCCGTCTGTTTGGAAGTATGTGGAAGATCAATTAGAGTGATGCAGAAAATGAATTCCTGAAATCCTTCTTTATATTGCTTAAGGGTTTCTTGTTGTTCCTGTTGTTTCTCTAAAGTTCCTGTTCTATTCTAGTTCACCCATTAAAGCATTTGTCCACCCTGTCATGCCAAGTTCCACCCCGTCATCTTGTTGTCCACCCTGTCATGTTCAACTTTTATGAAAATAAACAAATTATTTTAACAAGTTAACAAAACCTTGTGTGTGTCTTCTTAATAAACAAATGAGGTCCAGTTAGTATTGTTTTAAAGTTTGACTAAATATCTTTGTTGTTAGATTTTATTTAGAAAAGAATGTGCAACTATCGCATATTTTATTGGGCAATACATATTTAGGCAGTAACTTCATTATTATCAAAATACTTTTACCATTAACTAAAATGTTTTTTTGGGAAAGGGACACATTATCTTTCTGCAGATCTACATTTTATAATCACTATGCAATGAAAATGTATTTATTCTACTTTGAATTTGTCCATGACAGGGTGGACATATTTTATGGTTTGCTCGTATATTGTCAGCTTGCAGTTAATTTATAAAAAGTGCTGGAGCTTGACTAATATGCATTTCTAACAGCCTAAGGTCTCCTTAATAAAACACATATAAAGTTAAATGGAAAATCTCAGATTTTTTTGTGGAAATTGTGAAGTCTCAAAGGCACTTTATAGTGATTTTGACCCACATCTGAGCTATTTGTGACAATAAAGATGTATTCTTCTGCATTTCCTTCCATGAATATACACAATAAATATACACATAAGAGCAATCAGTGATTTTCTAATATGTACACATAGGCATCAGTCATGGAAGTACCCATTTAAAAATAAGAGGTTAGTACACTACAAGTTTTTTTTCTTTCTAATAATATATATTATAAAAAACTCTTCAGGGGACACAGTACATCTCCAAACAATTTTATGAGGAAGGCAATGCAGGGCTAACATTTTATTTCTCAATGACAAGTGACTGATTTGGTAATGGATATGTGTACAGTGAATATCTGCTGTGGTCAGTTTAATCAAACTACTGTACATCCAGTCTGGACAGTCATTCACACTTTGTTCTCGAAATACTGTGGAGTGATTCAGGTGCTGGGAATTTTGTTAATTAAAAAAACTGTCATTTTATTATTATTATTATTATTGAGTGAGAATAGTTACTATTATTGAACTACTAATCCAGTTTGTATAAGTTTGTATTTTATTAACGCTTTTACAGTGAAAGACTTTCTCAAAATGTGCAAAATCAATAAATGTGCCAGGTCAGCAGCAGATGACAAGCTGCAGATATAAGTAAGATATAAGAGAAGATAAGTGCTTCTTCCTGTGATGTTCAGAGTGGAGCACAGGCTTTGAGTGATGTGTCCCTCTTTCATTTCCATCCTTCTTTCTGACAGTGTCTGATCTTCGGCGCTGATCCATTGCTTTTCTAATTAAATGGTGAGTTTATGGTGTTAGTAAATACCAAATAAGAAACATAGTTTTGACAATAACATGACATAGAATTATGACTTATGAGAGTAATTTTATACTGGCCATTACAGATATACTATAAATAATCATTATCCACTAGATTATACATTTTCAGTCAAGCTCTTTTTGAATCCATCAGTAAAATATTGTAAAGCGGGGGTATTTTTAATAAGACTGATATCACAAGACTTTCTGTGGCAAGAGCTCTTTTAACCAAGTTCTGTGTTGTGGGTTCTTGTTTTTTTCTTTTTATTCTTTTATGCAATTTCTTTTACTATTTCCAGTGCTGTAATTATGAGAAATCTGCTTTTTTTATGAACATAAACTGGGTGTATTGATAAATTTACCACGATTCATTTAGTATTTTAATATATTAAACATCATTTATTCATTTAAATACTTTCAAGTCACCCTAAAGCCCTCTTGAGATTTTGCTGAGGACCCCTAGTGGGCCGAGAGCATTTAATGAGAACCATTAAAGAGAACCACTGATTTAATGAATAATATTCAATTAATTATTCCACTGGAATCCAATAGGAGTCATCCCCCAAATTTTAACTAATGTGTCTGGTCTCATTTTGCAGGGCTGTTTTAAAACCCACTTTTTTAACTTCTGACAAAAAAAAAAACATGTTGAACAAAACCATGTATCTGTAAAGGTTTTTTTTTATTATTATTTGGAAATCATAGGGGAAAAAATCAAAACTGGGTCCAGGGACCAAAAGTTCAGAGAAAAAGTTCACATTATTATTATTATTGTATCTGAAAGAAAATTACATTTAAACTAAAATCTATATATTTTTTTTTTTAGTATTTAGATTTCCAAAAAATAAGGTTTACAAATTTACAAACATTAATATAGATAATGCTATAACATTTTTTAATCCATTATTTTGAACTCAATACAACCTCACTTCAAAACCAGACACTGCAAAAACTGAACTAAATATCTGTGTGAGATTATAGTATTCTTTCTTTTATCTTAATGGATAAAATATTCATATTCCATGTTTAAAGAAAACTGTTAGAAAAATTTAATTATCATTCACTGTTATGAAATATACCGAAAATTATAGAATGACCAGTCTTTATACAAAATAAGTAGTAAAAAAAAAAAAAAAACCTTTAAATGCAGCCACTTGATGTACTCTTCCTGCAGGATTATGGGCCAGATTTACTAACAGTTTGCACCAGCGCAAACCTTCTTTTGACGTTACAAAACTACTGTCAGGATTTACTGAAGTGAAAAATTAGCACTGAAAAGGCATGGACTGGGTTATTTTTGTAGCTGACCTTATTACATTTGCATTTGTATGAGATTCCATGTCAGATGCAAAAATTATGGGAGGAGAGTATTTAAATAAATCAAGCATGGTGATTTACTAAGGTTTGCGCTCGTCAATGTACTGGTGTTTGCACCATTATTTAACACCCAATAAAAGCATGTCTTAAACCAGACACTAATTTGCGCTGTTCTTGGTAGATTGTGTTTGTCATTATGAAAATGATACGGCTGCATCTGTGTTCTTTAATTTGCGTGTCGTCAGTAGATCACGTGCAGAACATTTCACCCCCATCTGTGCTTTTATGGGATAGCACTCTCACGCTAATTTGCCCTGTTTAGTAAATCTGTCCCTACATGTGTTAATGACTGTAATTTCAATAGTAACATACATACTCACAATGGTTCTGGTTGTCTTTGACATTCTCTTTGCTAATGTCCCTGTGAATTAGAGTTCAAAGTTACCTTTCAGTGGTAAAACCTCTCACAGTAAAACAGACAACCAAATGGAAAAACACTACAGAGGATGACAAACAATGAAAGAGCAACACTAAAGTCATAAAATAATAAAGTCTTACAGCAGCGGACTGGCTCAATCTGTCAAAGCGAAACTTCAGATTGGATCTGGGTGAAGTCTTGTTCTTAAAATCTTTTAGTAGGGAGATATGCAGAAAATGATACATTAAGCTGTAAATATTTAAATTCAGAGTTTGAATATGAGAAAAGAGTCTGGGATACCTGTTGGACTGCGGCACATAATGACCGGCGTTCCTGCACCCTGCCCTTCTGTGCTCACAGAGCCAAATACAGGCGAGAGACTGGGAGATATCTGGAGGCTGCTCTGAACACGACACAACACACAAAGTCGGCATGAAACGAAAGTTGCCATAATCTTTTTTCCTTATTGTGACATACTACATATCAGAGTGAAACAGTAGAACATCGTTGTGGTTCGCTATTGCTGTGATGTCATGTGAGTGACAGGTTGTCTCGCCCTCGCACCAGTGAACACATCATCAAAAAAGAGATGTCGTTGCAAGAGGGAGGGGAAGTTATTTTGAATAAAGATTACCAGGGCACATAAATTATGTGTAGGACAAATTATTTATAATAAATACTGCAATATTCCATAAAAAATAAGAATTGTCGATTTTGATTTCATGGTGACTTTAACATACTGAACATGTTAGTCTGCCTGAAGACACATTTACTTACAGGCTCTTTCTCCTCCATAGTCTCCGGGTCTCCTGCAGCACTACTGAAGCTGCTGGTGCTAGAGGAGGAACATGAAATATCTGGTTTTCCACCGGCCTCTTTCAGCTTGAGAGGCGGCCTGTAAAAACAGAGAGACAAAATAAAGAAAGTATTATTACCTATTAAGAGTATGAATTTACTGAATACCAGTGGTGAAATTTACCTCTCATTGTTCAGGATCTCTGGAGAGCTAGGATTGGACGTCTCTGATCTCACTTCCTGTGAGAGATGACCGCTATCTAGACTTCTCTGATCACACAGGATACTAAAATGGCAGAAAAACATAGTTTGATCATTTAGGGCAGGGGTTTTCAAATGGGGGTCCAGGGGTGGATCTCAACCATGGTACCGGGGCCCAGAAGGATGACTTAATAATTTAAAAAAAAAATAAAAAACAAGCATTCAAATAAGTTTACAAAAAAAACCCCTAAAAATCAAGATATTTCTTAGTATTTGGTTATTTTTATAATGTATATACATATTTCTGGTTATTCCAATCTCTAAAATATTTTATTGGGTATAAATTGTGAGGGGGCTTCAAATATGGGGGCTGGGAACTGTCAACAGGGACTGTAATGACATCACATTCTAAATACATAGACATTAATATGGAGTTGGTCTCCTATTTGCATCTATAACAGCTTCCACTCTTCTGAGAAGGCTTTCCACAAGATTTTGGAGCATTTCTGTGGGACTTTTTGCCCATTAATCCGGTACACTAGAGGCACCGATGATGGACGAGGAGGTCTGGCTCGTAATCTCCGTTCCATTTCATCCTAAAGGTGTTCAATGGGGTAGAGGTCAAGGCTCTGTGCGGGCCAGTCAATTTCTTCCACACCAAACTAAACCAATGTCTTTATGGACCTTGCTTTGTGCACTGGGGCACCGTCATGCTGGAATAGAAAAAGCCTTTCCCAAACTGTTCCCACAAAGTTGCAAGCATAGCATTGTCCAAAAAGTTTACCCGTCACTAGAAGTAAAGGGCCTGTAGTCCAACCCCAGAAGAACATCACTCCTCCACTTTACAGTTGGCACAATGCAGTCAGCCAAGAAACGTTCTCCAGGCCTTCGCCAAACACGGGCTCGCCCATCAGATTGCAAAACAGAGAAGTGCGATTCATCACTCCACAGAACATGTTTCACTGCTCCAGAGTCCAGTGGCGGCGTGTTTTACGTCACTCCATCCGACGCTTGGGATTGGACTTGGTGATGTGAGGCTTTCATGAAGATGCTCGGCCATGGAAACCCATTCCATGAAGCTCCCGCCTCACAGTTTTTGTGCTGATATTAATGTAACTCTTCAGATAATATGAAATCAGCAGAACTTTGAGTACTGAGGTGCATGGTGTGTGAAAGTCATCAGTGACACCGCTCTGTGACTTCACATGGTCTTTTGCTTCATGGCTGAGTTGCTGCTGTTTCTAAACACTTCCACTATCCACTTACAATTGACTGTGGAATATCTAGCAGGGATTAATTTGACGAACTGACTTATTGCAAAGGTGCCACCCTATCACAGTACCACACTTGAATTCACTGAGCTCTTCAGAACTACCCATTTTTTCACAAATGTTTGTAAATGCTGACTGCATGGCTAGATGCTTGATATTATATACTAGAAAATATTCACATCATTAAAATTGCACTGTAATGTCACTCTTTACATTGTCGTCTTCTGGCCTTGGTGCTGGGCAGGACCACGCAATGTAACGTTGCCACAAGTCAAGACCATTCATCACATAGTTATAGGCATCTAAAGATGTATATGCCCTCAGTTTGTCTTTATGCTCGGTCTCTCTATCAGGTGTAGAAGGCAGGCCACTCACCCGAGGTAACGTTAATCCTGTCAGATCGTCCATCCATTAGCTGAGCGTGTATGGGTCGGCCAATCTGGTTCCGTCCGTTAAAATTTACTTTTGCATATAACAATCGCGGTCCTGGACAGTGAGTGACCTTGCACATTAAGATAAAATCTGATTTTCTCCCGTCATTGTTAAAAAACAAGCTAACAAAATTTGCAAACTAGCGTTAGTGAAGCGGCCAGAGGGATCGTTCTGCCTCCACCTAAGCTCCGCCCACATAAAAACGTCATCATGTTTACCAACTGAAAAGGGGTCTATTTGAGCCTGATTTATATGTATACTGATTACAGATCTGTAAGTGTTTATTTTTTGTGTATTTGTCAGACCTGCGTGTGTGGCGCTCTGGCTGTCCATCCATACTGGTGTGCAGCCGTGGGAACAGCCCTGAGCGTCTCTTCACCGGGCTCTTCAGAGGAGACTTAGCAGCCTCAGTATTGCTGTGGATCAGGCCGACCCCGCTCAGGCTGGTGGGAACACCCCCTCCCGCTGTAGAACAGCGGCCATGTTTCTGGGAGCCCACCATTGTCTCCATAGAGTGACTGCGCACACGCATCGCCCGCTGAAACAGACAAAAAGACGTCAAAGGGATAGTTTACCCATGTGAATATGACGGTTGATCTGTTTGACTTTACCTTAATAGACTCCAGTATTCCTCCATGTCCTCCGTTCTCCATCCTCTCTTCATCTGCGCTGAGCGGATGACCCAGCATTGCCTGTGTGCGCTTGTGTAACTCATTATGAAGGTTATCTAGCAGTTCTGTTCGTGTTCTTTCCTATCACACAAACACAAACCATTACACGAATTATTAACTTTTTACATTTGAGGTCCCAGAGGCCCTTATTATAAACACTACTGTTCAAATGTTTTGCTTTTATTCAGCAAGGACTGTTACTGTGAAGATATTTATAAGGTTACAAAAGATTTATATCTCAAATAAATGCTGTTGTTTTGAACTTTGTATTCATCAAATAATTAAAAATCACTAATTCCATAAAAATATTAATCGGCACATCTGTTTTCAACAAAGATAATAATAAGAAATGTTTCTTGAGTAGAAAAACAGCACTAGAATGATTTCTGGGGGATCATGTGACTCTGAAGACTGGAGTAATGATGCTGAAAATTTAGTAATTTCACATGAATAAATTACATTTTAAAATATATTGAAAAATAGAAAAGTTATTTTGAATTGTAAAAATATTTCAGAATATGACTGTTTTTACTGTATTTTTGATCAAATAAATGCCTTGGTGAGCATAAGAGACTTTCTAAAACATTAACAGATCTTGACTCCAAGCCTTTGAACGGCAGCGTACATGTAAACTAAATTAATTGCTTATTTTCCCTTTTGATTCTTGTGATAAGTAAAAAATCATTGTATTTATTCATGTTTGAAATTTGAAGTCTCTATGACCCAAAATGTAACACTTTTAAAGGTCGTTTGAGAGAGTTATCATGTTGGTTTATAATCAGTTCTTATAGGATTAGGAAAGGAAAAGAAGAATCAAGTTATTTAAGTATTTTTTTTCTCAAGCTATTAAAAGGGCCTTTGGGTCTCTGAGACCCCCAATACAACATCATGTTTAAACAGTCAGAGATTGTGGCAAAGCAGAAACTTATGAACAGCAAAGGCCTGATACGTACATGAGGACTGTAATGCGGTAATAAAGGATGCTCTATTGTTTCCTCACCTCAAGCTTGGCAAATCGGTTTGACCTGTAGCACGCCAACTCTGCATTGATCAGCTTGGTCAGCAGAAACTCTCTGAATTCTGGACCCTAAGAGAGAATAGAATGACACCGCAAATGTAACAAAGATGCAAGAACTGCCTTAAAAGACAATGACGTGACAAAATCCTGCCTGCAATAACCAAATGTGTACTTCAGATAAACAATAATCTGACAGCAAACTGTCTGCCCTAATCAGTATTTGCTTTGCTTTCCCATAAAAATATTACATCATCCAAAAAAAAAAAAAGATCAATTTAGTTGAGAGGCAAAAAGGCACAGAGAAAATACTTGGATTTATGCTTAAAAAAGACAAATTATGCAACTTCCTTCAAGTAAACTGATATTGTTTTAAAGATGTTTATATATTATAAATAGCAAACCAGATAAAAAATACTGATTAAATGATTTAGTGTGGCAGATGTAGTGCTAATTCACCTTTTTGAAGATGGGCGGATTGGGAAGCGGAGGGCCGAAATGTGGCACATCATCACGTGCTGTGACAGACACCTGCACCATATAAATACAATTCAACATTCACTATAATAATTCAGTACAATAATGTTCCATTTTTTAACATTAGTTAAATACATTAGTTAACATGAACTAACAATGAACAGTTGTATTTTTTAGCTAACATTAACAAAGATTAAAGGGTTAGTTCACCTAAAAATTAAAACTCTGTCATTAATTACTCACCTTCATGTCAGTTCAATAAGACTTTCGTTCATCTTCGATAGACAAATAAAGATATTTGAAAGAAATCTGAGAGATTTCTCTTTCCATTGACAGTCTACGCAACTACCAATTTGACACCTCAAAAAGGTCATAAAGAGATCGTAAAACAAATTTTTCTGAAGAGACGATTGCTTTATGTGATGAACAGATTTAATTTAGGCTTTTGTTCACATATTCATCAACTCCCACATCAGTTATGATAAACTCAACAACCAATGAGGTTCATTCTCGTGTTACGCAGCACGTTTGAGCTTCAGCAACAACCAATAAGATTCATTCTCGTGTTACGCAGCACGTTTGAGCTTCAGCAACAACCAATGAGGTTTGTTCTCGCACGTCAAGCAGGTTCAGTTAGGTGAACTTATGTTTGATGATCAATGTTTATATATGAATAAAAGTCTAAAAAAAGCCTTAATTAAATCTGTACTTCATATAAAGCGATCGAGTCTCCTCAGAAAATTTGGACTAAACCACTCCATTCATATGGATTAGTTTTATGATCTCTTTATTAACTTTTTGAAGTGTCAAAGTGGTAGTTGCGTAGCTGTCAATGGAGGGACAGAAAGCTCTCAGATTTCATTAAAACAATCTTCAATTGTGTTTTGAAGATGAACGAAAGTCCTATGGGTTTGGAACGACATAAGGGTGAGTAATTGATGAAATTTTTTTGGTGAACTATCCCTTTAATAATACTGTAACAAATGAATTGCTTCTTTGTTAGTTAAGTAAGGGATAATGTACATCCAGCCGGTGGTTCTCTCAAAATAACCCTCGACAGGGTGATGAGGACTCCGACGCGAAGCGCAGGAGTCTTGATGTACATTATACCGCTTATTACACGGCTACTTGCAGCATAAGTAAATAATTAGACACGAAATATTGATCAGAGTTGAAAAATATTATTAGATGTTTAAACGCAAAGCTTCCGCAGTTGCTCTCGTTCAACAGCCCTGCAAGTTCAAACTAGACGGGCATTTAATAGATACAGTATACAGTCATACCACTTATTACACAGCATTTCGCTACATAAATATTTATGGGGATAAGATATATTGATTTCAGATTAAACTGTTGGATTATGAGATACAAACAGGTACGAATTTAAAACAGTGTAGCCTACAAAAACAATAGTCACAAAATGGCAGCAGCTGCATATGAAACAAGAGAGAGCAGGTCCACGATACTGGATGGCATAATTAAATAATTGATTCGACTGAGTTTTAATACTTTATTAGCTCACCAAATACAAAACTTCCGCGAAGAAAAAACTTTCCTAGCAGGCATATAGCACTGCTGACTTCAGTAACCCGGATGAGCCTGCATTATCTGTTTTGAGCGGTTGTTATCTGGGAATAATTTACAGCTGGATGGCGCTATTGACCAATCAGAATCAAGTATTCCAAAGAGCCGTGTAATAATTTTAGTTAATGCATTATGGGATCTTATTGTAAAGTGAGAACCAAGAAATTCTGATGACAAACCTTGTATGTGGTGTCGTCTGTTCCAGGGTTTTCCACTTGAACCAGAATGTAGGCATGGAGGAAATTGGAAGCAATCATGTCAGGCACAAACGGTGTGCCCTCCTCTTGAAAAACTGCAGCCACAATGTCATTCCCAATGTGCCGCTTCCTTTGGAGCTGTGTGTAGGAAAAAGAAACGTATAATAATTTGCACGCTGTCTCTAGGACAGCTTACTGATTGTCCCTAGATTTCAATCATAATTATAATCAGAAGCACCTGCTGCATGTCTCCCTCTGTATAGGGCAGTTTGGTGGAGATGTGAAACATGAGTTCCTGCCCTCTGAACACAGTGTAGACCGACTGAGACCCTGTCTGACCATGAGACACATCCAAACCTCCTCGAAACCTGAATATATGTCACAGAGTGAAAACTGAGGTAGGCTATTAAAAGTACAAGTATTTGTGATGCAGAGAAATCACATATTGTCCTTTGCAGGGCATTTATATATTCACACATCCTAACTTTTTCAGTCTTTCTTGAATGTTTTCTTTTACCCTTTAAAGTCCTGCAGCTCTACAGAGTCTCCCAGCACTCGGAGGAACTCCATGAAGGCTGGAGTCTCCTCAATGTTCCCAAACAACTCCTCCTCTGAGGTCTGCGGGCAGCAGAGAGTCAGAAGACATCAGTGAACGGCAAACGATGAAGAAAACAGCAGGAAGCAAAGGTAGAGTGGAAAGATAACAGGAAATAATAGATAAAATACTTCACATATGGCAACAGCTTTATGGTTTTATTGCTTTGGTGATTCAGATTGAAGGATCTTGATAAGAAAGCTGTTGAAATGTCCTTGAGAACCTCAGCCTGACCAGGTAACAGAGCTTTTTATATATATATATATATATATATATATATACACATTTATAATGGTCAGTGAACTGCACAGAAACAACAATAATTTCCTCACCTGCCCAAACTTTTGGTAGACGACACCAAACTTAAAGGTATTGTTTAACTCATGGTCATCATAATTCACTATTAATTGAGAGCCCTGCAAAAAATAAACAAGAATAAACAAAGATAAATGTCAACCAGTTAATATGCTCCTCATCAATACAGCTTTGACCGGCTCCTGAAGTTTAATTTCACTAAGACTCCAATGCAAAACATGGTTTTTATCTCTTAAACCATCTCATTAGTATTTGCTTTATTAAACAATCTGCCGAAACTGTTACAATCTATTGCAAAAAAATATTCTGGCAATTTTAAAAGGTGTAATAGGTTTTTATCTGACAAATTAATATTTAGCCAGAAGCAATATTGTGTTTATGAAATATTTCATAAAACAAATAGGGATAAACATCATGTAATTATAAAAAGTAAATATATATATATATATATACACACACACACAGTATACAGTACCTGCCAAAACATTATTCCTTTTAATGTTTTTGAAAGAAGTCTCTTGTGTACACAAAGGCTGCATTTATTTCATCAAAAATTCAGTAAAAACAGTAATATGGTGTTTATAACAAATCTGGACAGTTGGTGGCGCTAGAGGGATTCAGTTAGAGACTCTAAATTTGCTGTGGTTAATGTTCAGACTGCTCTATCCGTGTTGCAAATTTCACCATTTTCCCGCAAGCAGTTCTATGTGCTGCCATAGACTTCAAGAGCAGAAGAAGAAGAAGAAGAAGAAGAAGAAGAAGGAATAATAATAACAATACTAATGGCTACAATGGGTGCCTACACACCTCTGGTGCGTGACCCCTAATTTTAGAACAATACCAGTAATAAAACATAATATTAATCTTGCACTCACCTTTGGGTACAGTACAGGACTAAATCTCAGACCTACAATGTCTTCACACAGTAGCTATAGTGGGGAAACAATGACATCACAAAAACACTAACTTAGTCAAGCCACTTAGTCAATAGTTGGACTATTACGGTTCAGTAATTTAATTCTTTAAAGAGGTCATATCATTTTATAAATATTGTATTGTATTTCATTTATAGTGTTACTATTTTGTGACAAACACACTCACATTAAAAAACACTCAAAAAAGCATATAATGTTGTTTTTCAGAAATATTTTCCACCCTCTGTCTGAATCTTACAAACAAATGGTCTGTTTATTTGTTGATGTATCTGTAAGAAATGCCACATTTGCATTCAAAATGAGAAACTAATTTTCTCAGACACGGGTTGTGGGTTTACTGTCATATCCAATATATATATATATTTTTTAATATAATATACTTTGACCTCCTCCATCCTTCAATAACAGCATCATTGCAAAGAAGCATTTCATAGAAACAGATTCACAAAACAATGGAGCCTTTTAACATTTCTGGGGTTCTCAGAAGCGGACGTCGGCATAGCTGGGTAAAATTCTATAGCGGTGAAAAGGTAAAATTTTTGTAATTTTTGTAATTTTGTAATTGCTCTAAAAGCAAAAGAAAAAAGCTGTATTGGCATTTCCATGACTTTCCAAAAGAGGGAAAACATGGAGAGATTGATTACAGCAGCCAGAAGAGAGAAAGATGTCAAATTTGCCGTCACTCCCTCAGCCGCTGTATTAGAAACACCCTCGCAGCAGCATTGATTCATTTTTGTAATTTACCGCCATGGTAACATAACACAAAGTATAGCGTTATAAATGAGTGTTTTAAAACAAAAAATCTATAGTTTTGCGGTGTTGATAACATAACAGTCCGTGAAAAAGGTCCATGGGGGGAGCAAAATTAATTAAAAATTTAAATTAAATTTAACTTGAATGTTTGGATATATTAAATGTTTTTATAAGAAAACTTTTTTTTCAGTGCACATACACATCAAACTAACCCTTTAATCGGCAGAGAACATAGTGTTTACAATTTAGCAATGAAGTTAATCAATAAGACTTTAGGGTCAGGGTGATCTGAAGTGGATAAAAGCTGTGAGCCATCTGTGCAGGGCACAATCATTACCTTTGCTAACTGAGGGACACTGGGGAGCTCAGTCAAGCCCACCAAACAGATCCTGTCATAGACTGTCTTCGATGGAGCCCTAAACGAGGCCGAAATTGATAGAAAAATGCAATCAAACGTTTCAAAATGTGCCAATCATGTAATTACAGAGTGTTTGAAAGGGATGTTATTACCTGAGAATGATGTGCAGGTACTCTTGCTCCTTCACCTCCTCGTGTCTGAGGGACAGTACGAGGTTGCCATGGTTACTGGCCGTGCAGTAGAAGTTCAGATGTTCCTGAGACCGGCAGATAAGAGAAAGCGGTTTAATTGTGAGCCAATTTATTGCCAACATGAACACTGCGTTAAATTACACCGACTGACGATTATCACAGCTCTGACATTGAATGATCCGTTTAAAACCATCTCGCACAAATATTTGCCAAAAGCCTTTGTCTGATGGTCCATTTAAGTATAACACCACTATATTGATGTGAGTTCTCACCCTGCCAATAAAGTGCTTGCGGTACGCACGAATGGCGAAGTTACTCTCCAGTGCGTAGCCAAACTCTCCTGAATTCCTTCCTTCTCCATCTTCGTCATCAGAGAAGCCATTCATCCAATTGGGAATGGCGGCAGGTGCGTCAGGATCTTCAATCCAGTAACCACCGAACTCAGGCAGGATGACCTGAGGGTATGGCTTACCCCGCTGTAACACCTTGGAAAGAGATATCAAACAAATAGAAAGAGACTGACGTCTGATTCACACTCCACACACCTTACATAAAGTGCTTTTAGAAACATTTATTAGTTACAGGTGACTTAAAATGCTGTACCTCCTCTATCCGTGGGTATGGGATGTAATCATCCTGGAGGGGTAATAGTAATATAAATATAAGATAACGCTGTAAATGGACATCTTAACAGTGCTTTGGAAAGACTCTTGTGCTATGACAGGAAGCGTGATATGAGGCATATGTTTAGCTCATGCAACCCCATTATATGAGAAATGACATGCAGTCCACACAATGCTTCACAGTCATGCTTGCAACAAAATTTTTTTTTTTTTTGGCTGTCTGAACAATCTGAATGAACATGCATTTGAGGGTAGGATTGTATCTTCAGTGGTTGTCTTTGTTGTTATTTTGCCTGTAAGCCATTTAAAAAACACTAAATCCAGCATTTGATTGTAAACAATATCTATAAAATGGGAAAGTGTAATAAAAGTGTAAATGCTTATACTTGGCATTTCCTAATATATATATATATATATATATATATATATATATTATAGATTATATTATAAGCATTATAATTAATTTAAAAAAAATTAGTTTTTTTTTTTTTTTTGCTTTAATGACACTTAATCTGCAACATTTCTTCTTCATTTTACCTCATAGTAGTTCTTTGTTTTATTTTATTTTTCAAAATCCTTAATCTTATTTTGTCTATCTTTAAATTTGATTACTGTGGCGTGCAGGACGGTGGAGGCCAGTGGCGTGATTGCTGATGATCATCAGATCGAGCGACCGGCCTCACGCCATTCTCTCACGGCCCTCGGCCTCGTCCTGCACGCCACAATTACATACATGGGTGAAGAATGCCAACCTCATGCATTGAAAATACAACAATTCTGAAACACAGACAAGCACTGAGCTGAGGTGTAATCTTGTAGTTTTTTCACACCCTCTGACCTTTACTCTTTGTGGCCTCATTTCCTCCACCTCAGAAACCTGCTAAGGGGTCAGGGTCAAAAGGTTGCCGTGTTAGCAACTGACAATGGAGGAGTGGTGAGCATGAGAGGCACAGAATGCATCAAAGACTCATTTGAGGAAAGTCTGTTCACTCAGCGGCCATTTTGTAACCTCTCCGGGCAGCTATTTCGGACATTCAAGACCAAGCCCTATCTACTTTAATGGGGAAATCCTGAAATATTTATATCATATATAAATCATACTATCAAAAGGATTAAACTTCTTACCTCCATCTTTTCCAGCACGTCAAAAAACTGAGTAGACTGTTGAAAAAGAAACAGAGGTTAATCTTTAGGCTAACATATAACATGCCAAGTATTTCACTTCATATTACAGGTCAACAACAAGTTTGTAGCTGCTGATTTCACAGTATTTCAATTGATCTGACAAAGTGTTATAAACGTGCGTACATTCATTTTTTTTTATCTAAAATTGAATATAATCTAAAAAAATTAAAAAAGAAACGTTTTTGAGGTTCCTCAGGGTTCTGTATTGGTACCCTTAATGCTATACATATATCCAGTAGGTAATAGTCTAGTTGTTTTTGTGTGGCAAGTTGGAACATGTAATTTATGTTCACATCAGAACATAACTAAAATGAATCTCACTATACATGTGACTATTGTACTATAGACGAGTTTGCTTTTCATTTCTTCCACCTTTGAGGAACATATAGACTACTTAGGGGATGATGTCTGAAGTCATGGTCTACTGAGTAAGTAGGGTACATCACCAGCTACAGGTTTATGCTGGGGTCTTATCTCCAGGAGAGAGGGAGTTAAGATGGTTTTATCTGCCTAAACCAAATTAGTCAATAATTGCTGCTTTATAATGAACTATTTATGAAATGTTATGCTTGACTCCATGCCTTTTTGCAGCTGTAAGCTCTCTGAGCAAATCCCCTTTCAGTGCTGAATCATAACAGGCCCTGAGAGCAGACGTGCCGCTTACCTTCATGGCGGGAGGGGCGGTTCTGGGGGGAGAGGGGGGGCAGTCTTCCAGGGGCACATTGGAGATGGTCAGAAAGTCCTGCTTCCTGCAACACAGTGACATCATCACCGCCATTACACACTTTTAAAATAACATTAAAAGGTCAAATATGCAGTCACTAATGAATGAAAATACATATACATTATTTAAATTTACAAATCTTAAAGGTGAACTCATTCTTTTTGTTATTATAATGATTCTTTTTTTGGTGGGATAATTTAACCATGACTGAAAATGATTGCCTTTACATGATGCTGTATAATAGCCCAATTAGCTAGCGAAACATAAACAAATAATACTGACTGCACCTTTAAAAGCTGACTATTTAATTCTGTAAGGTGGTCTGCAGTGTCATCTTCACACAGACAGGATCCTCACTAAAAGCCCATTGCCTCGTTCTCCTTTTACTCTTTGGGAATGTACCTCTCTGATTTGACCCTCACATGATGATTTCAAGATCATCAATAAAAAATGGGCCAAAGATGGGCAATTTGTTCTTTAAATGAGCTCTCTGGATAGGAGGCTGACATCTAGAAGAACTAGAGGCTCCTGTTCAAGATTAATTTGCCTTCGCTTTCCACCTTCCTCTTCATAAGTGAGGTACGGATAGAGAAGCAGACAGAAAGGGGGAGCAAGGGGAGGATGGAGAGAGAAATGAACAAGGCTCTAAAAATACCCAACCAATCCTTCATAAGCTGTCTGTAAATAGATCCCATAAATCCATCAATATATTCATATTAGGCTGAAAGTGACATATCGCTCATTATGCTCGATAAGGTATTTCTCTCACATACTCTACACTTCCAAAACTAGCCAAATTAATCCAGTCTGCATCATAAAAATGTCTAGTTTAGCTCATATTTGTTCCAAAAATCACAAGAAGATATACTGAATAATTGGCACCAAATGTAATAAACACATCCTGACCAGGAGAATTATCTTTACACCTCTGGAAGGATGTGAACAGCTTATTGTCACATTGTCTGTCATTTTAGTCAACATGAAAACACCTTTCTTGGCCACCGCAGCAAGAGTGACTAGGTAATTTCATAATTTCACAAAATATACTTTTGTAGAATAAAATAATCAGTGTAATATCAAGTTTAGCACTATATGTTACCAGCCAAAACAAATATGTCTGTCTGTCTATCTTTTTGACAGTCTTTATCTCTCCATCACAGAAGGGCACATTTCCTCTCATAAATATTCATTGATCAATCTGCTGGGAAATTAATTTTGATTCTGAAATCAAGATTTTAAAAGTTATGTTGAAATATAATGTTTTAAGTAAATATTTTAAAATCAATAATGTACAGTACTGGAGCAAAATATGACTTCTATACAACGCTGAACAATTTGCTTACATTAATCACCATTAACAATTATTACTATTAGTTATATTATTTATAAAATCATTAAGCTATTCAAAATTCCCTTGTTTTTGGTCAGAGAGCATTACAAATCACTAAGCACAATTAGCTTATAAAGTGTGCAGGACATGTAGGCCTAGAATTAATTGAGCTCAAGTTCTCCAAAATATTCAGTTTCAATTTCAAGTCAAACTTTGTGTTACAGAATCCTAAAATTGATCTGTGAACCATAGTCTTGATTCGACTACAAACTTAAATAATGCATATGAATGTTCTGACCTCTCTCTCTCTCTCTCTCACACACACACACACACACACACACACACACACACACACACACACATACACACACGCGTTTGACCCTCTCCACCACATAGGCTACAGACATATACAACCTCAAATGACATTCACCCACCACTGGCTGTCCGTCTCCGTCAGTCTCTGTCTCTCACACCGTTTGCGTGAGCGGTGGAGGAGTCCGATAAGAGCAACAGCAGCACGGACACCTGCTCTCCGACAGCGCACCCTGGACCTGAACTCAGACATGGCCAAACCTCAGGTTCAGTCTCAGTCTCCTGTCACATCACACCGACACCAGCTACAGCTGAATCTGCATCGTCACAATCTCCAAAGATGAAGTGCTGTCCTCGCCAGCACAGACTGTATGTGTGCATCCTTCACTGTGAATACCTCTCATTCTCTCTCTCGCTCTCTCTCTCTCTCTCTCTCTCTCTCTCTCTCACCCGCCCTCTCAAATGGCATTTCACTTTGACACCTTGTTCTCGATTAAGGAGCTTTGATTGCTTAACCTCTGCTTTTCTATGAAGACATTTCCACTATTTACCACTCTTTTTCTCACTACACACACACACACACACACACACACACACACACACACACACACACACACACACACACACATATATATACACTATACTTGTATAACTTTTTCCTTTTTTCTGTTTGTCACTTTGTGTTATATATGTCTTGAAAGCTCACAGTATGGAATTATTGCTATTCAGGCTCTTTTCCTTCATTCGATACAGCTATTATATGGTGTGTGTGTGTGTGTATTTTGTTACTGCCCTGTAGGCACATTTTTATCTGTGACGAGACTTTCAATCTCTTTAATGTTGAGTTAACCTTTCTCAATATCTCAAAAGACACCAAATCCTGAACAAAATACCAATTACATTCATGTTGTTCTAGATAAGAATTTTAACTTAAAGTCCCCCTGTGGTGAAAATCAAGTTTTTATATGTTGTTTATGTCTATGTGGTGTTTTTAATGTGCTTTAAGACAAACAATGTGCAAATTCATAAGTCAACACCATTGCTGAGTATTTTATCTTTAAAACTGCGGTGAACCAAAGAGTCTCAAAAACGCAGTTTGAAATTTCTGGTGTTTCTGACGTCACAAACTACCAAGATTGTAGCCAATCACGTCACGAGGGGGCGGGCTTTAGCATATCAATTACAGCGAACTAGCAGGGGGGTCTGGCCAGGTTATCCTGGTATATTTTTCTGTTAATATAAAAAAATCGGGTAGATTTAGCAATTTAGATATATATTACGATGCTACGATGAACTATGCCTTTCTCCACTGACGTTCTGAGTTGTTCAAAGCATTTCTGATGATTGTTAGAAGGCAGACTGAGATGGCAAACAGGAACATAGTTTGCGTAACATTAGCAACACATTATTAGCTGTTTGATAACATAGTCAACCAAAAGGCTAATCATATTAATTACCATTATGTGTCAGACGTTGTAAAGAGCCATACTATACCATTGTGCAGCGTTTACCTCAGTGAGTTGGCTGAGCTGGTGTGAGTGACGGGAGGCGGGGCTAATTAGCATATTCATAGATCCACGTATACTAAATGAAGCAAGGATGTAGAGTTGCATTCAAGCTATTTTAAGGCACGAAGAATTTTTTTCACAGGAAATATGTCATTTTGGTGATCAAAAGTGAGTTTTAAGGGATACAATTATTGACTACCGGGTGACTTTAAGGAATCTCTATTATAATTCATAAAAGAGTGATGTTTGATATATGTTTCTATTATATTTTGAAGCTGTGATGTCTTTACAGAAACTCTACAGAAGGATTTTTGAGGGCTGTTTATACTCACTGCAATTATAAGCCAATTTTTCAGCATTTAATTTCACCTGCTGTGCAAATCCGCTCCTACTTGTTACAATTTCGAGCAACAAGAGAGAGTGTGTGTGTGTGAGCAAAACGTTTCCGTAACACAAAGAGCATTAAATGCTTTGGGGGATTTGCTATAGCTGAAGGAAATCGCTCTATGATGAGACATTCAGACTCATCAAGAGCTGTGTGTCCCAGATTAATGGCTGCCAGACAAATATTTCAGTACAACAAGTGTAAAAATATATAGTGTGCAATATAATGAGCAATACAGGCTCATTCCAAAAACAGTCATGAAACACAACTGATTCTTGATGTGCACTGGATGATTTGAGCACTTTGGCTCATGAGATGTGGTAAAATGATACTGAATCATACTGAGGGTGCTATTCGGTAAAAACAGGAAATTTCAGTTGTATCGTGTAAGCCACCAGACAGTGCTAAAGTGATAAAGAGCGGTTCTCACAGGAGTTATGCACTGTAACACACTGTAATGTGTGAGATAAGGAATGTTAGGTGGGAGTGGAGATGATATTTTCACGTGAGAAAATCATAAAACGCAGCAATTTTAAGGTGTGGATGTCACCAGGATGTATCCGATTGCAGTTACATTAAACAACTATAATTTTAAGCAAAATATGCTTTTTCTTTTTTTACAATTGCTAGGACACATTTCTCAATACTTAGATCACTTTTTTCAAATCTCTTCACACAGTTCTCTTAACCAAATTTCAGTTTTGCACAGCACTAACATGGACTACAACTACTAAACACTTCATTCATGTCTCAAATCAACTTTTTCTTCCATAACACCAGCGAAGGTTGTCAACCAACAACTCACTTTGTCACTAAAACAATGGCCTAAAAAACACTAACAACAGGCCGCATTATACAATGTTTGCTTTTGTAAAATTTCTTTACAAAACAAGAATGACACACTCTGCTGTTTATAATTGACTGACATAATGACATTAAAAGACTATTTGATTTCTGAGTTTTTGCAATGGGGAAAATAATCCACTAACAGGGTTGTTAGCAAAATGATGGACACAGCTAAATATGTTTTTAAAGCTACAATATGTAATTTTTCTCGCCGCCAGGGGTCGCTAACCTCTTACAATAACAAAGGTGTAGGTTGATGACGCATAAGCGGAATTATGGAACTTGTCGTCATGCCGATGGATCTAATAATGTTTATGGATGAGTGAATACACTGATGTGTTTAACATGATGGTGATATGAAGCAGGGCGCGATTGCTAATGAGAGACAGATATCAGCGCCACACGCGAGTCCCGCGGATACAAAGGAATGAGGACATTTCATTCTACCGAACTACCCGCAAGTGCTGAATTAATACTCACACAGGTCAGTTTATTAGAAGAATTAAACTTGTGAGGTAACGCTGCGCTGTTTCACTTGGTCTACACCAGGGGTGTCAAACTCAGTTCCTGGAGGGCCACAGCCCTGCAGAGTTTAGCTTCAACCCTAATTAAACACAAAATGGAACAAAATTGTGTAGGGCTGTGGCCCTCCAGGAACTGAGTTTGACACCTGTGGTCTACACTACCACACTAAACTGCATTTGAGTGTGTTGAAAGTTATATTGTTCTTCTATGTGTTAGTTTGTCTGTATGAGACTAGCAGTAAGCTAGATCAACATTAGAAGAACCTACTGATCATATTCTAACATTTCAACATGTTGAGCTATTTAACATTGAATAGTTTTATGTACATTTGCTCACCTGTCTAATAAAGTACATCCAAGAGTGGTGTCTCTGTCAAGTCAAAGTTTGTCACTCACGGATGCGGAGCTCTCTGCATCTCGAAAACGCCACGCTGATATTGATCCCCGTTTTAGTTCTCCTTTTGTCCCAAAGTCTGCTTGCCATGGTCCATAATGTTCGAACGAAACAACAACAGCGTGAGCATGTCGCTAGACGTAGTGTAGTTGTCCACGTCTGTCGCCATGGTTACTATGGCAGTACGAGCGGAAACCAGGGAAAACGCGGATATTACGTCATTGACAGGCGACAAGTGAACATGGACGAGCCATTATTTAAAATTGGAATTTCTCTGAAGTTAAAAATCTTTGGGAACTTTTGAAACATTGTAAGTACACAACTGCAGGAAATATATCACACTGTGCAAGTGATTTTTGGATATTTTATTACAAAAATCTTACACATTGTAGCTTTAAATCATGCTTTTGGGCATCAAATAAAATATTTTTACTAAAATGTATTAAATATCAAAATGATCATGTTCTGTTATTGTCATACTAAGTTTATTTTATGTCAGATAGTAATTTATATTTCACACATCCAAAAAAGGGATTTGTCTTGAACGTTTTAAAAAAGTAATGTAACACCAAGGTATACCACACTTGCAGAAAGTGCCAGATACATATTAGAAATTAGGCACATTCACAACTGCATCAGATAAACATTAGCCTGCACTTTTCAAATATTTACAAAATGTTAAAACTGAATTAGTGAATTACAAAGTGTTCAGTTCATCATTAGTTGTCAATATTTCTAGTTCACACCTGTCCGCTGTTCCCGTTAATCATCATTCCCTGTGTATTTTGTAATATTTTTGTAATACGAAATGTGTGAGGAAGTGGACTGTATCTTTCCATCATCAGAGTTGTTACCACAATTGAAAATACAAAAGATGTGCCATGATAACTGACAGCTAAGGGACATGAAGATGCACAATCAGAGCCGCGTGCTTAGTATTCAAGTCCACAGATCTGCCGGGCGCACACGTGTTGGGAGAACTGGCCTCCTGCTGCCTTCATGTCTGATACACACATACAATCACAGATAAGACCCAGCAGACTGTCACTGTCTTGTTTAGTTTCCAGCCATGTGCTGCGTCCTATTTCACCTACTTATACTATGCCCTAAAAGTATGTACTGTTTTTATGAAGAAAAGTACATTTTGAGTAGCAGAAGCTTTGGGACATACTACGTCATGCGTCTTTAACAGACAGCTCTGTCGGTTACCCAGATAGCATGGTGACATTGATACAATGTTGAGTTTTGATCTAAACCATCATTTTGGTTGAGATTGACATTTCAATGTTTAAAGTGTGCTGGATCAGCATTGACATTTTGATGAAAGCCAACAACACACATGGGTGGAGACAGTGACATTGAACTAACAGTGATTTGTAGTTGATGAGCACAAGATCATTCAGGCGTATATCTGCAGAACACAAGTGGGTGTTTCTCGATCAGTGGGGCGTTTTCAAACCACAATGGACATTTTCAACCGCTTTACCCGATTTGCTGTAATCCACTGTGGGCTTGGTTTAGGGGTGGGCCTTCATGATTTTAGCAAGTCTGTTGAAAAATGGTTGAAAAACATTTACCTGTATTGTAGTTTGAAATTGGCCACAGATTGGTAAACGCCCATTTTGTCTTTGCATGTGCACTTTTCAGTAGTCTAATGCTTCCTCATTAGAGAGAAAACAGGTGCATCCTATACAGACCTCTTGTTTGTTGAATCACCTGACATACTTACACGACTTCTCTAGCAGAGTTTCAAACAATGGTGCATCTACCTTATTTCTCTGTTCCTTTGTTTTGCATGCTTATTTGCATTTGATTTGTGTTGTTACTCACTGTAATTAGATTACAAAGTTATTAAAGTGTTTCAATAAAGCATCTATTTTTCTACATTCTTCAAAAAATGCATCTTGCTTTAATAAAGTTTATTAGGAATTTCCTGAATAAAGTTATGTCATTTAACAGATTTCTTAAGGTGCAAGAGACATGAACATGAGCAAGAATGTTAACATAGCCCATGTCTTGTATCGGTCAGTGTTTGCATGCAGAACACATTGCTCCTTTAGTAGGAGTGAAGGCAGATGAAGATGGACAATTAAAAAAGCACCCTCCTGATAATGCTGACATTGATCATACACTGAGTTGTTGTCGACAGCATAATCCCCTGACCTGGGACTCGATGATATCCTGTATCTTATCACTGCTTAGTAATCATTCATATTCCTGAATCTGTATTAAATTTGAGAAATAACTGATTTCCATTCAGTTTAGCTTGTTTCCACTGAAACACAATAAAAAAAAAAAAAACATCTAGTGTTTATTAAGAAAGTGACTGACTTGGCTATTTTGTGATATTTAAAGAGATAAGGGTCTACATAAGGTGAATCTGCAGCTTTAAAGGGATAGTTCAGCCTGAAATTAAAATTATGTCATCATTTATTTACCCTCAAGTTGTTCCAAACCTGTATGAATGTCTTTCTTCTGCTGCACACAAAAGAAGATAGAGTGAAGGATGTTGGCAACCAGACAGTTGATGTTAGCCATTGACTTCCATGGTATTTATTTCCTACTATGGAAATCAATGGCCACCGTCAACTTTCTGGTTACCGACATTCTTTAAAATATCTTATTTTGTGTTCAAAAGGAGAAAGAAACTCATACAGGTTTGGAACAACTTGGGGGTGAGTAAATGATTACAGAATTTTCATTTCGGGTTGAACTATCCCTTTAAAGAAATTTTCATTGAAAAAAACTAAGATCTTTTTTATTCTACAAGATAAAAGTGTTATTTGAATGCTGTAGTTTCACAGAAAATGAACTGAGAAATGTAATGGCTATAGCTCAGAGGTGTTTGTTCCTCTTCATGAAGAGTTTAGCTCCAGCACCTGGAAGTGTTCATTGATTTGATGACCTTGATTATCTGCCTCAGGTGTGTTTAATTAGGGCTGGAGATAAATCCGACACCCCTGCTAGTGCTTTCTTTTGAAATTAAAGCATTCATAGAAATAAACAGAATTTTAGTTAGAATATTTTGTTTTCAGTGACTTAAAAAAAAAGTGAATCATATTGTGTTTAGTATATTAACATTATTGAATGTGACTGTATGTATGACAACTGAATTGACTCGTTCTTGAGTAATATCCTGCTTTCTTTTTCAGATTTCAGAGAACCTAAAGGAAAAGAGGCAGTAGTCTGATGCAAGACAGATTTTTAAAAACCTGATCCGCTGGACCTGTAGTTATGATGACATCAGACTTCTGAAGCCAATTTTATTTTTAAAGGTTGAAATGCTTTTTTCCTATTTCTCCCCCTTTAAAAAAAATTGATATTTTAATATATTTGTTGTCATTGATTGATTGATTGAATAAAATAAATTGACTCAACTGCTGGAAAGGTGTCATTTATATTTTAAAAGGTTTTCGACAAATTTTGAAATGGTCAGGAATTTGTTGACGCACCATTGAAGTGTGATTGAAATATTAATGTTGTTTCAACATTAATTGGTACATCAGATGGCAACATTGTTTGACGTTCCTTTTCAGTCTTTCAACAAAATGTATTTAGAATCAACATCACATTGTAACATTGATCAAACCATATTACCAAAGATTATTTTTTGTTAATTTCAGTGTTAATTCAACCGCAGTGATGTAGATTAAACATCATAGTAACGTTGATTCAACAATATTACCATTGATTATTTTTGTTAATTTCAATATTGATTCCGCATCAGTGATGTAGAATCAATCATAGTGTAACGTTGATTCAGCAATATTACCATTGATTATTTTTGTTAATTTCAATATTGATTCAACAGCAGTGATGTAGAATCAATCATAGTGTAACGTTGATTCAATAGCGTTACGATTGATTTTTTGTTCAACATAGTTTCAACATTAACTGAGGGTGCAAAAGTGATGTTGATAAAATATCACTTTGTAATGTTGAATCATTACTATTACCGTTGAATTCCCAACATTATTTCAACATTAACTGAGGGTGCAAAAGTGATGTTGATAAAATATCGCTTTGTAATGTTGAATCAATACTATTACCATTGATTTTTGGTTGAATTCCCAACATTATTTCAACATTAACTGAGGGTGCAAGAGTGATATTAAAGCAACATTACTTTGTAACGTTAATTCAATGCAATTAGCGTTGACGCGTCAACACTGAGTCAACATTGTTTCAATGATTTCATGCTATCTGGGTAGTTACATGCATCATGTCACAGTTTAAACTGCCCTGTCAATCATCTAGTCACAGTTAAATTCTTCCACATTCAATTTAAATGAATTTCCTACCGTTTCGGAGAGAAATATAGTAGCACTTCGATCTACCAGTCGTGGATCTCTCATGCGGAGAATGCATTTAAAAGTTAATGACCAAACGTATCATTACAAAAGTTCACAATGCTGTTGCAGAAGAAATATAATGTGGACAACTTTGAATAAATATATTTTCGTCATGTTTGATACTGATAATTAATCACTCAAACCTCTTTATCTAAACCTTTCTACTTAACTGTCGGACTTTATTGGTATTTAGTTCTGTTCGAATCCTCATCCAATGCGCAATGGGTAATATTAGTTGTAATAGTTGTAGTTTAACACGTTATTCTGTAAACACTATTTTTGTAAAATGTCGGTTATTAATAATTATTAAATCAATATTTATGTTGATTAGCTCTAAAATCACCTATGTTTTTATTTTAGATGTATCGAGGGTCATTTGTTTTGTGTGGATATATTCATACATGCATTACATTCATTAAAATGATTCATTTTACCATGGTGAATAAGCCGCCTACTCTTTTATACTGTTAATTCGGACATACTTCTTTTGTCACATACTGTTTTCGCCTACTATACAGTAGTATAGTATGTGATTTCAGATGCAGCCCATGTCTGATTTTCCTGTGTTCAGTTCATCATTAGTTGTCAAGATTTCTAGTTCACACCTGTCCGCTGTTCCCGTTAATCATCATTCCCTGTGTATTTAAGCCTTCTGCTCGTTATCTCTCATTGACTTATCTCTTAGTTTGTGTAGTTTTCGTTCCTGGTTTTTATTAAAGATATTTCTTAGTTCCCTGACACAGACAGAGTACAAGAGCACTTTATCCTAAAACGTGACAACAGCAACTGAGATTTGAGTGGGTAAATATCTGGGGCCTCATGTATCAATCTTGCGTACGCACAAAAACTTTGCGTACGCCAGCTTTCACGCTCACGGTCGGATGTACTAACAGTGAAATTAACGTGAGAATGTGCGTTCCTCCACGCCAATTTCATGTCTGGCGTACGTACATTTCTCATAGTTTTTGTTCGTTGGCGACTCTTACAGGCAATGAAGTTAAGTTGCAAACATTACACAACGAATTGTTCTACAAGTCTATCGCACTACCACCTGTGGGATGCATTGCTATTAATTTGCAATTTATAAAATAATTTACATATATTGTCACACGAGCCTTATGGGAATATTCTATCAATTATGCAATTAAGTAAGAACATATAAAAGCATATGATATTCCCATATGATGCAGTTGACCAGCCAAACATTAAAACGCAATTTGCAGCGATAGCCGGTTTTCCTAATGTAATCGGAGCGATCGACTGCACACGCATTGCTATAAAGGCGCCATCTGAAGAAGAATTTGCATATGTGAATCGGAAACATTTCCATTCAATAAATGTGCAGATAATATTGGTTACCTTCGTGGCAGTCCTGTAGTAAATCCGAGTCTCCCACAGCAGCGGATACTACTCCCAGTGGCGGATTTAGCAAATTGGGGGCCCAAGGCGAAGGTAGTATGGGGCCCCCCATCCGATCTTTAAAAGAGAACGAAAAAAAAAAAATCTTTTTTTTTTTTAAAATAAACTATTACATGGCACTTTCTGGAGAGTTTTGTGCAAAGAAATATAGGAAAAAAAGTAGGTCTAGCAAGTCTTATATTTCTGTAATTCACAGAGATCAAACACAAATATGCTGACTGAATAGATTGCTAGTTGAGAAACACTGCTGTAATTAATGTTTTTATGATGACTTTGTGAAAGGTTACCTTTCCATTAGGTGGATCTGGCAACACGGAGGCTGCACGCGCGCCCTTGAGGCACACGTACGCACGCAAGCTCTCGCGCTCTCTACCTCTCTACTATGCGCGCTGTTTGAACATTCATATTCCTCTTAGCCTTTCGAAAACCGGGAGAGTGTATAAATTTCCCGGGACAGGTTGTTAAAAAGAAGAACAATCCCGGGAAAAACGGGATGGGTGGTAACACTACCAGAAATACGGGACAAACCGCGTCCCGTATTGATTCAAAACGGGACGCGCTGTTTATTTCACAAATACGGGACGATTCCGTATTTTAAGGGACGGGTGGCAACCCTACGGGCATCACAAAAAAGTTTGTTACCTTCTGCAATTTTGCTAAAAACGTTTTGCTTTCCTCCCGCTTCCTGCTTTTTCAGCACCGCTTGGGTAGCTTCTCTGTCTGTCACTCTGTAGCCTACACTGTCTGTCAATAACTTATTTTTCTCCGTCAGTTTTTTGGCGCATTAGCCTTGTCACTTTCGCACGCAGAAAGTGAGATAATGAAATAGTCCAATGTAGTGAGGTGGGGGGCCCCCTCCTGTCTGCGACACTAATGATTTGATGTCTTTTTTCGCAAATGTTTTTTAGAAATATATAATTTGCGAAAAGTAAAAAAATAAATAAAAACTTAAGCATAATTTAATGGGGCATTTTGGGGGCCCCTAGGTAGCTCGGGGCCCAAGGCAATTGCCGACCTTTGCCTAATGGTTAAGTCCGCCCCTGACTACTCCAGAGAGTAAAGTGTCACCCATAATTGAGGCAATTCTCTGACCCCTTTACCACTGCTTGTTCTGCCCACACTTTGTCGGTGCGCAACAGTTCTCCATTTAACGTCCACCTTTATATCAGACCATTTTTTTTAAAGGTAATTTACAGTGCGACTTTCAGATCCCACCGCATTGACGGCATCAGCCAAACTCTCCCACTCATATTTTTTCCTTTTGTTATTAATTCCGGAGGACAAAGTTCCAAATATTTTTTTTCTCGTTTCTACCTCCGATAGTAGCACCTCCGATTCACTTTCTGTAAAGTTTCGCTTCTTGCCGCTTGCTTTAGCCATTTTCTTACTCCTTTCTTTTGCCAAAGTGGACTCATTACCATATTTAAATGTATTTAATTAAGGGAGGAGACTGGGTGGGGCGTTGTGCTCGTGCATGTGCGCTCATTTTTACGTTAATTGGGATGTACAAAGAGAATATGCGTGGGATCCTTCGTACGCAGAGATTCATACATCTGTTTTTTTTTTTTTTTGTGCGTACGCACATTTACAGCTTTGTCCGTACGCAATGTTTTAGTATGAATTCAACGCAAGTCTTTGTACATGAGGCCCCTGAAGTCTACAGGTTTCTGCCTGCCCTTCTCTTCTCAGCAGGGATGCCACACAGACTGGCATTGGCTTCATATGTAGTTCATGCATGCTCCCCCCCCCCCCTTTTCATGTTTTTTTTTCATTAAAACCCCAGAACATGCTGCTCTAGCACAAGCACAGAAGCTGAATGTATAAGGTTGGTCCAGAAGTCTCTCTCTGTGTTGCCTTTGACGTGTTTTGTAAGCATTTTCCCTCTATTATGACACTGTGTACCAAAACACATTTATTATATCAGCTTGGTAGCAAACGGCATCTTGTTCCCAGAGGCCAGATGAAGTTTGATATTTCATACATCACATCAGATAAAGCTTAATGCATCTCTTTGTCCCTTCATGATAATTATAAATGGACAAAGAAATATAGGGCTAACTTGGGGGGTCCACACCAAGGGACGATAATGTTGAAGTTGGATGGATTCTGATTAGCTGTCAATGTTTTTTTTTTTAATCATTTATCAATCATTACTGGGAATTTGTGCAAAGGATCGTAACTGATTGGAGGACTCGAAGGATACATCTGATAATGCATCCTTCAAAATAAGCCGAGTGAAGAATGCGAAAGGAAGGCTGACTTCCAAGGATCCTTCAAATGGAGATAGCCTTCAACAGAGCTTAATATGTGGGAGCCGAGATTGAATATCTATTCTCTGTTTAGTAACAAACCTTTATGCCGTCAGCCTCCTCTAACATTGTCTGCATGTGTTAAAGACAAAAATTAGTAATATACCTGACTAGTGGGTTGTTGTACGACAACGAACCACTGTACTTAATACTGTAGGCTTTTTGGAAAGCACAACCCCTTTGGTACGTGCTGTTCCAGCACTCCTCCATCTGTTCACTCACTCTCCTCCTGACCTTTACTCTGGACTTTACCTCTGTCTTTTTATCTGCTCTTTCCGTCTCTGTTGCACCGTGTCAGTCCCCCACTGCGCTGATGTACACTGTCCTGCTTTGATCTGAAACATTTCAAAATAAGGTGCATCTGTTGACTTCTGTCAAAAATGATTTGCAGTCATCTCAACTGCGAGAAGTGGAAGGACGAGAGAGAGAGAGAGAGAGAGAGAGAGAGACAGAGAGATGGAAAGAGAGCAACAAGAAGGCATAAAAACAGAGGACAGCAAATCAAGAGGTAAAATAAGAAAGAAAAATTATATGCACCAATATCCACCGACACAGTACTGCTGCGAACACAATAGCTTCTAATTGAAATGCTGTTCATTTACATCAGCTGTCTGTGCCAGAGAGGTTGGGACGCTACACTGCACATCCTTCTGTCAGGAAGTGCACAATGTGTGTTCTGATTAACACGCCACTCGACTTAATGGTACTACGACACACAAAGAGTTAGAATCGAATCATAGACAGCTATTGAAATGCCTTCAGAAGCTCAGGCCAATGCAAACCACTGTCTGCACATGTACAAATACTAAAGACTTGGTTATGAATATAAATGGAGGAAACCTTTTAGATGTAGCAAATCTATAGTATTAATTTTTTTACAGGTCTTACCATAATGAAATATTTAAATTTGTTCCGATAAAATTGCATTCAACCCAGGATACAGTACGCGCGTCCTGATTTGCAGAGTAAGACGCTTTCCTGGCTCCAGATATTTTATTGATCCTGGAACAATATTCCTGTCCGATACTAACCATTTCCCTAACCTCCCAAAACCTAACCCTACCCATAAGTTATCCCTGAAATCAGAGGGGAATGATAGGTGAATAACACTGATGTAGAAGCAGCTAACCCTGCTTGTGAGCCAAAACTTGACATAAACTGTAAACTTGTCCCTCAAATCTGATTGGTTGATTGGAATGTTGTTCCAGGATCAACAAAGAAGTTGATCCAGGAACATGTTGTACTTGGTGAAATCAGGTTCTGTCTACAGTACAGTATAATATGAATGTAAGGCCCTCTAGTGGTTATATATTTTCATTCTATACAGACAGACCATGCTCATTGTAGCCAACAGGTATTTACATGACCAGAAAAAAAAAAGAGGTTTAAAATATTTAATGCTGAGGGCAAATCCATTTATTTTTGTTTAGATCTGATCAGTCAAATAACATGGTTGGACATTGGTTCTCTACAGGCTGTGCTGCATGCCATGTGAAACCGCTAATATCATGCAATCCGCCGGGGTTCACATTTGACTGATTTGAAATAAAGAGCACAGCAGGGTTAAGTCAAGGAAAGTCTGTTCACACGACGGCCAAATCTGCAACACCTCAGGGTAGGTAATTCAGGCATCCAAGACCAACTCCTATCTACTTGAATGGGGATATCCTGAAATCTCAAAAAATGCTTACACACCGACATGTTTCAAATCAGAAACAAAATCTGACATAAACTGTCCAATAAATGCTCTTTCTCTCATAGGAGTGCATCGTCTAAAGTCTTTGGTTATGTGCAGTCCCTCTACTTGTGTCTTCACAAATTCAGTTTGTGATGAGTCTAATTCATTTTTTTTAATAACAGTTTTGCAACATGACAATGAGATTTCTCAGCAGCAGCTGTCATTACAACTGTTCCTCTTTCACATATGATTTTGAATTGTTGCTGTCTTTAGCCTAACTGCCTCCATCAGAAATGAGCTTCAATCATAATAGGGCCATGTGAAACTGAGGTGTAGAGGGAATGACATTTAACTAGATCACAATCACACACACAATATGCTGGCAAACATACAGGCACACTTAGTGTTGCTTGATTTTTAAAGGTTATGAAAAAGAACAAAATGTGAGCCAAACCTCAACAATTTATTTCAGTAGAAAATCAAGTTCTTTGCTATAAGTGGTGCAGTTGTGTAACTGTTCCCTATGAACGGATCTCAATCTTCCAGCTACACATTTATTTTTTATCAGACAAGCACGGCTCCTGTAGGAGATGGAGGGATAGAGAGAGGAAGTGGAGGAATGAGCAGTGATGTGGAAGAGGCTCTGTCTACTGAGGACCAGCAGTCAAAGGATAAATACAAAGTGTCAAGTGCACTAAAAGTGAGGATAAATCTGGTTGAATACAAGAAGCTAAGTGAAAAAGTAGAAGCTCACTTAAAGTAGAGAACAGACTAAAATACAAAGAAATGAAAAAAAAAGTATCATTTTTATATGAAGCTTGTAATGCATTTTAAAACACTAAAATACCCCTGATATTCAGTTAGTTCCTGTAATCACTGCATTCACATTACAGCATAATATTTACCTATTACCTATAGGTATATCTTTAGAAAGTACAAGTTAGATTAGTTTAATGAATCAAGTTTAATGAATAATGCAATCAAGATCAAAATGTATGCCTTTTAAATTTGTATAGGCTAATGCATGATACGTTTTAAAGGTGTAATCATGAAATACAAAGTGCTGTCAACTCTAAATGGCGCAGGGTGATGGGTCTTTAACTCAATCTGCTTGCAATCACATCATTCTCAATATTGCGCAGCTGATTGGTTCCTGCTGTATCAGTGACCAATGAGCTCGCTGCTCAACCTTCAAATTAGAGCCCGACCGATATGAATTTTTGGGGGTATTAGGGAGTAAAAAAGGCCCGATATCGATATATCGCCTGATATTATTTATGTGTATACTATAATACAGTAGCAATATTATTTATGTGTATATTATAGTAGGCTACATTACCAGTCAAAAGTTTGGAAACACTTTCCCATTCATGTATACAATTTTTTTACTGGTACTGTATAGAATACACTGTATACATAAACAGAATATATAAATATATATATATATATATATATATATATATATATATATATATATATATATAAACACGTTTTGCAATGATCACTGAAATGTGGTGATCAAACACTTGTGTGACAAAGATATGTAATGGAGGCAGGGTGAATGATAGAATGAGAACGATACATTTGAGCTGTAACCAAACTAGTTTGCATTGCATGTTCTATTCTATATTATCTTCTAAATACTGTTGCATAATCTTTACTAATGACTTTGTCTTTTAATTTAGTCACGTTATATAAAAATAACTTGTATCAATAAATATATAAAGAGTGTCACTGGTAAAACCTTATTATCTTCTATTATTAGTCTTAATTCCTCTAGTCTCTACCAGTGGAGGAAGAACGCAGATCTTTTTACTAAAGTAAAAGTAATCATACCATAATGAAAATGTGTTTATTTACATGATAGGCCTTCAGTAATTTTATAGGCCTACTATTTTAAATTAGTCAGCAAAATGTACTAAACGTGAAACTAGGCTACTCTTTTTGCAAAATTGCCCTATATAAAGTGTTATAATTATATAAATTATTGGAATATTGCTTGATGTTGTAACGTAGCGTTATAGGCAGAATGAGTGGCCGTTGTTGCTCACGTCGCAACAGCTGTTACAAAGTTACAAAGCAGAACGAGGCATCAGTTTACTGTCCGAGATTTTAGACCACATCACTGATTATAATGGGTTCAACTGTCTTTTGTCGCATCGCGCCACTCGCGTCCGGTGTCTTGTTCAGGCAGCAGCAGACCATAGATATAAACACTAGATGTCGCCTTGGCTACGGCAGTTCATTGGAACGAATGCGTCAATAGAGCCGCCATCTTGAAACAGGGGAACCCCTCATCAGCGTCAATGTAGGAAAAGGTCTAACGGAAATAAAAGCACCATAAATCGTCATGAATGCGATTTTCTAGTTGTTTTGGTTCGTTCCAACGGTCAGACATGTATTTATTATAGAGTCCAGAGAAGTTTAAAAAAATGTACAAAATTTCACAATCTTGTAAAATGTAATCCCTTGCTGTCTGGTTTTTAGATTTCGTTCGTGTAAACATCCATACACAGCACAAAAGTCCGGCATCATCCATGAATTCAGCGTTACCTAGCTACTTCCTATGACAAGACCCCTGTTCCAAGATGGCGGCGGTTTTGACGCATGTTTAGAACCCAAAGGCGACATCTAGTGTTTATATCTATGGCAGCAGACAAGCGGTGTCTTAACGGTAAGTTGCTTACTAGTAGCCTACCAGATGCATATCTGCGATATAAATCGATTGTACTCTACTTCTAATATTTGGTCAGCATTTGCTGCAGCAGTGCAGCACTCTTTCAGAAACCCCCACCTTCCCCAGCTCCACCTGTATAGATATGCTGTGGCTAATTCATGTAAGCTATATTGTACAGCAGTAACATGTCTTACTTGCTCACAGCAGCATGTTGTGTATGTATTGGCAGTAGTAATGGTGTGTTCGCATCGCGTTACTCGCTCTAGATTACTCGCGGGATGTGTCTTGTTTTTCGCGTCACTCACGCGAGACACGCGTAGAAGTGTCTTCAATTTTTTTTTTTACAGTCTATGGTCTTCACGCACATCAACAACAACTAGGCCTACATTTCTTTCTGCCATATTTCCGTCATCAACCATGTTCAAGATTATTATTTTTGCTGCCCTGTACCTGTTGTGGAACTCCGAAACGCCATGGTGTCTGGGTTCACAGCACCATCCAGAGGCACACACACACATCTCAGTGAATTTCACAATTTTTTTAATTCGCGTTTGGTGTGGACACGCCATAAGTCCCGTACTTGCTTTGCAGCAGCAGCAATAACAGGAGCAGCAATCACAAACAGCAGCAGTGTTGAAGCTCTATTCCGCCAAACCAAACATATCAACATTGGCATCCATTTCCATGTTAAACACTCATGTTTACCATTAAAGACTGTTTGCATCTAATTCTTCATTGTCATGCTTCTTCCTGCAACCATTTGTGACAAAAGGACACTACACCTACCTTTACAATGTATTACATATACAGATTTTCACATGAAAAAAAGGAAATATTTCGGGGACAACACTGGAGAGACAAAACAAATGATATAATAATAATTATTATTATCATTTTATTTATAATGTTTAATTATTATTAATATTTTTGTCAATTATTATATTTATTATTATTTTGTGTTTTCTTTTTCCAGTGTTGTCCCCAAAATCCCTTTTTCTTTTCCTTATCACTATTTTTTTAATATTATTTTATATTTTGTTGTCATATTATATGATTAATATATAAAAATAGCAAACAAAAAAACTGATTTACTAAAAATTGTCTTCTCAAATGCATACCATCAGAATAAGTGGTTATCTTGAGCAACATTTTAAATCATACTAAATCTACAAACAACAACAACAACAACAACAACAAAAAAACATGCTACAGTACATTATCTCTTCCTCATGGCTAGAGTGAGGAAGTTATTCCCGGTTTGGACAGAGCAGGAGGAACCATAGCTTGTGACAAGCTTTACAGACAGTAACGGATTATACTTTCATCACTGGAAACTGAGATGAATGACACCCAAAGAAACACCAGCAGCACTGAGCCACTTACTGAAACTGTCAGAATGTGCTGTCAGCTTATGTAATACTTCCATAATCCTTCGAAAATTACCTGCATAGAATACTTCCCAACCTCCTCTCGTGCAGCCAAAGCGAATCCACACCATATAAACATCACATACAGCGCTCTGTATGTATTTTAAAATCACATTTTGAATGGACCATATAGATTCTATTTAAAACAAGATGCCATAAAACAAGAGTTTTATGCATTATATTCATCTAGCCATAAAAAGACATTTTATGTTGCTAACTAACAAGAAACACCATATAGAAACACTTATTTTACGCAATTTTGCTACATGTATCAAAATACATTACAAACACAAATACAGTCAAATGTTCTAAATTACAGTCAAATGAGAACTGAACTCACCAGAGTCTCCGAGGCATTTTGAAGGTAACGTGAAGTTAATGAGTCACCAGTTCTTACCAACAGTTGAAATAATAGCCAGAACGAGAAGCACACACTGGCTACAGATTACACAACCACACTCTAAGGGTTTAGATGCTCCACAAGTACAAAGCACTACACTTTATCATGAGAGAGAGAGAGACGGAGAGAGAAAGAGAGAGATGGAGGTGGGGGGGGGGGGGTGGTTGAAATCCTCCCAGACACCCTAGTATCCCTGTCTGCTTTGTTCACTCATTTTGATTATGCGCCACACACACACACACACACACACACACACACAGACCCACACACACAGACACACAGACACAGACACACACACACACATACACACTCACAGACCCACACACACAGACACACACACACACACACTAGCAGGTTTAGGGAAGAAGGATATGAATGGACTGATGTAACACACATTACACAAACTACCGTGAGCTTCTGAATAAATAATATGGCATCAAAAGTTTAATATTTAACATACTTTAATATCTAATATGTGACTTGTGTCAATAAATTTTGAGCAAAACTAACATCAAGACACACAGACACAATAACACACACATTGTGACACCAAAACCTCCTATCAGAGAGCAGATCTGGCATGTCTGACATGCACGTCAAGTGCTCTTAGACTTACTTCATGTGACAAATTCACTTATGTGTGTCTGTGCTAATATAACGTGACTGATAGGCATGTCAACTCGGAGGTTAAAAAATAGGAAAGGAGAATGCATTTCAACATTGAAAAAAAATAAACATCTTAGTATTACAGACTGTGTTTTAAAGGACATTATTAATAGCATACCTTTACAGTGCATTATAAATGCATAATTAATAGAAAGAAAAAAGAAAATACTTTGGGGAAACAGCTTTATCAGTTTTAAATAATAAAATAACAACAACAAACAGCAGTAATAATAATAATATTTATTTTTAAATTATATTATTTATCTATTATGATTTTTTATTACTGTTTTCTTTTTCCACTTTTCCCAAATATGTCCTTTTTTCTTTTTGTATTTTTATATAATTTTTATTTATAACAGCTAATTATTATTATAATAATAAATAAAAAAACTAATATAAAAAATATCAAACAAACCTGCTTTACTAAAAATTGTATTCCCAAATGCATGCCATCAGAACAATACAATGTGACTGACAGGCACGTCAACACAGAGGTTCAAAAATACAGATCATTCCTTGAAGAAGTGCTTAAGGTGGTAAAAGCTCTCTAATGATCTTGACACCATGTGTGACCTTCACATGTTGCCATGCATGTTATAAATCAGAGCGAACAGCTTGTAAATTATTTTCTGATATCACATTGTGCATATATAATTAAGCCTCAGAGCATGCAAATTTTGTTTTTCATGACAAAGAAATACATACTGGTTCTCTTGTTAGCTTATCATGCTTAAATGACACTTGCAAACAAGCTAACATATGTGGTCTGCATTGCGTAAGCGCAAACCTCCCTATCCTGCTAAGTCTTGATGCGTGAAACATATGTGTGTGTGTATGCACAGACAAACACTCGTCCACACCCTTCCAAGCAGAACTGAACAGTGGGTGATTGGTTAGATGTGGAGATCCAACCTGTTACCTCTCCATCTGGTTGCTAGCATGATCCATCACATTAGATTGTGGCTCTCAAAGTTAGTCAGCATTTCTAAAAATACCAGCACATAACAAACCTCCATCAAATATTTTCAGTAGTGGTCTTTTGCATGGGATACTCATGGTTTTCCACAAGGCCTCTTAAAGCTAGGGTAGGCAATTTTTTTTAAATAAATATTTTTTGTTATACTGGTTGAAATTGTATTCACATCCTGATAGCAATCAATAATAGAAGATAAATACATTTATCTTCTGTGGAGGTCTCAGGACCAAAAAATCTCTGTCCAATCATTGAATGCGGTCCGAATGACGTTCAACCGGGAGCTTTTCACGTCCTCAGAATCAGATTTGTGCGTTTCTATGTCAACACTATCAACGCCAAAATTAAAATGCAACAGTCAGGTGGTATAAGTAAGAGCTCTGTCATTTATTTACGTTCATTATTATTGTAATGTTATGTGCTTTGAGACATGAGGTAATTTGCAGACTCTGCTGTGTTGGTTCATGTGTTTTGAAGGAGGCGTGGGTTTGGAGAGTTGTATCTCATGCTTTCAAAGCTAGCTTGCTATTGCTAGCCGCTCCGAAATTGCCTACCCTACCTTTAACTAGCTTCCTAAAAGACCTCTGCAGTCAACCAGTTTCACAAGAAACACCATGTTGGTTGACAAGTGTGAAATACAAAGCTTTTGATGTTGAACAGAATGGATATGATGGTCTTCCAGTCTAACAAGCATAAACCAGCAAGTCTAAGGCAAATATATTTAAAATGAATTAGTATTGTCGATTTTGGATATGCAATTGTTCATGCAATTCATTGTAGTTTTTAATGTTTTAATTGTATTTATTTAGACAAAATAGTATAGAATTTAAATATTGTCTTTTTATCTGTTATCTGCCATAACATGAATATAATTATTGGCTTTTCAGTATTGGCCACAAAATAAATACTGGTGAAAAAATATAACTGTATAAACTTGATAAATATAAACATTTTTTCAAATTAAGCAATATTTTCTTGTTTGTCTTGAATAATGTGTTGAAGGTGTGATTTTCGTTGTCACTGATGATCTGATTCTTTCGATGGTCATAATTACTAATAAATTCACAAAGGAAAGAATCATACTGAAATATTCAGATTTGATAACGTTTCCCCTACATTCTTGCCTTTGCAACATAGACTGTGGTAGAAAATGCTAAAATTACAATAATGAACTTGCAGTAATTTGTGTCATTCTTCATTATGTTTTAAAAAATTTGTCCTTTAGGGTTTGCTAATTCAGATAAATTATATAATACCAGATAGTCTACAGACATTAAAGGACCCTAGTTTTCTCCTTGCCAGTGGGATATCTAAAAATAGATCCGTGGTCCACAACATCCTTCAAACACTTACAAAAACAATGGAAATATTAATGACCCTCGCCTTTCATCAATTCACCTCAAAGCAAACCATGAATTGGCCCTGTGAAGGCCGATATCAGGCAGAACCGGATCATTTCCATGTTTGTGATCTGCAGTCACGACCCTATTCAGGGTTATGCAGTGATACACTCAAACAGAGCGAAGCTGCTTTCCACTCTGATGCTCTGAACACTTAGCAAAACCACTTCATCAGGGCCTTTCAGGATCTTAAAGCTCTGTTTGTTTGTGTGCGTATGTGTGTGAGGATTATAATGCTACAGTTGCACCTGCGAATATGAGTAATATGCCAAACCCTGAGAATGAGCGGATGGATGGTAAGCAGGTGGAGGACAAATTTGTAAATATGGCAAGACAGAACAGATTAACCCTTGCATGCTGTTACCAATGAAAATCCTGCTGTTACTGGGGCAAATACATGACCCTACATGACAAAACACGAGTGTATATGAGAGACATGATAAGACTGAAAGTATTTTACATTGCCTATGGAGGATGTCATGAATTTCAGGATGAAAAATTGATGTTAAACTGAAGTAAAGGTAAAAACAGGTTACAATGAATCGCAACAGCATGAAAGCGTTAAAGAGGGTGTAAAAGACGACTTATGATTCTTTATGATTGTGATGCATCTTGAAATATAAAATTGTGCTACAATTTTAATTAACCACAATCTTGAAACTTTTAGAATCAACTGTGTTCTTCAACAAAACTAATTGTTATTAAGAGATTTTTTTAATAAAATATTTTATTTATTTGATAAGTTTACTTGATTGTGGGGTTTTTTCATAGTCCGATCCAAATGACTAATTAGAATCAGATTTTTTAATGAATCAACCAAACTGAGTTGGTTAGTAATTAACATCTAATTTACTTTCGTCATCTTCAACTCGAAAAGAACCAAGAACTAGTACTTTACATTCCATGACTGGTGGATCACATGATAAAGTGTTTAACATACACATTCACATAAGAGTTTTGTTGAGATATTGGGAAAACAAATGCAAGGAGAGACATTCCAGTAAATAAATGGGCCACTTTGTGAAACAAAAACGGTTGATCTGAATCCTAAAAGTGGCTAAAAGAAGCATAGTTTATGTCTGCTGAAAGACAAAATGGTAACAAGCCACAAACAGATGCTTCTTTTCGCACAGGAACTAAGCATTTTGTCACGTAAACCTATACGCACAGCACTGCCTGCAGTTTATTTGGGGTCTCTCATTTACCTCTTTTCATGATAGGAAAAGATAGGAGGACACAGGGCTGTCAGGTTTTGTAGGAGATGTAGAGAGAGAGTACTCACCGAGCTCGAAGGGAGCTAATGGTAGACTTGTCAACCCTGCATTTGAAGAGAAAAGACAAGAAAGCAATTTAGTATCAAGGAACAATCGTAGATGGCTGTAATTTGCTCAGCTCAACCCGTCAGCTGACCTGGCAGGATGAAAGAAACAAAAGGGGTCAAAAAAGACATTTCTGTAATGTATCATCCCTGTGTGTTTTTATTTCTTGACACAGCAAGGTGAGCTTAATGCCCAATTAATGTTGACATGCGGGAAAGGTCACCCACCAGCACTGACAGCCCACAATACCACATCAAAACAGAACAGGGACTCAGACTGTGTGGAAGGGTGTGGCCGTTTATTTTTATCCAGCTTGTTGTTGATATTTCACACATTTGTGTCACACACACCTTTTCCTTGTATTATTAGGGTGAAGTTATAGTATTATATAGATAAAATAATAAAAAAATATAAACTAACCATCCCAAACCCGACCTGTTTACATTGACTTGAAAAGGTATGATGAAGGAATGTTAAAACGTTACATTAACAAAATGATTTTGCAAAATGATGCATTAATCCACATGGTTATCAAGATAACAGATAAAAGGGTGCCAGATTTTGTCAAACTGCTAAAATGTTCCCTTCAAACAGTATCTAAATTGTTCCAAATCTAAAGTAGAAGACATCTCTCCAAGCCATAACTTGACAGTACGAGCCTCCTTTTTCTTCCAGAACAACAGGAGTAACTTCTTGGCCATTATTAAACTAGATGCAAGCGGTTTGTGCTGTGCTCCTGACAATGGATGCGTATGTTCAGAAGGTCCCAGAATGCACATCAAAAATACCATTCCAATAACTCTGTATCTTGGAGCCAAAAACAAAACTATGGGACAAATTAGCATCTACTGAACTACATTTGTCACAAAGAGGCGAAACGTTTTGAATAATGCAGTCTGTGAATGACCTTAAACTGAAAAAGTGTCTGGAATTTATAGAATGTTCATTAATATCTTTTAAACTCTGAAGTTTCCTCAGAAATTTCCACTCCTCAATTTCTTCCAGTCCTCCTTAAGAAATCGTGTAGAGGCAGGATTGCAGCAAGTTATATATAATCGATAATGCCTTTTTACTTCCTTTACACTGATCAAAACATTTATCAATAATTGAGGGTGGATGTAATATCCAATGAAGGTGTATGAGCACGTATATAATTCCTAATCTGTAGAAATCTAAAAAATGACTCTGTGGAAGTTTAAATTTCTGTTGCAGTTGACTAAAGGATGGCAGAACCCTTCAAAGAAAAGATCTCCTATAGTACGGATACCCAATTCTTCCCATTGCGTAAAGGTCCCATCTAATCTTGATGGCGTAAATAATGGATTCTCAGTAATAGGAGTTAGAAATGAAAGGGACTTTATCTTGAAATGTTCTTTTATCTGTTTCCAGATTCGACGTATATTCCTAATTATGATATTAGGCAAGGCAAGGCAAGGCAAGGCAAGGCAGGTTTATTTATATAGCACATTTCATACACAATGGTAATTCAAAGTGCTTTACATAGAAGAAATTAAAATAATCAAAAGAAATCAGAATAATTAAAACAGTGTAGAATACAAGATAAAATACAGAAATAATCAAAAGAAATCAGAATAATTAAAACAGTTTAGAATAAAAGATAAAATACAGAAATAATCAAAAGAAATCAGAATAATTAAAAACATAAAATAAAATACAGTACAAACAGTCGGACGAACCGTGGTACAGTGCTCATTCAGTAAATGCACAGTTAAACAGAAGTGTTTTGAGTCTGGATTTGAATGTGACTACTGTAGGAGCACATCTGATTTCTTCTGGAAGCTGGTTCCAGCTGCGGCTGGCATAGTAGCTAAAAGCAGACTCGCCATGCTTAGAGTGAACCCTTGGTATTACTAGCTGATGTGATCCTAGTGATCTGTTGGGTTTATATTCAGTGAGCATATCTGCAATGTATTGAGGTCCTAGGCCATTGAATGATTTATATACCAGTAATAATACCTTAAAATCAATCCGATATGTAACTGGCAGCCAGTGTAAACACCTGATGACTGGTGTGATGTGTTCATATGTTCTGGTTCTGCTCAGCGTTCTGTATGAGCTGCAACTGTCTTATGGTCTTTTTGGGAAGGCCAGTGAGAAGTCCATTACAATAATCCACCCTGCTGGTGATGAAAGAATGCACAAGTTTCTCTAGTCTTGACTGGAAACAAAGTATCTAATTCTTGCAATATTTTTCAGGTGATAGTATGCTGATTTAGTTATTGCTTTGACATGACTACTGAAACTAAGGTCTGACTCTAGAGACACACCAAGATTCCTGACTTGATTTTTAGTTGTTTGACCCCTAGACCGAAGGTATGCGTTCACCTTGAGAACTTCATCTTTGTTTCCAAACGCAATGACTTCAGTTTTGTCTTTGTTTAACTGAAGAAAGTTTTGGCACATCCAATTGTTTACTTCATCAATGCATTGGAACAGAGAGTTAATGGGGCTGTAATCGTTAGGCGATAGGGCTAAGTAGAGCTGTGTGTCGTCTGCATAGCTATGGTAAGCGATTTGGTTCTTTCTCATTATTTGGCTCATTGGGAGCATGTACAGGTTGAATAGGAGTGGCGCAAGAATTGAGCCTTGAGGGACTCCGCATGTCATGGGTGTCCACTCAGACTTATGGTCTCCAATACTCACATAATAACCTCTCCCTACCAAGTATGACCTGAACCATTTCAGGACTATCCCAGAAAACCCGACCCAGTTTTCCAGCCTGTCAAGAAGTATGTCGTGATCGACAGTGTCAAATGCAGCACTGAGGTCGAGTAGTACCAGCACTGATAATTTGCTTGTATCAGTATTTAAGCGAATATCGTTTACTATCTTTATGAGCGCTGTCTCTGTGCTGTGATGCGGTCGGAAACCAGATTGAAAATGTCAAAGTATCCATTTGAGCTTAAGAATTTGTTCAGCTGATTGAAGACAACTTTTTCAATGATCTTGCCTATGAAAGGAAGATTTGAGATCGGTCTATAGTTGTTTAATATGGTCTTATCCAGATTGCTCTTTTTCAGGAGGGGCTTGACAACTGCAGTTTTCAGGGAGTTCGGAAAACTCCCAGAGAGAAGTGAGGCATTTACCACTTCTAGGAGATCTGCTTCTAAGCTGTGTAACACCTTTTTGAAAAAAGATGTGGGAAGTGCGTCAAGGGCGCAGGTTGATGTTTTAAGGTGCTGTACGGTTTCTTCCAAAATGTTGCAATCAATTTCTTCAAAATCAGACATAGTGACTACTTTCTCAGGTTGTGGTCTGATCTGCCTGACCCCAGCGCAACTCATGGATGATCTGATCACCTTTCTGATATTATTGATTTTCTCAGAGAAGAAAGAAGCAAACTCACTACACTTGCTCTCTGAGAGCATTTCACTGGGAATCTGGCTTGGGGGGTTTGTCAGTCTCTCTACAGTAGCAAAAAGAGTGCATGTGTTGTTTATATTGCTGTTTATAATATTTGAGAAGAAAGTCTGTCTAGCTTTGCCTAGTTCCTTATTGAAAGCATTTATGTTGTCTTTGTAGATGTTATAATGGACTACAAGTTTTGTCTTCCGCCACATGCGCTCTGCTTTTCTGCATTGTCTTTTCATATTTTGCACTGCTGTTGAGTTTCTCCAAGGTGCTTTTTGTCTGCCATTATTACTATAAAAGATAGAATGATTCAGAGTTAAAGGAGAGAGAATCACCGCTCCTGGATTGTAGGGATAACTGATCAGAAATTATTTGGAGCCAATCTGAAGGAACATTATGATCATCCAACCACATTGAAATTTGTCTGATGTGAGAAGCCCAGCAATAAAGACGAAAGTCTGGGAGTGCCAGACCTCCCTCTTGTTTAGGTTTACAGAGATGTGCCTTCTTAACTCTGTGATTTTGTATCCCCACAAAAACAGAAGAATAATCGAATCCAACGGCCTAAAGAAGGATTTAGGCAGAAAGATTGGAACATTCTGGAAAATATATAATATCTGTGGTAAAAATATCATTTTAATTGCGTTTATTCTGCCAAACAGAGAAATCGGACGTGCTCTCCAAAATTGAATATTCGCTTGCAATTTGGAAATTAAAGGGGTAAAGTTGGCCTTTAAGAGCGAAGAATATTTTATGGTAACAACAATTCCAAGATAAGTACATTTTTCCATCGAAACTTTAAATGGAGAAGATTGATTGCAGACAAATATTTTAGTCCAATAGGCATAAGCTCACTTTTATTTAGTTAAAACTTTTAATCTACCTATGATGAGATTAGTTTGCGACCCCACAAGCTTTAACAGAAAAATTGGACTGATATATACAGTACATCTACCTGCATTTCAACTTATCCTTTTTAAGTGCGTTTCCTGCAAAGATATTACATCAGCAGAGAGTGATTTCAAGTGTGATAGTACCTTACTTCTTTTAACAGGGTAATGTAAAATTTACTTAAAAGTAATCTTCTCTAGAATCTTACTCAAAATAGGAAGTATAATAATTGGTCTACAGTTAGAACCTGAAAAGTAAATTTTCCACTTTTTAAGTAATGGTATAATTTTAGATTCCTTCCAAATATCTGGATATACACCACTATGCAAACATCTATTAAAGGTGCAATGTGTAATATTTCTGAGGATCTATTGACAGAAATGCAATATAAGATCCATAACTATGTTTTCAATGGTGTATAAAGACCTTGCATAATGAACCGTTATGTTTGTATTACCTTAGAATGAGCAGTTTCTATCTACATACACCACGGGGTCTCCTCACATTGAAATGCACCGACATGTTTCTACCGTAGCCCTAAACGGACAAACGCGTTTCGTTACTATGTTGCTCTTCGTGCAAAGAAGCAAGCTTAGTTCAGCGAATAAAACACTGACACAATGATGAACAAGTAATAATAATATCCGCAATAACATATAGTTTTACTGAATAATTAAGTAAACATAATTTCTTAATTTATCCTTGTAAAGAAACCTCATTGCTGAACTGGCTACTCTCTGCTGTCTCAGACGATGACATATTTTCCTGTCGGCCACCGTAACTTTTGTTGGTTGCAATTCGTAACCTCAGCACTAGATGCCGCTAAAAATCACACACTGCACCTTTAAATGCTTTTAAATGCTAACCACATTTACTTCCATTGTAAGTGTCTCACTGTAACCTTGATTTCAAAATTAGTTAGTTGAGAGAGTTGAAATTACTATTTTATTGTGTTGAACCAGGAGTATTCCTTTAATAGAGGCTATCTTTGACATTTCTAACCATGTGAACCGTGTGCACAAGTCTGTGAGGGCGCTGCTGTCAACTCCCATTACTGTAAGTAACTGCAGTTATTGTGTCTTATTTTCTTTATTATATCAGACTGATTCCCTAAAACACACAATGACAGGGAATGAAACATCCCATTCAGTGAGATGATTTAGTGAAACAATTTGTTTGCCACTTGGTGACATTGTGCAAAGACATTCATACATTTTTAGGGAGAACTTAAATGTCCAAAATACAAGTAAATTGAGACTATGGTAGCCAACAGACCCTCATTATGTGGTTCAAATGTCAATACTATATAAAAAAAATTCCAGCCGATGAAGTGCACGCCTTGGAGCGTCAGACTCAGATAGGTAATAATAAATGAATGTCAATGAGTCAAAGTGTGTAACAGATGGAAAACACACAGCTGCATGAGCATGGTGTCTTACTGGTGCCGTGAAGCAGAGCAGAAAATTCATCATCTCACTGTCCACTAGTGAGGGAACATTCAGAGCTTAAAAGCGTAAAAATCAGATTAAATGTGGTGTAAGTGTATCTCGTACACGGTTTTCTCAGTAGGGAGTCAGCATCTCTAACGATTTATGTTTGTGTGTGTGTGTGTGTGTGTGTGTGTGTGTGTGTGTGACCATCTGTTTGTGAGAGGTTACTGTTGAGGTGTCTCTATTAAACGTGTGGTGATATGGTGATTGGGTGTGGTGGGGATGTGGGTAATTGTGAGAGAGGAAGGGTGTGGACGTGTGTGTGTGTGTGTGTGTGTGCGTGTGTGTGCGCACATGTGACAAAATTTCCCACAGCAAAAAACTGACACATATTAAGTTCTCATGCGTTTGCAACACTAGTCAATTAGTACAGCATATGAAAGCTAAGATTATATCAAATTGATTGTCACATGATTTGAAATAAAAATTAACTGACCCATATTTGTTTTTACAAATACAACAGGTAATACAGCAGGTAGCTCTGTTGCTTCACAGCAAGAAAGCAAGAAATCTAAACCGAAGCCTAAACCTTACATTAAGCCTAATACTTAGACTAAACATAACCCTCAGGCTAACGCTAAGGCTAAACAAACCTAATCCTTAGTCTAATGCTAAAACAAAAAATAATTTACAATAATTTTATAATAATTTATAAGACAAAATCTAACCTTCAACCTTTTACTTTGGTTAAACATTAAATATTACATATGCGTATGTAATATAATGTGTATTTACATCACAGGTTTGGTCTTAAATTTCATTCAAAGTGGCATTACAAAGGTCTTAAAAAATCTTAAATTGAACTTGTTTATATCTGTAGACACCCGGTGTTAGGCTGAGAATGAGCCTGCCCTTACGGAACAAAAATATATGGAAATATACTGCAAAATATAATGCGATATATTACATAATATATTTCCATATATGGGAAACTAGTGCTTATATTTATCAATATACTGCAATATATGCTTTGACCATGTATGTATCTATATATTAATGAATATAAAATATTTATAAATAAATACAAAAATAGCATTACATGTAATATTCACAAAGTTTTATCCTTTATTGTGTACATATATTGCACTAACATGTTCCCATATAAATGTGAATGTATGTTCACTTCACACATGAAATAAAATCAGAATCATTCTCGCGATTCAATGCTTCACTGGTTATTTGACGGACATTGGGTCCGTCAGACTAGAGAAATTTTAGTGGTAATGTGACCAGAAATATTTAAGACCCATCGAATCTGAATTTAATAGGCCTACTTTTTGAGGCCTTTTATTAGGAAAACTCTATTTAAGACATTTTAAGGACCCTGTAACACTACACCTACCTTCAGCCTAATTTTAGGATGAAATTACAGTAACTCTATGCTTAATGAAGCTAACCTTCAGCCTAACACAAAGTCTAAGCCTAAAGGCCATTGCACACTGAGTCCGAAATTTGCATCCGAAATGTTCGCACGTTAAAAAAAAAATTCGACCTCACATTATGTCAATCACGCTTGCACAATGAATATGAAACTTTCGTCCGACATAAGAAAAATCGGATCGGGTTCGATTTTCTGCGTTTTTCGCATCCGTAGCAAGCAGTTTGAATGGTGATTGAATGGTGTTGTGACAATTCAGAGCCACCGTATCACGAATACAAAAAAACGCATACGAAAATTTCAGACTCAGTGTGCAATCGTCTTAACGCTAAGGATAAACAAACCCAGTCCTCAGCCTAATCCAAAGCTGAACACATAAACCTCAGCCTAACGCTAAGCCAAAACCTAACGATCAACATAAAGATCGAAGAGAATAAAGAGAAGAAAGATCAGAAGAAAAAATGTTTAAATCTAAATGTAGACCCAATCCTAAATCCTTTTGTATGTTATCACACTGTAGCAAACCACAAAAATGGTCCAAAAAGGCCTTAAAAATAGCCTTGAAAGAAACTTCAGGTAGAGACGAATTCATATAGAGGAGCAAGAGAGAAAGTAAAACAAGAGTGCTGAAAGCTGTAAAAGCTTCAGTGGAGAGCTGAAGCTGTAGCGTTATAAATAAAGCATTCACTTGCTCTGACCCCTCGTAACCATCGCCTTCATATTCACTGTTTCCCTGTATGGTGGCATACATACACAAACAAAGAAAGCATGCGCAACAGCCTGTAATGATAAACATCCAACTACAAAACAAAATCACAAACCCACACTTACCCAACATGTGTGAGATCAAGGTTTCAAGAGGGAAACGAGAAAGGAAATGTGAAATGCTTTCAATCAGGACAACTGTGAGAAACAATCCACTCTCATACATGACTCATTATATATGATTTAGCATTATGGAAAATATTCAGCATCTCAATCAGAGCTGCATATAAGCACAGCTGATCCATGTATTTTTATTTTTTTCCATACAATGTAAGTCAATGGGGTTCAAGTTTTGGACCCCATTGACTTTCATTGTATGGACAAGAAAAAAAAAAAACGTTTACATTGAATAGAGATGAGATTCGGACTAACGTGTCTCTATTGCAACTTTTGAAAAGTCTGTACGAGTGAAAAGTGAAGAAAACCAACACTTGAACGAGAATTTAAACAATGGGCAATGCCCTCTGATACATTTGCATACATGCAGCTATTACTATCAACTATTACGACACTGTTATGTCACATAGACCTATTACAAATCAATATTGTGACTTTAAATTACAGCACATTCAACTTGTAAATCCAGTTGAGAGTGCAAATGAATGCAGATTAAAAACAGCCCATGCAAGCATGCTGACGACCATAAATAAACACCAGTGAGCGCATCACGGACCCTCTCACACACAGACATTTCCACACACACACACAGCTGATGCTGTTCCACATGAGCAACGTACCATCCGAATCCACCGAAGGATACGCTCCTCTTCCTCCTCAGCATGGTACCACTTTATTCGTCTCTGACTCCAATTCGTCTTCTTCACCCTCCACACCCTCTCTCTTGTATCGTCCCTCTGTGCTTGTGTTTCAGTATCTCACAATCACTCTTTCTGTTTCCTCACTCTCTCGTGTGCATCTCTCTCTCTCTCTCTCTCTCTGAAATGATTTCATTCTCCACCCTCTTTCTCACCCTTTGTGTGACAGTTTGGGGTTCTCTTCTCGCACCTGCTGTGTCACTCCCTCTCACTTCAGCACACAACTCCACACGTTAAGAGTTGAAGAGAGGAGGGGGAGGGAGGGAGGCAGGGAGGACTGGCTGAAAGCAATTTAAAAAAAAAAAAAAAAATCTCATTCTCTAGAGACCCTCTGGGCCTTCTGTCTGCTGGAATATGAAATATGAGATATGGCTGTCTGATAAGGCAATGTAAGTGAAAGTGATTTAAAAAAAGAATACAATAGAACTATATTACAATTTTTCGCTTTTTAATCTGTTAGCTGTCTTAAATTGTTTTTATGCCTGTTCTAAATTAATAATAGGATAGTAGATTGCATAAAGAAGGATTGCGAATAATGTATTGAGATAAATGGATTATGAATTTTGATAAATCTATTCTGCATTTGTTCTCACAATACAAGATTATCATAAAAAGACTGGCAGTGATGTAATGTGGCCATTAAGAAAGCAGCAATTGTGTCTAGTTTTGCACTAATACGCCCCCTCCTGGCAATAGACACATCTTGCAGTTCACTAAATCGGCCAGCCACTGAAAAATTGAGGCTTTCAGAGGAGATCATTTAAGACGTCAGGGTTTTCATTTATGTGGTTGTACGTAATGTAACCGTTATGATCCCTAAAATACTCAAATGTCGTTCTGGATATTATTATAGATTTGTTCAAGAATGTGGGCATTTTAAATTGTCTTTTATCGTGCATTATTTGTCTCTTTTAAATTAATATACACAAAAAGGTTTAATAGATGTGTAGGGTTTAATAGGTCCATTGGAAACAAGAAAACCAATTTTCCGCTGCGAGCAGGGTTCGAACCTGCGCGGGGAGACCCCATTGGATTTCAAGTCCAACGCCTTAACCACTCGGCCATCGCAGCTCACCGCAAAATCACAATCTTATGGTATAGAGCTCTAGATGGTTGCGCAGCCGCAATTGAAAAGAATGTTTTCCTTTTTTTCATGCGTTCGTGAAAAAATACTGCAAATTAACAAACATACATAATCTTCATGTTGAACGAGATGCACTTTTAATAAACCCGGAAATTAGCATCACTCTGGTTTCCTCCACAAGAACGATTTTTTTTCATAGGCTTTTAGATAAATTTACGAAATAATTGTGACTAAAAAATACCGCTACATAACCCCACCGTATGCATTAAAAAACAGCATTTTTCAGTTTGTTTTGTAATAGTTTACTCTTGTTGCTTAAGTCTAATCCAGTGGTTCTCAAAGTGTGGTACGCAGAGGAATCGCTGTATTTCGCACGTACGATCAAACCATAGACAGTAAAATAAATCAAACCGGTGTGATCAGCCTTGGCTTGCTGGTCCCTCCCTGAGCGTACGATCACGTGAGTGGAACGGTCAGTGCTGAGTGCATCACGTAATCAACTGCTAAATTCAAATGTGCTTTCGCTCGTTGGTTGGCGCTGAGCCAGAGACGGACGCGCTCAGTGCTGTCATCACAACTATTCAGTGTTTTCAACCAAATAATGTTTATTTAAGGTTTCAGAAATTTAAATACACAAGAACTATCAAAACAATACATTTAGAATTTGTAAAATACACACAGAAGTCTATGGAAGCGGCAATAATAATAATTTCCATTATAATTAGACGACATGTTTTAAATATCAGATATACACATTGTGTAAGTAACTTTCAAGCTTACTCTATTCTTCTACCAGTTCACCGCCCACTTACTTTCATATATTTCGGGAGAAGTGGGTGAATTCACGTGTTGTAGCTAAATCCAACAGATCCGATTCTCTGAACAGTGGCACAAACTAACGGTGGCGCCCATATAGCTCAACTAACTCGATCATTATAAAGGTGGTATTATTTAACCTTTTTACACATAGCCAACCAGTTTAGCGATGTATGTTAAGCAGGCGGGACCTAGATATATTAACCGTTTATGTTCCAGGATTTGCGCATTTTTCTCAGAACTCTCTTGTAAGAGATTTTAATCTAAATGAGATGTTTCCTGGTTAAATAAAATAAGAAATACATAAAACATACAAGACCCAACCAGGCAACAGTGGTTATATATAAATTAAAATTAATTTTTGATCGAAATTATTGCTAGGGACAAATCAGTGTCACTGGATATTGGTAGGGACATGTCCCTAGTAAATTCTACGCCCCTGGTGAAACTATATCAATAAAGTCAGAATCCATCATATATTACGAACCCAAAATCGACAACTCTCGCAGCCCAAACAGAAGCGCAACAGATTATTTTTTAAAGCTAATCATCTGTAAATCTATACTCTCTTAAATAAACTAACTCTAACTTTCTGTATCAAATGTAACATGTGTTGTACAAAGTTTTTACCAGTCAAGATGAATTAAATTATAATAAAACTAAAGACTAAAACATATAGAACAGCTACTTACCATTTCCATTCTATTTGTAGTAAATGTGTGCACTTTACTTGCACAATGTTTGATTTGTTGTGTGTAATGCAGCCAGAAATTATGTGATCTACTTACCATCACCAATTTTATTACTGTTAATTTTGGGATGATCTATTACTATTACATATTCTCTCTTGACTAATGTGTTGTCCCTTTCACCTACTCACTGTTCATTGTGTTTTGGCTTTTTCAATGAATTTGTCAATCATTTCATGAGGATGGGCTGTTGTTACTGGTGTTGTAAAATTGTGCAGTGTATGAAAACGGGAGTTATCCCCAAAAGTTATTGGGGTAAATAAATAGCCTATTTGACAGCTTCATGCTCTATGACGAAATTGTTTAATTATAAACCGATCCATAAGCATTATTTTGTTGTACATTATTCAACACGCCGTTTTAGTTTAGGCTATAGAGATATTAAAAACTAGAAACTACTATTTAGTTTCCTTAACCGCTTTTGAATTGGAACCGGTATCGTTCAATTCTATGACAGCTGTGTTGCGTTCAGTCCAAGATGGCGGAACTGCAGCTCTGCGCATGGGCGCGTTTGTTGCAATGGAACGTTCTATTCATAGATGCCACCTACGTCACTAGAAATAGAGCGCCGCCATATTGACGACCGATCTCGCCCGGTATGGCCGCCCAAACTGCCCATTTGAATGAGAGAGAAAGACAGAGATACATGGATAAAATTTTAATTTTAGGCTCAGATCCTTATTTGTTACCCCCAGTTTTTTTTGTCCTATATTATCTGCCCCAGACTTGCCCCAATTTGCCTTCCATGATGTTATATATACACTGTAAAAAATAAAACCGTAATTTTTACGGTAAAAAAACGGCAGCTGTGGTTGCCAGAACTTTACCGTCAAAAATACGGTAGCAACGTTATTGGTTTTACAGACTTAACTTAAAATTTACAGTAATAAACCGTATTTTATTATCTGATATAATGTTAATTTACGGACCTATTAAAGTATTAATTTCTGTTTTGTAACATTGTAATGCACTGACAACCAACAATCTTCACAGCAGTGATGAGAGTCACATGATAAATCAAAGCTCTTCACAAGCACCTCTTCCACAAGAAAGTTAATACTACTATATAGAAGCTGCACAGTGTCATTCGCACAAACATTAAACACCATCATGGTAACACACATGAAATTTTAAAAATGCAATAAACATTAATTTAACAACATTAAATGTAACATAAAACCCTAATGTACATAACTGATTAGAAAAAACTAAGAAAACTATGAAGAAACATAGTTATTTCAACAAAAATACTTCAAATGTGAAGTGTCACGCAGGGAATTGTGGGAATGTCAATTTATGGTTTTTCACTGTAAATTATACAATGAGTTTTCTTTTTCACTTTCAAAAACTGTAAATTTAACAGTATTTTACAGTAAAATTACATTAAATGTACCATTAGATCTATCACAGTTATTTACCGTATATAGTAAGGAAACTTTCTGTTAACCAATTAACGGTTTTGCACTGTAGCATTTTTACAGTCTTTTACCGTTAAAATCACGATCATTTTTTACAGTGTATATTTATCTTGTGCATAACCGCTCCCCATACAGTGGGGATCGCTTGAAGGCTTTCAAGAGTACTGATGCATATCAATATGCTGTTGCTGGATGGGTAAAAGACGTAAAAGTGCGGCACCTGGCCACCAAGGATTTATATTTAATCATGGGAAATGTTGGTATTATAAAAAAAATTCGTGTATGATAAATGTATGATTTTGGTGGTAGTTTGCTCTGACTAGGTAGCGAGTTGTGCTAAGTGGCTAACAGCTGGTAGCTTGCCAGCTGTTAGCCACGGCTCACGGCTAGCTGTCATTAATCTGGATTAGGCCTGTCGCAATAGTCAATAAATCAATTAATCGCACGATAAAAAAATGAGCTCGATAATTTTTCCGGCCGCGATAATTTCCATTTGTATGCTTTGTTTTCCTCGTCTCTCTCTCTCTCTCTCTCTCTCTCTCTCTCTCTCTCTCTCTCTCTTTCTCTCTCTCTACCAACGAGACTGGATGACAACTCTGTTTAAGACATAACGGACATATTTTACGTGAAAACGGACATTTAAACAATGTTGTGTGTATTTGTCCATTCAGACACGAAACAGAGCTCAGTTCATTACTCGCGCGCTGTATAGGGGTCTATGGCTGCACGCTTCGGGTGGGGTGTGTGCGCACAGAAAGATGAGACATGATACAATATGAGACATTCATACAATACGAGACATTTCTTCTATCCTTTTCTTTTGGTATAGAATAAAATACCAGTTCGGGGTTCCTCTTTCGGCTGTTGTTGCAGCCAACTGCACAACATATTGCAGGCATTACTGAGACCGTCGGTCGTCAAGATGGCGGCGCAAAGCTAGGGGTTTCACCGACGTCACATTCTGGGCGGTAACCCGGATGCGCGGCCATTATGGAGGGACTCGGATATAAACAACAGCATGGATTGCACTGTGTATGTACTACTGAACACATTGTTACACTAATAAACCATGGAAAAACACGTGGAAGCTGTGAAATCATATAGAGAATGACTTAGTAAGCAGGAAAGACCGCGAAATTGACAAACTAAAGTTAAAATGTGGTATCCGAACGAGCTAGCTTCTCTAGCCCTTACTGCAATTCTTCCTTCTATTTCTTAGGATACGTTCAGATTGTCAGTCCAAAAAAAGCACATGAAATCCGTTTCAAGCTACATCCATATGTGGTTTGAAATCCTATTCAAATCACATATCAGGACATCAGCTTATGTCTGAACGCTCTGATCGGATTTCGCGTGGTAAGTTAGCCTATGTGACTTTCTCAGGCCACGTAAAATGTAAACGTCAGACGTTGTTATAGGGAACATGCTGAAAGTCGCTGCCGAAACAAGGCTGTGTTGTTGCAAAGTGCCGGACGAGCAGAAAATAATTATTTTTGTAACCGGCGCAGACAAGAGCGCGGAAAAAAAGATGTACATACAGTAACAGCCTCCTAACGTTACAGTTCTGCATCAGCTCGAGACGCAGGAGTCCAGCGCGGCGGCTACACATTTCAATGTTGTAAAATTTAAATAAGACAACATCTTTATTGCAAATGCAAACCTCTCCATCAACGCAACGTCATTGCCAAAGAGCTGCATGATCACACAAATCAGATCTGAACAGTTGCGATAGACAGTGTGGACATCATTTTAGATCAGATTCAAATCGGTTACAAAGATAATCGGATTTGGACTGACAGTGTGAATGTAGCCATAGTTAACTGCGTCAACATTTTAGCCATAGCAAAGAGTATAGAAGAACAAGAGGCGGAACTCTGATGCTTTTTTGGTAACAGCCACTAGATGGCGCTTCGGTAGCGCGGCCGCCATTTTGGGGTGAAAATTCCAACTGGATAACTGGACAACAGCACAGATGACAGTTGCTTTATTGAGTATTTACATTTTATGCAACTTTACACATTTACTACTATTATTAGTTACCAACTCCACTAGGCCTGAAATATATTTTGGACGTTTTACCCATACAAAAATGTAATATATGGCCATATATGTACTTATATTTTAAATAGCATGACATATATCTATACATATATTTGACTTATCTGAGAACACAATACAGGTCCTTCTCAAAAAATTAGCATATTGTGATAAAGTTAATTATTTTCCATAATGTAATGATAAAAATTAAACTTTCATATATTTTAGATTCATTGCACACCAACTGAAATATTTCAGGTCTTTTATTGTTTTAATACTGATGATTTTGGCATACAGCTCATGGAAACCCAAAATTCCTATCTCAAAAAAATAGCATATTTCATCCGACCAATAAAAGAAGTGTTTTTAATACAAAAAAAGTCAACTTTCAAATAATTATGTTCAGTTATGCACTCAATACTTGGTCGGGAATTCTTTTGCAGAAATGACTGCTTCAATGCGGCGTGGCATGGAGGCAATCAGCCTGTGGCACTGCTGAGGTGTTATGGAGGCCCAGGATGCTTCGATAGCGGCCTTAAGCTCATCCAGAGTGTTGGGTCTTGCGTCTCTCAACTTTCTCTTCACAATATCCCACAGATTCTCTATGGGGTTCAGGTCAGGAGAGTTGGCAGGCCAATTGAGCACAGTAATACCATGGTCAGTAAACCATTTACCAGTGGTTTTGGCACTGTGAGCAGGTGCCAGGTCGTGCTGAAAAATGAAATCTTCATCTCCATAAAGCTTTTCAGCAGGTGGAAGCATGAAGTGCTCCAAAATCTCCTGATAGCTAGCTGCATTGACCCTGCCCTTGATAAAACACAGTGGACCAACACCAGCAGCTGACATGGCACCCCAGACCATCACTGACTGTGGGTACTTGACACTGGACTTCAGGCATTTTGGCATTTCCTTCTCCCCAGTCTTCCTCCAGACTCTGGCACCTTGATTTCCGAATGACATGCAAAATTTGCTTTCATCCGAAAAAAGTACTTTGGACTAGTGATGGCAGTGTGACGCTGAAGCTTCGATACGTGCTTCGAAACCCTGAACTACAAACCTAGAGAACCACTGCTTCAAAGCTTGCTTTGGTGCGAAAAAAATCATGTGACATATGACGTCCGAAGCAGCAAGTGCTTCATTGCCTGAATGAATCATCTGACTGGTTTTGCGGTCCAATCAGGTGATTCACTGGAACGGCGCGTCTCGATTCTGACAGGTGATAGGTTGAAACAGTTTTGAGCGCCTTTTAGTCTTTATAACCACTCTAAACAATGTACAATTTGTAGAGTTGTCGTAGTAGGTGTGTTATTGCTGTCGAGTTGTTGGTGTTGCGTTTGTATTGGATCATTATGGAACCAGCCAGGAAGAGTGGTCGTTCTGACATGTGGGAACAGTTCAAATTGATCGCTCCTGATAAGGTGGGTGTTCTGGCTGTTTAACATGTAAAGTAGGAAAAGTAAAGTTTATACAACAGTGACTGTCAGTACAGTAGCCTTCTATAGCTATGGTCTATATTAAGGTAGCATAACAGTAAAATGATGTACATGATTAGTGTAGCCAGTAGCTATCAATAGACTCAAATTGCATTTTTATTTACAAATTGCTTTCTTTACAGGTCCGATGCTTGGTGTGTTCAACCGAGCTGAAGTATCACGGGAATACTTCCTCCATGATTAGGCACTTCACTGCCAAGCATGGAGCTGCTAAAAACCATGGGAACACAAATCAAGGTAGGCTATGTATTATATTATTATTACCTAGACACACTTACACAATCTGATATGACTGCCTTGACTCATAGGTCTGCTTCATTTAAATGCAGTTTCACATAAATCCTTAATTTCTTTTATTAAAATATTTGTAATTTCTTTATGTCTTTATTTATTTGTCTTAGTGGACTGGAAGCGAGAGCTAGATGAGGCTCTCGTGAATATGGTGGTGAAGGACTCGCAGCCCTTTTCCATCGTGGATGACTGTGGCTTCAAGGAGTTTGTGGCATTGCTTGATCCCACATACACTCTTCCATCCAGAAAGGCTCTTAAGAACATGGTGGTTCAGAAATATGAGGAGGAGAAAGCCAAGGCCAAGGCCATCATGCAAAGGGTGGAGGCTGTGAGCCTGACTGCTGATATGTGGACCTCCATTAATATGGATGCATATCTAGCAGTGACGTGCCATTATGTGGATGATTCTGTGAAGCTAGCCACAGTCCTTTTGGGAGTGCTGCCTTTCCCTGAACTTCATACAGCTGTTAACATCTCTGCTGCTATGAGGTCACTCATGGAGGAATGGGGTATTGAAGGCAAAGTGACCTCAATTGTGACAGATGCAGGAGCTAATATGGTTGCGTCTGTCAGAAGTTTAAATCTCAGACACGCACTTTGCTTTGCTCATTCCCTAAATTTAGTGGTTAAGAAGAGTCTTGATGCAACTCCTGGCCTAGAAAACCTACGCACAAGGGCACGAAAAGTAGTGACATTCTTTAAAACTAGCACAACGGCAAATGAAAAGCTCAAAGAAGTACAGGAGCAGATGAATCATCCAGTGAAGAAGCTTATTCAGGAGGTGGACACACGCTGGAACAGCACCTTCCTCATGCTACAACGGCTTTATGAAGAAAGACAGTCAGTCGGGGCAGCTCTTGCAACGCTGAAAACAGATGTAAGACCATTGTCTTCAGAGGACTATGAAACAGCTGCTGCATGCCTGCAATTGCTTGCCCCCTTTTACCAGGCAACAGTAGAACTGTCTGAGGAGAAGAGAGTGTCAGGGTCAAAGGTTATCCCAATGACAAAAATGTTAATGCAGTACCTGTATGAAACAATTGGAAAAACAAGCCACAACACAGCTAAATTACTGGGACAGAACTTGGTGACAGCGATGCAAAACAAGTTTGAGACTACGGAGAACCAAACAGCACTGACCCTTTAGACACTGTTGGATCCTAGATTCAAAACCATAGGATTCTACAATCAAGTACAGGCACAGGCATCAGTAAGACGACTAACAGCACAATGCTCACAACTGATAAGATACACACCATCACATGATTCACCTACAGAAGAACAGCCCTCCACATCAGCTCAACCAGCACCTGCAAATGTTGAAAATCCATCAACCACAGGTAAAGTTATAAATAGTTAATTGATGAAATTAAAACCTTTCAGTACTGATAATTATCATCATATTTGTCTTTCAGGTGTTAACCTTTGGGAAACTCTGGACAGAGATGCTTCTGAAGCAAGGAGGGCAAGGAATGCCACAGCAGATGCTACAGTGGAGGTGCAGAGGTATATGACTGATCCACCAGTAGCAAGATCAGAAGACCCACTGGCGTACTGGCGAAACCATCAAAATGTGTACCCTCATCTGTTTAATCTTGCAAAAAAAAATTTATGTTCGCCAGCATCATCTGTTCCTTGTGAGCGAGTGTTTTCCAAGTCTGGAGAGGTTGTGAGCAAAAAAAGAAACCGACTCAGTCCAAAAACTGTTGAAAAAATAATGTACCTCAATAAAAATCTTTGAGTGTTCCCCATCCCAAAAATCACCCCCTGCCATAGTTACACAAGCACACCCAACCTATGCCATATTTTCCCAGCACTCTCTCCTAAATAACACAAAACATACATTTATCAATTTTTATTTGTAAATAGAACATTATGCTCAGCATTAGCGTGTGCATCAAAGAGTTTTCAAAGGAAATATAGTTAAAAATCCAAGGGTGATCTTAGCAAAGATGCTTCAGAACTAAAGTAGTTTCTCCAATACTGCTCACTGATTAATTTGACTGCAGCCTTGCTTTTCGCCAGGAGAGGTCGCTGCAACTGAAGCTTCGAGTAATGAACCCATTTTCGAACCAATTGGCTCAAGTGGTTCAGTGCTTCACAAAAGCTTCATTTGGCCATCACTACTTTGGACCACTGAGCAACAGTCCAGTGCTACTTCTCTGTAGCCCAGGTCAGGCGCTTCTGCCGCTGTTTCTGGTTCAAAAGTGGCTTGACCTGGGGAATGCAGCACCTGTAGCCCATTTCCTGCACACGCCTGTGCACGGTGGCTCTGGATGTTTCTACTCCAGACTCAGTCCACTGCTTCCGCAGGTCCCCCAAGGTCTGGAATCGGTCCTTCTCCACAATCTTCCTCAGGGTCCGGTCACCTCTTCTCGTTGTGCAGCGTTTTTTGCCACACTTTTTCCTTCCCACAGACTTCCCACTGAGGTGCCTTGATACAGCACTCTGGGAACAGCCTATTTGTTCAGAAATTTCTTTCTGTCTTACCCTCTTGCTTGAGGCTGTCAATGATGGCCTTCTGGACAGCAGTCAGGTCGGCAGTCTTACCCATGATTGCGGTTTTGAGTAATGAAACAGGCTGGGAGTTTTTAAAAGCCTCAGGAATCTTTTGCAGGTGTTTAGAGTTAATTAGTTGATTCAGATGATTAGGTTAATAGCTTGTTTAGAGAACCTTTTCATGATATGCAAATTTTTTTAGATAGGAATTTTGGGGTCTCTTTCGTTGTCACTCCGAGTTACGTCGGATGACGACGAATGGGGTTTCGCTTAGAAAGCCTATCAACTTCGAGTATTACAAAACGAGTCAATGGCAAAGAAATGCCATGGGTCTGCGGAATTTGCATGACGTAACTCCGCCCCACCTCGTGGGTATAAAAGGAGGAAGTCCGCAACAGCAGTTTATGTTTTCGCTTCGAAGCCAAGTGTATTCTTCTCTCAACAAGCCATCTCTGAATTGTCAGCTTTACAAACGAGTACCTCGAGTGTTGGTGTGACGGCGATCTACGGCGAGCGCGTGCTTCCTGCTGATCTGTTGCAGTGGTCTGCCAGTCGGTGCGTGTCTCCCCGGTTGCTTCAACACTTGAGTTTTCTCTCACTAAAAGAGCTCGCACGCGGCACGTCTTTTTAAAGACGGCTCGCCCGTGCATTTCAAAAAAAAAAAAAAAAAAGATGAATGGTGCGGCAGCTTGGTATCGGACTCTGATGGGCACGAGCGTTGTCTGGTATGCTTGGGCTTGATCATGCGAGAGCAGCGCTCGTGGATGACTCATGTTTTCTCCGTGGAAACATGATCATCGCGTCATTATGGTCGAGACTCGGTGAACTCACATGAGTGAGAGTCCCCTCATCCACCCCCCGATCTTCGGCTGGTGGCCAGGGTGACCTGAGGGTTAGGGTCTGGAACAAGGCGCCGACTATGTGTCCGCGACCCCAGTCCCCCTCTTCAATGACGGTGCCCGCTAGTGAACAGGTGATTCCCACGGGTCTACCCTCTGGTGGCCCGTGTGTTTCATTTGAAGCTACAGAGGATGATATTATGTTTGTAGCAGCTTCACTAGGTGGGTTTGATTTTCCTGGAAGTGTCGACTCGTTGAGTCTGATCCGGAGATGACGGCCATGCTTTCCCGGGACGATTGTTTTTTGGGTAAGGCCGCCGACCCTCGTCCACGGCAAACCCCAATACCATTCTTCCCGGACGTGCATGATGAGATCAGGGACCGCTCGCTGATCTCATCCGCCTTTCCTCCCCTCGATGGGGCCGCTGCCAATGGGTACACTGGGGTTCCCCCGGCTGAACGCTCTGTTGCGATGCTATGTGTCCTCAGAGTGCTTCTTCTCGACGCAATCCTAAGCACCCGTCCGTGGCCTGTAGTTTTTCGTCTACGCTTGTGGCGAGATCCTATAGCGCCACGGGACTGGCGGCCGCCTCACTGCATGCCATGGTCATTCTGCTGGTCTACCTGACCCAGATGTTCATGGTCCTGCACGAGGGCGGGACTGACCCAGGGCTCTTCACTGAGCTGCGCGCCGCCACTAACCTTGCTCTCCGAGCGACGAAAGTGGCCGTACGCTCCCTGGGTCAGGTGATGCTCACCATTCTGTGGCTGAACCTGTCTGATGTGCTGGATGTCGCGCAGACCCGTCTGTCCGACATTCCCATATCCCAGGTCGGCCTCTTCGGCGGTGCGGTTGAGGGCTTGCCCAACAGCTCTCAGCCGCCCATGAGCAGACTGACGTTCATTCTGTCCCGACGGCCCCGCCGTCCGCTCAGATCCCTCGGTCTGCCCACCGCCGAAGGCGCCCTCCCGCCCGCCCGTTCACCCGGGCCGGCTCTGGGGGCCGCGGGCGGACGCCTCAGCCCTCTCCGGCCCCGCCCCTCGCTACACGCCGGGTTAAGCGGCGCTCCTGAGACGGGCTCCTCGGGGATGGAGCAGGCTGAGGTTGACTCTGTCCCGACGGCCCCGCCGTCCGCTCAGGTCCCTCGGTCTGCCCACCGCCGAGGGCGCCCCCCCGCGGCTCCCACCCCGCCCGTTCACCCGGGCCGGCTCTGGAGGCCGCGTTCGGACGCCACAGCCCTCTCCAGCCCCGCCCCCCGCTACACGCCGGGTTACGCGGCGCTCCTGAGAGGGGCTCCTCAGAGATGGGACTCAGTTCTTTCCAGGAGTTGGTAGCAGGACCACTCCTTTCCCCGGTGGAGGGCCGGGGAAGAATCCTTATTCTCCAAAGAACTGACTCTCCCGTCTCTGAGCACGCAGAGTTCTCGGACGACACAGAGCGCCGCCCACTAGCCGTGCTCTCCTCGTCCCCCTCTGTCCCAGAGGTGGTTGACACGGCGTGCCGTCCACGGACCGCTTCGCCCCTGTCCCCCTCTGTCGCCAGACCCCTGGCAGAGCAGGCCCCCGCGGGACGACCAGCCTGGTCCTCCCCTGGCTCCCTCTGCCAGGGCGCGGTTGCTAACTGTGCCCCCACACCGGACCGCTATGCCGTCCACGTCTGGGCCAGTTACTCCGCTTCGCTGCCCCTCCGGGGGGACGCCTGTCGTCTGCGTGATCCCGGTGGTTCAGTTCCTGGGAGCCTGGCTAGAGCTCACCGTATGTCCCGCTGGATCGCGCCTACCGTCAGGCTCGGCTATGCGATTCAGTTCGCACGGTCTCCTCCCCGCTTCAGGGGAGTCCGCTCCACTTTGGTCGGTGGCAATGCCCCCATCATGAGAGCAGAGATTGCCACCCTGCTGGCGAAGGGTGCAATCGAGACTGTCCCTCCAGCCGAGATGAGGTCCGGCTTCTACAGCCCTTACTTCATTGTCCCCAAGAAAACCGGTGGGTTACGGCCTATCCTGGACTTGCGCGTGCTGAACCGCTCCCTTCACAGGCTGCCGTTCAAGATGCTCACCGCCAAACGCGTTTTCGAATGCATTCGGCCCCAGGATTGGTTTGCAGCGATCAACCTGAAGGACGCCTACTTTCATGTCTCCATTCTTCCTCGACACAGACAATTCCTTCGGTTTGCTTTCGAGGGGCAGGCATACCAGTACGCGGTCCTCCCCTTCGGGCTGGCCCTGTCTCCTCGCATCTTCACGAAGGTCGTCGAGGCTGCCCTTGTTCCCCTTCGGGAGCACGGGGTTCGCATCCTGAGTTATATCGATGACTGGCTGATCTTAGCTCACTCTCGAGTTCAGGTTTGCGAACACAGGGACCTAGTGCTCCGGCACCTAGCTCGTCTGGGCCTTCGGGTCAACTGGGAGAAGAGCAAACTTTGCCCAGTGCAGAGGATCTCTTTTCTCGGTATGGACATCGACTCGGTCGCCATGTCCGCGCAGCTTACGAGCGAGCGCGCGCAGTCACTGCTGACTTGCCTGAGACAACTCGAGGGCAAGAGTGCGGTTCCACTGAAACACTTTCAGAGGCTCCTGGGGCATATGGCATCTGCAGCCACAGTCACGCCGCTCGGATTGCTTCATATGAGACCGCTTCAGCTTTGGCTTCGCGACCGAGTCCCGAGGTGGGCATGGCAACAAGGCACGCTCCGAGTACCAGTTACTCCGACCTGCCGTCAGTTCCTCACCCTGTGGTTGAACCTCAGTTTTCTCAGGGCGGGTGTCCCCCTGGAACGAGCTTCCCGGCATGTTGTGTCTCAACAGATGCCTCCGCCACGGGCTGGGGCGCCATGTGCAATGGACATGCTGCTGCGGGCTCCTGGACAGGACCCCAGCGGCTATGGCATGTCAATTGCCTCGAGTTGTTGGCAGTACGTCTTGCCCCGCACCGCTTCCGGGCGTTGCTCCGGGGTCAGCACGTACTAGTCCGTTCAGACAATACCGCGACTGTAGCGTACATCAACCATTAAGGTGGTCTACGCTCCCGCCGTATGTCACAACTCGCCCGCCACCTCCTCCTATGGAGTCAGAAGCATCTGGGGGCGCTTCGAGCCATTTTCATTCCCGGAGCGCTGAACTGTGCAGCCGACGAGCTCTCACGGCTTCAGCCCCTCCCTGGAGAATGGCGACTCCATCCCCAGTCGGTTCAGCTGATTTGGGACCAGTTCGGGGACGCAATCTGTTTGCCTCTCACGACTTGACCCATTGCGCTCTGTATTTTTCCCTGACCGAGGGCACTCTCGGCACGGATGCACTGGCGCACAGCTGGCCGCCGGGCCGCAAATATGCGTTCTCCCAGTGAGCCTTCTTGCGCAGACCTTGCGCAGGTCAGGGAGGACGAGGAGCAGGTCATTCTGGTCGCGCCGTATTGGACCAACCGTACCTGGTTCCCCGAACTTGTACTCCTAGCGACAGCACCTCCCTGGCCCATTCCTCTGAGGAAGGACCTTCTTTCTCAGGGACGGGGCACCCTGTGGCACCCTCGCCCCGATCTCTGGAGCCTCCACGTGTGGCTCCTGGACGGCTCGAGGTAGGTTGAGTACCCTTCCACCAGCGGTGGCGGCTACCATCACTTCCGCTAGAGCGTCGTCCACGAGACACGCCTATGCGTTGAACTGGAACCTCTTCGTCGACTGGTGCTCTTCTCACCGAGAAGACCCCCGGGAATGCTCAAAGATCAGCGTTGTGCTTTCCTTCCTTCAGCGAGGGTTGGAGCGAAGGCTGTCTCCCTCCACCCTTAGGTCTATGTTGCCGCCATTGCCGCACACCATGATCTGGTCGAAGGTAAGTCGGTAGGGAAGCACGACCTGGTCATCAGGTTCCTGAGAGGAGCGAGGAGACTAAATCCTCCTCGCCTCCTCTCGTTCCCTCTTGGGACCTCTCAGTGGTTCTAACTTCCCTGAGAGTGCTCCCTTTGAGCCCCTGCAATCAGTCGGGCTTAAGTTCCTGTCAATGAAGACAGCGCTCCTGGTTGCACTGGCCTCCATCAAGAGGGTAGGGGACCTGCACGCATTCTCCGTCGACGAAGCGTGCCTGGAATTCGGACCGGCTTTCTCTCACGTGATCCTGAGACCCCGGCCCGGATATGTGCCCAAGGTTCCTACCACTCCCTTTCGGGACCAGGTGGTGAACCTGCAAGCGCTGCCCCCGGAGGAGGCAGACCCAGCCTTGGCACTGCTCTGTCCAGTACGCGCTCTCGCGCCTATGTAGACAGGACGCAGTGTTTCAGGACCTCAGACCAGCTCTTTGTCTGTTATGGTGGGAAGCTGAAGGGAAAGGCTCTCTCCAAGCAAAGGTTGTCTCACTGGATAGTGGACCCCATTGCTTTGGCATACCAGCAGCAAGGTCGACCGTGCCCCCTTGGTGTGACGGCCCACTCCACCCGGAGTGTGGCATCCTCTTGGGCTCTAGCGCATGGCGCCTCGCTAACAGACATCTGCAGAGCTGCAGGCTGGGCGACACCTAACACATTCGCCAGATTTTATATCTCCAAGTGGAGCCAGTGTCCTCTCATGTACTCGCTTCAACTAGCTAGTAACGGACCCGCTCAGGTGTCTTCGCTTGCTCGCCATTCCACTCCACGGATTGGATACGTGCGATATTCTCCTCAGGTGAGCTTCCTCGAAAGCCCTGAGCTCCTCCAGCACTCCTGACGTCGGCGCCAGTGTCTCTTGCCTGCGCGTCGGCTAGGTGCCTCCCGTGTGCATGGTCCCTCCCCTGAGCGACCCCCACATGTGTATTTCCACTGTAAGCCTCTCTGAGCATGTGTCTTTCCCTTGGCAAGCCACCTTGCCACCCCTGGGGTTGAAATATTCCACCTGCGGCTGGACACCCCAGTGTTCCCCATATGCTTCCTTCTGGGTCATATGTGTATTCTCTAAGTCCCCCCCTTCTGGGTTGGCATTAATTGCATACTTCCCCTAGCTTGGGATATGCTTCCCAGTGTACCTTGGTATTCCTGTGTTAAATGGAGTCCTTCGTCCGTCTATGACAGGGATCTCTGTTTACACAGGGCACTGGAAGACAGCTGAGAAGGTGGCGTGATTAGACTGGTAACCCCATTCGTCGTCATTCGACGTAACTCGGAGTGACAACGAAAGGGAACGTCTACGGTTACGTATGTAACCCTCGTTCCCTGAGTAGGGAACGGAGACGTTACGTCTGCCTGCCACTTTCCGCTGTACCGCGGGGATCGCCTGAGCTCAGTCTTGGCTCCTCAGCGAAGAAACATAAACTGCTGTTGCGGACTTCCTCCTTTTATACCCACGAGGTGGGGCGGAGTTACGTCATGCAAATTCCGCAGACCAATGGCATTTCGTTGCCATTGGCTCATTTTGTAATACTCGAAGTTGATAGGCTTTCTAAACGAAACCCCATTCGTCGTCATCCGACGTAACGTTTCCGTTCCCTACTCAGGGAACGAGGGTTACATACGTAACCGTAGACGTTTTCATGAGCTGTATGCCAAAATCATCAGTTAAAACAATAAAAGACCTGAAATATTTCAGTTGGTGTGCAATGAATCTAAAATATATGAAAGTTTAATTTTTATCATAACATTATGGAAAATAATGAACTTTATCACAATATGCTAATTTTTTTAGAAGGACCTGTATATGCCTGCAACATATATGAACATTTATGTGTCCAAACATGTGAAGAAAATATTTGAGTTCATCCATATGATACCATATATCTGCATATATTACAGTATAGTATTGGTTCCTCGCATGGACAACATTAAGTATAAATAGGCTATGTGACATACATATTTGTTTCCCACATATTTAATAAATGTATGTAAACATACATGCATGTGATACTGATGCATTGAAATAAGTACATGCATATATACATATATGTGTCTTAGGGTACATATAGCCTATTTAACATTTATGTGCATATATGGCACTTACATGAAAACATTTTTGCTATATTGTTTCATATATGTCCATGTGTTTTATATATATGAATTTTGCATATATTCTCATATATGCAGCAGACATACATGGGCACTGACATTATATATGTAATTTACTTATATTGACATATATTACATTTCTGTATGGGTAATCCCCTGGATCATGGTACAAACATGATGATAGAACATGATGGACAGTGGCTGTGTTTTTTTTTTTACTTGCTTTAACGGTCATTAATAGTAGGTAGGCCTACTGCAAAAAAAAAAAAAAAAAAAAAATTGACTGTAAAGCTATTCTATTGCTGTTATATATAAATATCTGATATAGCATGTCCTTTACTTTTATATGTTGGTATTCAGTGTTTGTAATGTTAATACTTAGGTTTTGTGGGGGAAAAAAGAGCGTAGAAAACTTGTCTAAGTCTGTGAAATAAACTGTTAAAAGGGATTTGATAATCACTAGTCCAGTGATTGTACGTTATTCTGTGTTGTCATCATTCAGTTTGGATTTGATCTTTAATGTAACGTTACTTAAAAAAAATAAAATAAATACAAAGCAGCTGATATTGCCATAGCGACAGCAAAAAGCAAGTGGATAGTGATGGTAAGTCCGGCTCTTTTCAAAGAATCGGCTTTTAGAGCGGATCGTTCGCGAACGACACATCAACACTATGGACTGCCGAGTCGCTTTCACCCCAAAATGGCGGAAGCGTAGCGCTGCTGCTGGGCACTGGTGTTGCAATGGAACGTTCTATTGAGTTTCGCCTCTTGTTCTTCTATACTCTTTGGCCATAGTCAACGCTTCATTTAAGTTACACATGGCTGATGCTGTAACGTTACCTCTCTCAACCACAATCGCCTTCTTTTATCAGTTTTTTGCACTCTTTTCTTTAACTTTTGGCAGTCTATAGAACTCAAAATGTTTTCCCCCAATTAGTACAGAACAAAACTCGACCATTTTTCAGCAGCAATAATCAGCCAAATTTGCGAGTCCGTTCAGTTCAGTGGCATTGTTTACGTTCAGTACCTCCAAAATGGCCGACTTCCGGATTGATGACGCGTCGTGAAACCCCTCACGCCGTCGTTTCGCCTCTTGGTACTTCTATATTCTTTGATAATACACAGCCTGTGTTAACTTTTTTTTATTAAGTACAGTACTTTTTTTTACTTAATATTTTAAGTCCAGTACAGTTTTTATTTCACTTTTAGGTGCAATACATTTGAATTTAACCATTATTTAAGTTTGTTTTTCTTTTACCTGTATGTAAGCAGCACAGTGCAGTGTTAATATTCAAAATGTGTTTTTTTACAATGTTTAAAGTTGCTGACAATAATAAATATTCTTATTAGAAATAAAACTGCCTCGTTTTTGAGCTGTGCATAACTGTAGCTGAATAGTTAGTTAGGCATACTACGCTACTGTATTTTCATATTAATCATTATGGTGCTGCTTGGAGAGCCAAATATTTTCTGAGGTGGTGGTAGGCTACTTGGTGTAAAAAGTTTGAGAACCACTGGTCTAATCAATACTATCTAAGACCAATCACATGCATTTAAAGTAGATTTTTTTCCCGATAAAACTTCCGTTTTGCTGCTCTTTTTAAATGCTGCATAAAATACATTTTGCAATAAATGCCGAGCAGTTTACTACAGCTACAAAACCGTTCACAATTACGTCACGTGGGGATGTAGCTCAGTGGTAGAGCGCATGCTTCGCATGTATGAGGTCCCGGGTTCAATCCCCGGCATCTCCACTTTTTCGGCAATACATCAATAAAATTTCAATAAAATAATTTAGATTTTTAGCATCATATTTAGGTAGTATTTAGATTAATCTTTTTTTTTTACACGCACAAAGAAAATATATTTTATTTTCAATTCAACCTGATTTTTACTTTGTTTTTTTTTGTTGTGTTTTTTTTTTACAACATTTATCATTTTCAACCAACTGTGATCACGTAACTGCTTCCAAGAATATAAGTCACTCTAGCAAAGGCAAAACAACAGATTGCTTCAAACCTTTTACATCACCATAATTCAGCAGCAAAAAAACAAGAGTTTACATTCGTTCATAAAAAGACATATACGTGGACCAAAAAAAATCACTGAGACTTAAGAAAGAAGATTATGCACTGAGCATTTAATAATGACTATAAGGGTATTTACATAATGCTGATCGTAGGTCAAAAACCATGGTTCCACTGGGGCTCGAACCCAGGACCTTCTGCGTGTAAAGCAGACGTGATAACCGCTACACTATGGAACCCGTATAAAACAGCAATCAAACCACGTTGCATTTGAACTGCATGTCCTATTTCATTTTATTCCTCACAGACCTTAATTGGAAATCAAATCACGATATAACACGAACAACATGTAGGCTAATATTCATTGCAGTATTTCAGCAAAACTATTAACAGTGCAACATTATGCGCCTGACTGCTTTGAATGAAGACGGAGAATGGGTTTCACGTTAAAGCTAGAAAAAGCGTGAAATATTTATTTTTGTATTTAATTGAGTTATTTTAGCACCCAATGCAATGTGTGCATTTGGGACAGTTTCATGTCAGAAGTACATAAATAATTAGCAAAAGGAGAAAAAGACGCAGAATCCGCTGCATTCACAGCCGCATGCGATAAAAAGGGCACACACCGCTCTCGTCCGCTAGAGACATCAAAGAACCATCAACGCACCAGCTCAGTCTACCCATATTATTATGCAGTATATAAACATGGCGGTTTATCAACATGCCTCAGCTCGAAAAGATCTATATTTAGATGGCATGTTGTAGAGCATCTCTTCGAAAGGTAAAAGGGAAAAAGTCTTGTCGTGATTTAGGTTATTATAGCCTACTAAGGAATTATACAATATAGGTTTCCTCTATGCATAATCTGTATCCATAAAAAAATCAACCAAAATGCAAAGACCGGGAAATGGAGAAAACGGATTGAACTAACCAAAAAGAATAGCATCGGAAAGAAATATGGGATACAAGGTAGGCGTGCAAATAATATTTTTATCATTCACGCAGCATCATTTCGCTCCACTTCTCTTCAAAGTCTCAATGCATTTAGAATTTAAAATAACATTGGTGTTGTTTAATCCTTAAATGTTCGGTGCGTGCATTTAAAAATCAGCAAACCCGAATCTGCCCGTTAACGTAGATTTCAAATTAACCATCACGCACAAAAGTGATGCCTGAGATTATATTATTATTCAGTTTTTTTATAGCCTATATTTACTCCGTGTGTTATGTAAAACAGAAAGCGGGTGCATTAATCAGGCCTATGCCTAGCTTATTTTATATGGACACTCTCATCCCTCACCCTCATATCACCCTCAAACTTATGAAGGCCAGAGTGTCTGATAGGCATATAATGTTTTTTTGTAGCCAGTTTTACCTCTATCTTTAATAAGTTAAATTTGTATGTATTTACGATTAAAGAGGACACAATACAATATAAACACAAAACAACTATAACAGCTTAGGTCACTATCTATCTATCTATCTATCTATCTATCTATCTATCTATCTATCTATCTATCTATCTATCTATCTATCTATCTATCTATCTATCTATCTATCTATCTATCTATCTATCTATCTATCCACCCCCCCCCCCAAAAAAAAGTTTATTCCATTCAAATTAAATTGGACTTTTCATAGGCAAATTCAGAAACTGTAGAATGCAATTTGCATGAGTGAAAAAAAAAATTCAAACCAAAATAGATATTTTTATATCTCACATTCAGGAACTGCAGACTGCAATTTGCATATGGGTGGAATGCTACATCATCAAAATTATTAGTACAAAACTCATCACACTTGTAACAGATAGTCATTCTTTAAAAATGTGATCACGTGCTTTAATTGTGGTTACACAATCTTAATTTTTAATTATTATTATTTTTTCAACTTGGTCAAATATAGCAAACAATGTTTGAAAAAAATACATGTTTCAAATCATCTTTGTTCCTCAATTACAGTTTTTCTCAGTCTGGTGATTTCTCACATCACTATTTACATTTCCACAACAGTTAGTTCAACCTCCACAACACAACATTTAGTCATTTGTGCACATCATAGTAGCAGTTTCTCATTCCTTCCAACAAATTGCAAATGCTTTTGGACATGCATAAATTGCTTTCATACAACTCTCTGCTGTTTTATAACATCATTTGCTTATGTCATGTCAGTCAAAATGAACTATACTTGTGAATGCTGAATAGTCATTCCATATAAAACTAATAGTCCTGATTTCATTACTTGAATCATCGCATAAAAAAATGTAGAACTAGGTGTCAAAATCTGTCAAGCAAATTTTAAAAAAGTTTTTATCTATCTTTTTTTTTCCTGAAAATGTCTCCTAAATTGAACAATTTCTCTCAGGTGAACCTATGTGGCCAGACAGAGAGGCATGAATGATTTACACTATGTATGTTGTATGTTCAGTTCCAATATGTACTGCAATATTGTTTACAGTTGTGCACAGCTCTATTCAAAGGGAGTTTATGTTTGTTTTAAATTAGGGTGTATTTTTTATTTTGCACAATGCTGTGAAAAAATTATAATTGCAAAGAGCATATACAGTAAAAATGTGAAACATACATATTCAGTGTCTTGTACTCAGTTACCTCACTAAATACAGTAATGTGTAACTTTACTGTAGTTTTCAAATGGCTGTGCAAATAGTATATAGTGCTGTCTTGAGCATTTTCAGGTAGTGTTACCAAGATCTGACTTTTTTGCATTGGAAAACATTTACAGAGTAAACTGTCATAATGAAAACATAACAAAGACATTTGACTATCTTGTTCATAAACAATGGTGTCAGGACTTTTCATCTTGATGACACTGACACTTTCATTGACATGAATACTTGCTTTTGAGAAATGAGCTATACATTTTGAGCAAGTGACACGCTTTTGCAGGTTATCAACTAGGTTTTACAGTTTGTACTAATTGTTTGGAGAACTGCATTAACTGTTGTGCAAATGTAAATAGTGATGTGAGAAATGCACCAAAGCGACTGAGAAAAACTGTAAAGATGTTACAGTACAGGCTACAGTTGCCCCATAATAAAAAACACTAATTTATGTAATTTACATAAAATTCATGTTTGTAATTCATAGTTTTCATGTGATGTCACACAGGAACGCCAACCTGGAGGGCAAAACAAGGCTTTCCACCATCGCTCACCAGTTATTTTTTACCAGGTTTGTACTAAGTACTAGTGATATTAAAAGACTGATTCAATTATACACCTTATTGATGATGCATATTATGTACAGGCTAGCAGATGAACTCAGAATATAAACACAACACACAGTTTCTTGTTAAGCATTTTTCCATAGAAAACCATAAAAAAAAAACTAGCGCGTACATTTCTTCATATTCTGGGCTCATCTACTCGCCTGTATGCAGTTCTATGGATGTTTTGCCTTACATGTCTCTGTGGCAGTCACATGACTGAAACCTATGAATAATATATATCCAGTAGATTTACTGATGCAGAATGACATTAATAACACTGAACAAAAAACTGAGAGCGTAAAACATGGAATGACAATAAACAGAACAAGGAAGAGGTGTTTCTAATCAGAAACCATAGTAACAAACAATGATCAAGAACTCAGGGACACAGAAACAGACAGAAACAAGAAAACAATGACAATGAAAATGAAACTAAACAGGACATGACTGTTACAACTTCTTGTAAGTGTTTTTTTTTTTAGGTCGTTGTAACAAAGTATGTTTGCTGGGTGATAACTATGGCAAGCAGGGGCAGAGAGCCGTGAGAACGGTGCGCGGCCGGTGGCGCGATTGCTAATAGGTGTCACATGCGTGCCACACCGGGCTCGAGTTTTGGATTGATAAAAGGAGGAGCGACAGTGCGACAGTGAAGGAGAAGAGAGAACCAGGCCTGGACTATTTAAGTTGTGTTTTTATTATGTTTATATGCGGCAGTCATCCGTGAGGGGTATATTTAAAACCATTTACAATCACAATATAGCATTTTGCTATTGTGAAAGGTTTTTTTTTTCCACAGAGAGGCACGACGCTTTAATTATTTACCTGCATGCAGATTACCTGTTAAAAATACCTCAGGTCCGTGCACAGTAAATGCTGCTCCATACAAGCTCAGTTTCTGCATGTGCTGTTTGTTTAGGTTTCCAATAACGTGCATTTGGGAATGCAAAAAGTCAGACGCGGTTTGTGTTTCATAGTTGCACTGATATCATTTATATGCGTGGAGCACGTCTCGGGTTTCTCAAACTCCATCTCTGCATGCTTTGAGTTTGGGTTGCTAATAATAACGTTCATCTGGGAACGCAGTGTGCGCCATTTCACAAGATTTGTAACGTACCTCATTAGTAAATCTACGCCAACACAGGAGAATACATAAATATGTTTCTAAATATGCAAATTGTTGTTCATCGCAATTTCAAAATAAAAGTTTAAACTCTCACTCTGAGTGTGTATGTTTTGATGTTTACATGTTCTTGTTCAAGAAATTACAGCGGCTGTTGCATTTCTATCGTACAGAAGTGAACAAATATTAAAGATTAAGTGGACATTTGAATTAAATGTTGTTTGGCCAATATTAAAGGATTTGATAATGCCGTAGTGTAACAACAACTAACACCAGGCCGTTGGCGCCCTCTGCAGGCATTTATTATAATACGTAATGTATGTTTATATTAGTTTATATCATCTTTTACATGGTGTATTTTAACAGTGTTGTTCAATTAAACCCATATAATTACTTTATTTGAACCAATTATTATTGCTTATAATATATATTGTATTTTAAGTCATTTTAAAGGCTGTTGTTCAGTTGGATCTATTTTTATTACGACAATTTTTTATCCGATTAATCGATGGAATAATCAGTAGAATGCTCATCACTAAAATAATCGACAGCTGCAGCCCTAGCTGCCGCTTTACTTTCGTTTTGTATTTGTTTATTTATTAAAGTGTTTGAACGTTCGCCGGTTCCCGCCTCCTCCTTCCCTGAACAAAAACCTCTCTAAATTGATGTCGGAGAGCTCTCGCTGCTGAGGGCGAGTGAGAGCCTCTCGGCTGGTTGAGGACCAGTTTTCAATTCCACCCGACTGCAAGCAACTCTTGCCGATTGGTCTGCACGATGCCGCATGAAGTCAGAGACCTAAACAAACTGTGTATTTGACAAATATGGCATCTAATCCACTTTGTATGTGGTAAAGTATGCAAACACCACGCAAGTGTCACTACGGGAAGCAGAAAGTGTCCAACTCGGCGGCTCCGTTTTTAATTCCGCCCCTGACTGCAAGCAGCAACTCTTTTCGATTGGTCTGCGAAGTGCCGCATAAAAGTCGAACACACCTAAACAAACCTTTTGAATCGGGTGTTTTTGTCATGTGATTGCATAGTTATGTCATATGATATTTATTAACGACACCTTATAAGACTTGATACTCTCCCATACTCTGACCAAAGTTTCTTAGCTGTAACATCACGGTACGTGGTAGTTTTAATTTTGTAAGGTTCCAAGCCATGATTTCATAAAGGCTTTTTGCAATTTAAATCCTACTTTGAGTACCTTGCACTACCATTTTTGTATTGAGCTGAATATCCCTTATGGGTGATTCTCCAACTATGGTACTTTTTGGACCTGGACATTTTCAGAAAATGAAACATTTTTAATTAAAATATTACGGGCATAATTTGTTTCCCCAGTATGCCTAGATACCTACCCTGAAGTTGGCTGTGCTGATTTTTATTAAATAATATGCATTTTTTTTTTTTACAGACATCGCAAAATAAATTGTAATTTCCACAACCGAACAAAAACATGTGTTTTCAACCAAAAATGTTGAAATATTTGTAGTTATAAATATATTGGGTTACACATCACACTTGCATCTTTCCAAATTTTAAATTGATTTATTTCTGAAATGCAACTGTTAAGATTGTACAAAGTTAACACCAAAAAAACACTGAACACTAAGCCACTGAAACCTTTCATTCATATTTTTGACATTTTCAAATCTGATATTTTTCAACTCATATACATATACTTTACCCTTAACTGCTAAATAATCAACACCACCACCATCATTACCTTAACTTTTTTTTTTTTTTATGTTTTACCAAAAAAATATTTGTGGTTGTGGAAATGACAAGGGAAAGGCGGGTTATGGTGAAAATTTTCTTTGACAGACTTAATAAGTCCTTGCTGTTTTTTCTTTTCATATCTTTCTCTGTCATTCCTTAGGAACTCAGCATATTTAATTGGATCAGATTTTAGTCTTTCCCTGAATAGTCTGGACTTCTCTGCTGATGTTTTGGGTGCTATCTTAAATAACAACAGAGAGACTATGTCAGATTTAGTTGTAAACAATAAAATATCTCAATTTAAAACATTCTCTATGACATTATATGTAAAGTTTATGTGTTTACACTATATTTTTAGTACTATAGGCAAACTAATTTGCTTTTAAGCACAGACAATGTCCTTGCCAAGCCAACCTGTCTTTATCACTTCCATGGAGACAGATGTGGAAAAGACGGTTGTGGAAATGACATTTTCCCCCTTTCTCTCTAATATCTAATGTTTGACTAGCCTGTTAGTGTTAGAGTTAGCATTAAATAATCTCAAATATGACCTGATGAAATTGTAAAAATCCAGAAATGTTTCAGTCGGAATGAATTATGAGCGGTTCAGAAATGACATACAATAAACATACTCGCAGTATTTCTCATATTTACCTTGATATATCTCCAATTTATTAACCTCTGCTGGGACCATTATTTCATTCAGCCATGTGGTTTCCTCTGGAGTGTCAGTTACTATGGTTACTGAGTATACAAATCTAGAACACTGAGCCTGGGATTGCATTTAATGCAGAGGTGTGGAAATGACAGTGAACCCAAGGGACAAGTGTTCAACATGTTTAAAATATGTCAAATTGAAAAGAAATATATAAAAAAATATTACATTTGGATGAATTGGGTATTAAGTTTTGGTAACTTAAAACTGATGTTCTGCGTAACTACAATTATTTCATGGACCCTTTATTCTGGGCATAATTTTTAAAATGATAATATTCTGTGTAAAAATATTACTTTAGTTAAAATGGTATTTTCTAGGCCAACACCAATGGAACTACCACAATTTCTTAAACCAATTTGTCTGCTGCTCCCTTTAAGGGATTGGCAGGTTTCAAATGTACTCCAGAGAGCTGAACTGCATTACTAAACTCTGCTGGCTTAAATGTAGGCCAACTGAAGCAAACTTATTACAGCATGCTACATATTTAACACAACAGTTAACCCAACCAGGGCCGTACCCACCATTGAGGTGCCCAAAGTCCAGACTGTTTTCTGAGGTGTATATAATAAAGGTGGTGATAATTACCTAACATTAACTCGGCTTTGGTGCTGCACGAATATTGCACACAGCCAAGATAACCGACCTACTCATCCGAGCTGCCGCCAGTGGTCAAACACCGATCATCAATGTCAAAATGTTTGAGATGACCAATCAAATCAAAGTAGGCGGGCTTTATGTTTACATAAGCTGCTGAATGCTGATCAAATGGTCATAAAGTGCGAGATAATATGCTAGTATCTAAACTCAATATATAATATTTGACAGCAGTAGAAATGTTAAACGACCGACAGAAATACAATTAGTTACGCAAACTAATAAACCTATGTTTAATTTCGCTATTTTTAAAATATATAATTTACGTGATTCATTGTAATTCGTAACAATGTGAGACAAGAAACATTAACAAAGCAGTTTTCATCAGGCATAAGATTAATCATGAATGTGCATATGCACACTGATGTAAACAAGCACAACATGCAAGAGCAGTAAGATGGAACGAGTGAAGGAGACGCACTGAATGAAAATACACATTCACTCTCTGACAGTAGATGCCACTTATGGAACAGAAATGCACCCGTTACTCCGGTAACCGTAAACAAAGCAGGCTGCTGAACAGCATTAAAATTCGCTTTGTTGTTCATCACAGCACAGCACCATGTAAAACATAGCGTCTTCTGTATTTCCAGTTTGTGGATCATTCATTTCAACATTTAACCTTATTTTTTTTGTTTAAATATGTTATCTGCTTGACAAATAATGTACTCTGCTGCCCACTGAAATGGTTTTAAAGCTGTTGTTATCCGCTGCATCGTCACTACACTCAAAAAAAAAATTATATGTTGGCTTTAATTAACTTTTTTATGTCAACAGGTTCCACATAACTGGGTTACGTTAAACAAACATAATTTGTTCATGTAACTTCAACATCATGGAATTAAGTAATTTTAAGCGACCCAATTAAAGTAGTCTCAAAGTGAATTTTTAAAGGCGTCCTTTTTATATTCATTCATCCATTAATATTTCATTTATTTTAGTGACACATAATTAAATTTATAGACTATAGCTAGCTATTTGCTAACAGTAGTACATATTAACATCTTAAATGCTAAGATTTACATGCTCCTTCAACCAAAACAGTAGAAAATATTTAAATCAGTCCACAGCCAAACAAAATGCTCCACTCTTCTCCACAATGGTAATTTAAATGGTTCTAATAATTCCAATGTAATTAAACATTAAACACAATTACACACTATCAAGTCTTCCCCTTTTCTCATTTTCTCAAAAAAAAAAAAAAAAAAAACCCCATAAAATAACACTTAATTTAATAATTACAAAAAACACTTAATAATAACATTTATTCTCTCTTAATTCAACCATATGCAAAGTGTTGTGGCAAAAACAATAATTAAACAAACAGCATCACCACGTAAGAGACATTCTGATCCGAATTGTATTTTAAAAAATATTTATTCTTGCAAGAATAGGACCCCATGTCGCCCACACAGTCCAGCTGTAGGGGAGGGTGAAGAGACCAAGAGGAAGATTTAGCTAGCAGTCTTATAGTGTTTTCTTCAAAGCTATCTCTTGTCAATTGTTATCAATGTCTATTATTAATCAGCCAATATTAAAATTTCCACTACAAAAGCATGCTGGGAACTAACAAGCACAGCCAAGTTTCAGTTAATGCAACACAAATCATTCATGTAATCCAACACAAACGGATTAAGTAAACTCAAATTTTACATATATTTAAGCAGATTGAACACAATCAAATTAAGTTAGGGTAAAATGGCATTTGGCGTCGCACTATACTGCCACCCTCTGGATGTAAGAATTTTCTACTTAACATAAATGGTTTGTGTTTAGACAACGCGTTAGGATTTTGTACTGTTAAATTGAGACAAAAAGTGAACCTTAATAGAAAAAAACCTTTTCAAGTCAAAAAACACAATTATTATAAGTAAACTAAATATAAATATATTATGTAAAGTGCACAACCCTCCTCGTTCATTTTTTTAGAGTAAAGTTTAAGCCTTGCCAATTTAAATATTTAAGCGTGTAACTCGAGCACTATGTAGGAAGTTTTCTGTGTGCAAACATCAAAAAAGGAACCAAGAAAAGCTGTCAGTCAGTGTGCGGTCACTGGCAAAAAGCTAGTTTTAGGGCCTTTATATAAAGATTTATATTATCTACAAAAAACAGCAATTCTCTGATATACTGAACATGCTTTTCCCTTCACACTAATTTAATTTCTAACATGGCCTGTTCTTTTCACACAGATTGAGTTTCCTAGAGTTTCAAATTAAGTATTTTTAAACAATTTTGATGTCTTCAGCTGAACCTATTCATATGCTTCTATGCAGCTGCCAACTTCATTTTTTAGAGGTCATCCTTTAATTTTCTAATATTGTCTGTAATTCATTATCCAGATCCCAGGGGCTGCCATGGATCGTGTTAGCCTACTCTGGAGGTTGAGACGTCGGGCCCGTCGAGGAGCCCTGTGCATGGCTCTGTTCTGTATGACTATGGCTCTCCTGTACACCTTTTGCGCTGAAAACAGCATACCTGTCACAGATGCCATTTTTGGCGTGAAGGCGAGAACTCGAGCTCAACCAAGAGCACACACAATAGTTAAGGTATGTCAAAGAGATTCCTTTCCTCACACTGCTTTCTGCTCTATCGAATCTGCACAATAGAGTGCTGTAGGAATGAGACTTAAAACAATAAAATTAGGGTTTTTTTGCACATACGGTTCCATTATCCCAAAGTATTTTTTTTGTTTTTTTGTTAAATGACTGAAATAAGATCTGTGGTTAAGACAAGCTTAAGATATATATGCGTTTTATTCTATGCCATAAAATACATCAACAGTATATCACTTGAGATTTTGTAAAGATTGCTTTTGTCTTTAAAAAGACGGTTGCAAACAAGTGACTAAAATGGGACTACAGAGATTGTCGGGAATATTAACACTTTCCCGCCTATTGATGAGTTTTTTCGGCAATCCATGTTTTCACTCTTATACGGTAGGGGGCAATGTTATAGTACAGCACCTCGGGATCCAAAAACAAGTGAAGAAGATCTGTGTAAACCAGAAGGAATGGATAGTAGATTGCTTACGCACAAGTAAGCTAGCGTGATCATCAAACATTCAACAGCATATAAATAAAAACGGTCTAATGTTACCAAATGAAATGTAGAAACCACAAAGAAGTATACGACTGTGCAAGCTTTGAGGGTGTTGATTGACATGATTTTCTCAGCTTTTTTGACAAAATGTTGTTTTAACAAAATTAAACTTCTTTTTCAACGTCTTTTGATATATTGACTGTTTACATATTCATACAAAAAAATATCCTGGGGGCCATGAACGTTTTGTGAATATGATCAAAAATGCTGGCGCTGGCAGGCAACTGTTTTTAGAAAACAAGGAAAGAGTTAAACATCATCACAAAGAGGAAAAGTCATCTACACTATAGTCAGCTTTTACAGCCTTGTGTTAATAATCGTGCTCTTGCAAACTATTCTAACTTAAACTTTCCTATTTGTAGATTTTAAATAAAGTTTGAAAGAGCTCAATTTCGGCAATAATCCAAGTTACTGGAAAAAATGCAATTGGCTTCTTGTCCAGGCAACCAGAGTGATGCTAAGTTCCGGGTTGGCCTACAAAATCACCCCTGCAGCACTCTATTAAGTAAAAAATGAAAAATACTTTATTACTAAAAGTGACATTGATCTATCGAAGGTATTGCGGGGAACAGGAGGGTCAAAACCCATGTATACTGACCCTCAAAAGCTCCCAGGTGTCATTCCTGGAGATCCTCAGAAGCCTATTCCCATCCTGTCATCTTCTAACTACTCAATGGAGAGCAGTTCCAAGGACCGCAGCCTCAGGGGAAAAAGAAGAGAGCATGGGTTATTTTACTGGCTTTTGGCGCAACCGCTGAGACGTGCTTTAGAGACTCTTTTTGGAGGCCAGCGGAGAGGAGAGGGTGCCGCAAGTGGGGATGCTGTTGTTTTTGGGCCTAATGGAGCACTCGGAGAAGTCTGGAATGAGGAGATGTCAAGCACCATGCTGGGAAAAAGGCTGAGGAAGGTGGTCCAGAACTACCAGGTGAGCGAAACTGAAAGATACCTTAAAGCCTTTACTATATAAAAACAGTAAAAAACTGCAAGGACTGCTGATCAGCAAGGCATGAAGTCTCTTCAGTTAATTCATTTTACATAATCCTCTGAGGAAGAAGCTCTACTGCTATCAGTGTACATGATTATATTTCTTAAAATCCAGAAAACGTTGGTTATCAACTCAGGTTGGTTGCGTCAAAAGCTTACGCCCCCTGTAGGAGCCAAATGTAATTTGTCTCCACCACTAGATGGCGGTGTGCCTCAGTGGTGCAGGTGAAAGCCACACCTGTTCCATCACATGGTATTTGAGCCAAAATTGGGTTGAATCAGAAAGGGACAGGTGGCGGGAATGTATGGTTCTTACCATAGAACCAATGCATTGTAAACACATCTCAGTAAATGGACAATCCTTCAAACGGATACCGCTGTGTGCATTGTTTGTTTTAACTATGCATAAAGAAAAACTTACCACCTTTCCTGGGCTTATAGGAAAGCCAGTACACCCCCCATCTTACTCTCCTCACCATAAGATGTTATTAGATGGGTTACTTTTGTAATTTTGTCTGGCTCAATCAAACAATGGTAGGCGCAATTAGTGTAAATAGCCTCTGCCACCAAGGTGGGCTATTTGCAGTTGGTGTAAATAGACTCTCTGAGATACAAAACCCTACTACTTACTTACTTACCTACCTTACTTTCTTGTAATAAATGTGATAAACCAATCTAACATAATCTGTTTTGTTTTCATTTTAGGCAATGAATAAATATGGAGTTAAGTACCCTGGACCTGCAGCACATCGTCCCAAACTCAGTGGCCCTGAACTTCTTTGTCAAATCAAGGAGATGGTTCAGGTTACAACTTTAACACCGGATATGGAGCCATTTTCTGGTTTGCCCTGGGCCTCTCAGTTACCTATGCATCAAATAACCACTGATATTGGCCCGTTTAAGACCTGTGCAGTGGTATCATCTGCAGGTTCTCTCAAAAACTCTGGATTAGGAAAGGAAATAGGTAATCCATTATAATTCATAACATAATCTGGATCTATTTCTTTATTCTTTTATCTGTTTTTATTATTATAAATTATCACCTTTGTTTTACATTGCATTGATGACAGAATGTTTTGTTTTAAATAATCCTATATTGTTTTGCATCCAAATTATCAACTTAAAAAAAAAAGATTAGATATTTTCAAAGTAATTTACATCATTAGATATTACTTTAAGGTTATATAATAAAGCATTTTGGCTTGAATTTCCAGATATAAAATAATATATTGTATGTATGTGTGTGTGTCATATATATATATATATATATATATATATACACAGGGGTGCACATAACTGGTGTGCATGCGTGGTAAAAATAAACAACGTGCAGCAGAAAACGTTGAGGGAAGCGCTTTTGAGTACCATCATTTTTGGGGACAGGGACACGTTTACTTACTGGAGTAGGATTTTTTGCCATCTCTGGTAAGAGGGCAATCATGATTATAAGTGTGTTCATTTCACTTCCAGTTAAAGACATTTAATTTCAGCAAAGTTTAATGTTTGCAGTTTACAGTTAACTCTTGTGCAAACCTCTTAATAATAAAAATAAAATAATAAATGAATAAAAATAAAGATTGAACAAAGAACCAAACTGTCACGATTTGGTCTTGTCTTGGTCACGTTTCATGTCTATTGCTGCGTCCCAATTCGCCTACTTATACTATGCCCTAAAAGTATGTACACTTTTTGTGAAGAAAAAGTACATACTTTTGAGTGTGTAGCAAAGAGTAGGCAAGCTTTGGGACATACTAATTCGTCATCTTTAACGGACAGATGACAAAATCCTCCATTCAATCTAATTTAATTTCTTACCGTTTTGGAGAGAAATGTAGAAGCACATTCATCTGCAGTCGTGGGTCTTTCATGTGGAGACTCTCCTCATGTGTTTGCAATTTGAATATAATGATGCATTTAAAAGTTAATGGCTAAACGTATCTTTATAAAAGTTCACAATGCTGCTGCAGATGCAATATAATGTAGACAACATTGAATACATTTTCGTCAGGTTAGATACTGATATTTAATCACTCAAACCCCTTTATCTAAACCTCTCTACATAACCGTCAGACTCGCGCGTCCTCCATGTCTTTAGTTTTTAACACGTTTGTAGTTCCAACCGAATCCTCGTCCAACGCGCGATGGGTTGTGGGCAATATTAGCCGTTAGAGTGTGCATTGATCTGCACTTCGGATTCTGACCGGAAATGGTAGACCATCCGGGTATCTTTGGAACACTTGTTTCAACATACTACGATTTGGGACGTACTAATTCTATTTTCGAATACTATTTAGAACGGATAGTATGCGAATTAGGACGCACCAATTGTCATGTTTCTGTCTTGTCATGTGATTCCCTGTTTGTCATGTGATCCTGCCATGTGTCTTGTTATTGGTTAATCATCTGTTCATTGTTCACAGGTGTCCCTTGTCTTGTTATTAGTCTGTGTATTTAAGCCCTCATATTTGCCATGTGTCTTGGTCAAGTTTTGTTTCCCTGTAATCACTGTTGGTAATGTTCATGTTCATGTTTTTGAGTTCATGCCACGCCATGTTTTTGTTTTATGTTTTGATTTTGTTATATTTATAAATAAACTGCACTTGGGTTCTCTTCAAACTTGCCTCCAGTGGATCCCCTTACACAAACAAATGCAACTTAAGAGTAAAAATGATTCATTCATACTCATTCATATTAAAAATTTAATATTGTTAAAGGGATAGTTCACCCAAAAATTTAAATTCTGTCAGTATTCTCACCCTCATGTTGTTCCAACCCCGTAAGACCTTTGTTCATCTTCGGAACACGAATTAAGATATTTTTGATAAATATCGTTAAAATTAGGGATGCACCGATACCACTTTTTAAGGATCGAGTACGATATTACCGATATTTTTTTCCTGGTACTCGCCGATACCGATACCGATGCCTGTTGTACTGGGGGGGGGGGGGGGGGTCTCGTTTTATGTGGCAATTTTCTAAGAACAACACAATGAGACTAATGAACATATCAGCATCTTTATTTTCAACAACTTAAATAAACTTATGTTTAAAAATAAATCATTCTTATGTGCTTATCACAAATTTTCAAAGCCCAAATTTCACAGTGTCCAATAATCTCCAAAGGGCAAAACCAAGGACATAATGAATGTAATTTTTACCTGCCTGTCACAAAGTTGTCAAAGTGCTAAAGAAATCACAGACAACAAGGCAATCAAAGTGGTCCTAAAGTGCCAAAGAAATCACAGAACAAATGTTTATAACATAACACTGAGTAACAATGTAATCACAGCCGAAAGCATGGTCCGAAATTAACTTTTTGGCTCACCTGCCACGGGGACTGGTAGATGAAAAAATCCACCAGCCAAGCATATTTTTTACCGGCCAAAATAATGAACAGCCTTTTTGTGTCACATATACATTAATTTATATATAGGCTATATTAAAACATTTTTGTCATATTTCTGGTCTATTATTTTCCATTTTTACTTTTATTTACACACATATTACACAATTTACACACATTAAAATAATATTTTTGTGGTGGTGCCTATATGAACATAGTTCTGTACATATTAAATGTATTAATTGTATATTTAATAAAATATATGCAATAATAATATATTATAATTATTTCAAAAAAATATTTAGTTTTACTCTGCCTATTTTTTTTTACTCCATTTACTCTGACTGATCCGATCAGTAACTGAAGGACTGGAAATATCAGTTTTAAAATGAAATTAAAATGAATCGGTTCAAATGAGTCATTAGTTCGCGAATTGGACGTGTCAATGTCATTATCGGATGTGTTCGCGTTGTGTGATTATCCTGGCAGCTCGGACATCCCACAAGATTTGTGTCAACACAGAAAACATTTAATCACTGGATAGGTTTTTCCGTTTATTTAAAGTGTGGTTTATGTCAGCTGAATGTGCAGAACGCTTCAGAGAAGATAAGGTATTTTAGCACAATTCACACCCAGCGGTAATTCAGGAAAAAATATATCCGAATGCTCCACAAGCTCCCATCGTGTCGATTTATTTTGATTAATATGTGACAACGAGAGAGAGCAAGACAGCACTAAGAGAAAGTGCGCGCGCGACCTCTCTCTGCTCGTGCTTCAGTTGCGCCCTGTCACACGCACTACTGTCGTCTACATTACTCGCAGATCAAATAAGACTATGGCGGGACAAAAAATTCGCTTTGGAGCAGGAGCATCGATAAGAGGACTCGTTAACGTTAAGTCGTTACATTACTATTTTAGTATGACCATTCACCCGCCAGTGGGGCGGATAGCCTTTTGAGATTTACTTGCCAAACAGAAAATCTACCCGCATTTGGCGCTTGGCGGGTGTTAATTTCGGACCCTGGCCGAAAGTGTAAAGTGAAATATTAGACTGTACTATTAAATCTAGCAACACTATAACTGCAGGAAGAGTGTTCATAAGAATTAAGAAATATAAGCTAAGGATATACGTGAGGTCACATGTCACGTGAGGTATCGGTCTTTGGTATCGGGGTATTTTTACGAGTACGAGTACGAGTACATGAGCTTGGTATCGGGCCCGATACCGATACTGGTATCGGTATCGGTGCATCCCTAATAGTCCAAGTGACTACTGTGGCTCAATCTTAAGTTTATCAAGCGACGAGAATACTTTTTGTGCGCAAAAACAAACAAAAATAACGACTTTATTTCAACTATTCATTTCCTTCTCTGTTGGCCTCTAGTCAGTTAACTTAGTATGATTGCGTAGAGCTACGTCACACGTAGTCTCACTATTGGCCGACGCTGGTCATGTGTGTGATGCGTGTGACGTACAATAACAGAAGCTTACGCTATATCACTAGTGAACTGACTCGAGGCCCAGAGAGAAGGAAATAAAGTAGTTGAAATAAAGTCGTTATTTTTGGGGGTTTTTTGCGCACAAAAATTATTCTCGTCGTTTGATAAACTTAAGATTGAGCCACTGTAGTCACTTGGACTATTTCAACGATGTCTTTAATGACTTTTCGGGGCTGGCAAGTTTCAATCCCTGAAGAAGCCTATGGACTAGTATGGAGGAGTGATCCAGCTCTCAGATTTCATCAAAAATATCTTAATTCGTGTTCTGAAGATGAACGAAGGTCTTACGGGGTTGGAACAACATGAGGGTGAGTAAATACTAACAGAATTATCATTTTTGGGTGAACTAACCCTTTAAACGTGGTGTATAAGAAAAAAATAAAAAAATATCCGTATGATTATTATGATTATTCTTTTATGGTTATTTCTATGATTAATCCTTTTAAACATTATTCTTGTATTGATCCATTTATGCTTTTTGTCAATTGCATCTTTTAATATCATATACTCATAGTTATACTCATATTCATGTGTTCTATTCAGACCAGACATTTAGTTTACTTCCACTCTGACAAATATGTCTATTTGTGGGCTAGACATGCTATTTGTTTTTTCCGTTTTCTGCTCAATGTGGTATCTTGTTTAGTCTCACATTAGCCGATCGTAGCCTCCGCAAAGTATGCGTTTCCCACAGCGAGCCTTCTTGCACAGACTCTGTGCAAAGTCAGGGAGGAAGAGGAGCAAGTCTTGCTAGTTGCCCCATATTGGCAACTGGACCTGGTTCCCCGAACTTGTGCTCCTCTCGACAGCCCCTCCCTGGCCTATTCCTCTGAGGGAGGACCTTCTCTCTCAGGGACGGGGCACCGTATAGGCACCCATGTCCAAACCTCTGGAATTCTCCATGTATGGTCCCTGGACGGGACGCGGGGGTTCTAGGTGATCTACCACAGTCAGTCATAGACACCATGACTTCTGCGAGAGCACCCTCTACGAGGCATGCTTATGCCCTGAAGTGGAACCTATTCGTTGAGTGGTGTTCTTCTCACCGAGAAGACCCCTGAGGGAGACTGAATCTGCCTTGCTCCCACTCTAAACCATCTTGGGACTTATCTCTGGTGCTGACCGCACTGCAGAGACCTCCCTTCGAGCCACTGCAGGCAGCTGAGTTAAAAGTCCTGTCTTTAAAAACAGTTCTCCTGCTTGCTTTGGCCTCCATCAAGAGGGTAGGGGACCTGCACGCATTTTCGGTTGACGAATCGTCCCTTGAATTCGGGCCGGCTAACTCTCTCAGGGTTATCCTGAGACCCCAGCCTGGATATGTGCCCAAAGTTCCTACCACTTCCTTTCGGGACCAAGCGGTGAACCTGCAAGTGCTGCCCCCGGAGGAGGCAGACCCAGCCCTGGCTTTTTTCTGTCCCGTCCGCTCCTTGCAGTTATATGTGGACAGAATGCAAGGACCTCAGACCAGCTCTTCGTCTGTTACAGAGGCCAGCAGAAGGGAAAGGCTGTCTCCAAGCAGAGGTTGGACCACTGGATAGTGGATGCCATCATCTTGGCGTATGAGTCAAGGTGCACCATGTCCCCGGGACTGCAAGCTCACTCCACTCGGAGTGTAGCCGTTTCCTGGGCGTTGGCGCAGGGTGCCTCGCTGACAGATGTTTGTAGAGCTGCGGGCTGGGCGACACCTAACACGTTTGCTAGATTCTATAGCCTTCGTGTCGAGCTGGTTGTTTCCCGTGTGCTCTCTTCACATAGCCGCTCGAAGTGTCGGTTTGCTGCGCCATTCCCCTCCAATGGACTGAATACGTGCGCCATTCTTGTTCCAGTTGAGTTTCCCTTTAGCCGAACCCTGTTGAGTTCCTCCACACCCTTTCGGCATTGGACGTGGCGGAGCGTCCGATGCTAGGCCTACCACTCGTATGCACTGGTGGAACTTGTGCAAGGCTGGGTCCATATGTTGTGATCCCTATGGCGATCCCATATGTGTATTCTTCTACAGTTCGGCTCCCTGCGGCGAGCCCGTGTCTGCCGTCGCTGGCTTGTTGAGTCTCCTCCCTTGTTATAGGCTGGAGACACCCCAGTGACGTTCCATATGTTGTACTGCCTGGTAATCCGCTCAGTCCATATGTGTATCTCCACATGTTACCTCCCTGCAGGCTGGATGTAGCTTCCGTGGCACGTCTCCTTCCATCGAAAGGGCACGCTTTCCCAGTGTTATCCAAGTCTAACTGAGTGGGTCTAACGGAACAGCAGTGACTTCCCTGGCCTAAGCCCTGTCCCATCTCCACCTAAATAATGCGGGGGGATCAGGAGGCTTTTGTCTAAGCACTGGAAGGTGGCAGCACTAGTGGCATTTTAATTGGGATCCCAATCAGTTGACACGTCGACTACGTTGAATGTGAGCGACTGAAAGGGAACGTCTCGGTTACGTATGTAACCCTCGTTCCCTGAAGGAGGGAATGGAGACGTAGTCCCGTCGCCACTATTGCTGGACCACCGCTGACTCCGGGCTCCGCTCGGCTCCTCAGCGAAAAACAACTGGTGCGTGCATCCACTTCCGTATTTATACCTGCACCATGAGGTGGAGTGTGAGATGCAGATCTCGCATGCCAATGTGCATTGGCTCGTTTTAACAGTACTCGAAGATGACAGGCTCCCTAAGCGTGATCCTAATCAGTCGACGCGTTGACTACATCTCCGTTCCCTCCTTCAGGGAATGAGGGTTACATACGTAACCGAGATGTTATCTTACTTGGAATTAAGGTACAGCTGTATTTGCATAAGGTCTAGACATGATGGAAATACGTCTTTGGCCATTTCTGCTGCATAGGGCTGGTTCACACAGAAAAACGGAATAAAGACGTGGGCAGTGGAATGGGGGAAAAGCGCAAGGACTTAAAGGTCTTTTAAAATTTGAACTTATTTTAACTTGAGTGCCGCGTTTTAGAACGTCATGCCATGCACAATACGCTACAAAAGACGCGAGACTCAAGCTCAACAGTCATACATTGAAAAATAAAGTAGAGCAGTGGAATGAAAAAAATTGATTTTCCGGTACATAATGACAGCTTATTACTTACGAAACTTACTATTTATTTTTGCTAAATAATTTGCTGAGAAAAGTGATGACGACAGCTTGTAGGATAAGTGTGCCACGTAAAATGTGAGTATCAAGCAGCATCTCCAGGTGCTCCCTTGAGAACCAGACCAAAAAGTTATGTGCACCCCAGTATATATATATATATATATATATATATATATATATATGTGTGTAATATGTCATTCTTTGATATTATAAAAAATTGGATGATTTTATGTATGAATGAGGTATTATTGCTAAAAAGAATTCCTGAAATCTAGATACACATGATGCGGTGATACGGTTCAATGCCGCACCGACAACAGGCTTTGAGAAAGATGTGGGCTCTAAAACAACAGTGCGACTGATCAATTCCCAGGTAAATTGTTTGCTAACTCGGGAAAGGTTAAAATGACGTGTAGTAACGATCTCTTAAAAGACCATAATTTCTGTTTATTGCATAGGTAATGGCATCTGAAGACCACCATTTCCTCTCCAGTTCTTTGTACAGTGCAGGGATTTTAGTGAGCTGGGATCCTGGCCCTTATTCGTCTGATCTACGGGAGGTAAGAGCTCACCATATTTCACTGTCAAGCATTTGGCAAACTCACAAAATTCCAGGAAACTTGCTTAATTAGAAGGTTTCACCACAAAGTCCTAGTTTGATGAAGTGTAGTTTTTGAAGCACGTGACCACTAAGCCACTCCTCGTTAGTATAGTGGTAAGTATTCCCGCATGTCACGCGGGGGCGAGACCAGGATACGATTCCCAGATGGGGAGATGATGAGCTTTTTTCTTCTTTCTTCCTAGCACAAGTCAACAATACAATTTCTCCATACTGCTGGACAAAATTAATATCAGAACACCACTTGGAAACAGTACTTTTCATGATCTCAGGGGTTACAACTAGGGTGACCAGAAGTCCCGAAAAATTCGGGACAGTCCCGAAATCTAAGCTGTTGTCCCGAATCCCGAAACCGGCCTTAATTGTCACGAAAATTATACTAAAGCAAAATCTTGATATAAAATATTCAAAACTGTCTGTGGAAGTTGAGTCGTCCTGCAGCCAGACCCTTCAAATTGCACCAGCCGCAGCCGCGACTCCCACGAGGACAGTGAATGTGCAGGCAGCCAGTCTAAACTTTTGTTTTTTATGCGCGTCATTCGCTCTTGACGCGCGAATGGATTCAAAGTGTTCACGCGTATAACTAGACGCGGTAGGCGCGAATTTGACGCGCTATTCGCGTCTGGTGTGAACGCAGCATTAAAGGAGTGATTGGTCGCGTCCAGAGTCGGACAATAACGGAGTACATTTACTTGAGTACAGTACTTGAGTACAATTTTGAGGGATCTGTACTTTACTCGAGTATCATTTTTGGGGATTACTCATGACTTTACTCAAGTACATTTGAGAGGCAAATATTGTACTCTTTACTCCACTACATTTCTATCCATAACCGTGAGTACCCGTTACTTCTAAAAAAAAAAAAAAAATAGGAAAAAAAAAATCGCGGAAACCCTCAATTTCTTGTTTCCCTCTCAAACGTGATTGGATTGTGCAGGCGCCACTGATTGGGACAGCCTATCAGCAAATCACCTTCACCTTCAGCTCTGAACTGACGCCAAAGTAAACTCCATGGTCAGATTTATGTGGGTTCAAATGTGGGTGCAAAAAATCCATTAAAACTCTAGCAGAGGTTTGTCAGAGCGTTGCCATTTTGCATTGCCTTGTGGGCAAGTGAGAAATGTTAAATAAAGCAACATGGTAAAAAGATGAAAATGACTTGAATTAACTTTCAATTCCTTTTAGATTATCAAAGGTATTAACATTAACATTTTTCATAACTCCATGTAGGACGTTTCTGTACATAAATGTAAGCACGGTTCGCGTACCTACCCCGAAGTGATAAAATAAAATTCTGTATCAAATTTATAGGCAAAGACAAGTAGTTTGTTTAGGTATGGTTTGTAGGGAATTACAAACCTGCGCACATATATTCGAACACACATAACTATACAATCAATTCTTAATGCGCATGTGAACGCCATCAGCGTTTATCACAGTTTAAAGTCTGTTTAGAGAGAACGGTGTCATCTTAGCGACCCCTAATTTAATAACAAATGATCATTTAGACAGAAGTGAATCAATCAAAACTAACTTTAGCTGGAAAATAACATTCAAGAACCGCTATAAAACCAAACCAATCTCTGTTACCCTAAATGATATGTTTATCTCTGAAAAGCCGCTTTGAAACAATCTACATTGTTAAAAGCGCTATATAAATGAAGATGACTTGACTTGACACTGTGGCAGTAGTAATGCAATATTTAGAAAATTTACTCTTGTACTCTTGATACTCAAGTACTTTTAAAAACAAGTACTTCAGTACTTTTACTTAAGTAGACATCTGACTGTAGTACTTTTACTTGTACTTGAGTAAAATTTAGCAAGGGGTATCTGTACTTTTACTCAAGTAACGAAGCTGTGTACTCTGTCCGCCTCTGGTCGCGTCACTGTGTGCAAAAAAAAAACTTTGTCCGGGCCTTAATGTCTGATGTCGGGTTACACAAAGCAAATCATCTACAAAATTATTTAGTTTTCCTATGCAGGGTTTCTACAGGTATCTTCAAATTAAATTTAATGCCTTTTTAATGCCTTTTTAATGCCATTTTAAAATGTTTTAATGCCATATACGACCCATGACTAACCACGTATATATATATATATAAAATGTTTTTTTTTCTGGAACACATAGGTGTAATTTGCGGGTGGGACATGTCGATTGTCCCCACCATTTTTTAAACATCTCGCAGCGTATAGAATGGGTCATAGGAATGGTGGTGTTTCATGAGTAATATTATTATTAGTGTTTTTGTTGTTATAATTGCTCAAACTTGCAAAAGAGAAGATGGCACATGGCACTGACAATTCAACCAAATACAAAGTATTTATTCTCTTCCTCTTCTACCGGCACCGTCTCCTCCTCTAATGGGCCCTTTTCGCCACCTTCCCTGGGCCGGCATCCTCTAACCTGGCCTTTTTAGGGGGCTTTCCTCTCAGGGCGAACGAGAGGAGGCTTAATTGCTTTTTTACCTGACATCTTTGAAAGACAGATGCAATGATTAATGCATCCATGGCCCGGATATAATTATAAAATATGACATGATTTTAAAAGTGACCTATAACATCGACTATGCAATACACTTTAATTTATAAAATAGTTTCTTTAACAGCAATCAAGTTGCCATTGTTTGTGTCAAACAAGTTCTGAATTTTTTGTAACATTAAAACAGGAGATCATGACTTATCTTGAATCTTACCCAGATACAATAGTGCTATTTTCTAATTGGCTAATGTGTAGACCCTTTCTTTTTTTTTTTTTTTCGACTAGTAAGAACTGCAGGGGAGACACGCTTAAATCCTGTCGGTTCCATAGTGATAGCGGCGCGGCCAGAGACATTTGGGGCGCTGCGGCATATTCAATATATTATAAATAGGTTTTCAGCGTGAGAAATACAATGTGTGGCGGGAGTGCGTGACAAAAGACTGAAATGAGTGACTGTCACGCTCAATGCGTGACACTTGAGAGCCCTGCGTCAAAGAGTATAGAAGAACAATATATGTTCTTTGCCTGTGTTCTGTTGTGGCTCGTGCACAACACTTCTTCTCTCGGACTCTCTTTTTGTTACGGTGAAATTACAAAACATAATGCAGGAAATTCAGGAAAGTAATAAGATCAGTACCAATGGACATTATAATCAGCTATCTGCTATTGAAATCAGTGTGAATATATGCAATCACTCTCTATCACAAACAACGTTAACAACAAGTGTGACAATGAGACCAAAAAAAATTTGCCTTTCGTCTGAGTTGTATGTGAGATGTTAACCATACTTTATTAACTTACTAAATTAACAGATCCATAACTTATTCACTATAAATTAAACAAATGCGTTGATACTCAAACAAATACTAAATTTGATTGGAAAAAACTTTGACTTTAGCAAAGGATGTTGAACATCAAAAACATCATTAGACCAGTAGTACTGTGCAGTATTGGACTATGTTAGGCGTTAAGTGTACTTCTTCTCACTCCGTGCAGCACTGAGTAGCTGTTTCTTTCAAACATGTAACACCATCCAAACAGTGATACCACACATAAATAACCTATAATCTACAAACATTTCAAAATTTAATTATAACACTATTTTTATTATTGGTAAGAAAATCTATTTATGTATTTATTTATTTATGTATTCAGACCTATTGTTAATTATATAGTATTAAAGGATGAAATTCTCTAGATTTGTTAAGCATAAGTCATTTTCTTCACACATGCACATTTCTATTATTAAATATGTATTAAATATATCTCTCTCTTATTTAAAAAATGCATGTGTCTGACTGTGTACCTTAACCATAATAAACAAATCATACCATAATGTATGGATATAATTAATTTACATTGTAACATTATTTCTTAACAAATGGGCATAGGTAGCATATGAAAACGTAATCAATCAGAACATTATTGAGCTGATTAAAAAACTGTCATTAGGCTACACTATCTGATTCGGGAGATGCTTGAGGTATGAAGAACTGTGAGACGGTGCTTTGATTTCTCTGAGCTCTAGCATTGCTATCAACTCTCTGCCAAAAGACCCGCCCTCCTCTGACTCTGATTGGCCCTGAACCTGATAGTATTAAACAAACCAATCAAACCAACAATGGCAGCGAGTATTACCCAGTCAAGGGTAGAGTAGGACGAGTCTTCACAGAATGCGGGTGGAATGATTTTGGATGATGCGTTTAAGACAACTCGGAAATACGGGAAAAACCGCGTCCCGTATTGATTCAAAACGGGACGCGCTGTTTGTTTCACAAATACGGGACGATTCCGTATTTTAAGGGACGGGTGGCAACCCTAATTAGAACCCAAAACCTCTGACACGCTTGGCAAAAGTTCTGCTACTGGACCATTAAAGTGCATGCATGTAACAGTCGGGTATTCTCGCTACTAGCAACATATAATAGATCTCATTAAACAACAAATTAAACACAATGTACGTACTATTTAAATCTAACGCCGATTTGTGGTCGTCACACTGCATGGGATTATACGGCGCTGATTCCCATTGTCCCCGACTTTAAATGCTTTTTTACAAACACCGCAAAATCCTTCATAATTTTTACCACTAACAGGCTGCAACCATGTCTTAAAAGTTTTGTTTTCCAGCAAATTCCAGGAATTTGCACTTTCCCATTTTTCCAAGGTTCCAAGACCTGTCCACCGCTGTACAACAGACCCGCGTCACCTCCGCATCACGGCACTTTTGCTCCGGCCGGAAGCAATTACCAAACTGGTTCCGCATATTTATCACACGAACGTACATATTTTGCGACAGCAAATACAAATTATTAATTATGAAGGCTATATTCAAATAAATTTATATAAAATTCTCTCCAAAACTAGAAAAATGTAATGCCTGCGAGAATCAAATTTAATGCTTTTTAATGCCTTTTAAGGCCTTAATTTTCGCAAAATCCATTTAAGGACTTTTAATGCTTTTTAATGCCCCGCGGAAACCCTGCTATGTAATGACCAACAATTTAGTTGTAATAATAATTTTGACGTAAGGCTTATTAGCGTTAGGCTATAGCCTGAAAGGTCTGATTTAAGCCTACACAGTTACAACAGTAACATTTTTTTTTTTCACAATGACATTTGAGTTCATGATTTTAATGTTGTTGTTTTTTTTTGTTTTTTTTGTGGCAGACTAAAGACAGACTGTTGATCTTTGAATTAAAAAAATATGTTTGGTTCAGGTTAGAAATTCATTATCTTTTAAGGCTATGTAGTCTAATATCATAGTAGGACTACCCCCCAAGCCCCCCCCCCCCCCCCCATCCCGAATTTCAGCCAATCTCATCTGGTCACCCTAGTTACAACAAAAAAATTTTTTCCTCGGCCAAACCCCATTTCACAGCCTGTCACACCCAGTTTAAGAGCAGTTTTTTTTTCTTGTAATTAGAAGTATAAAGAGAACATGCTTTACCTTCACAAATGAAATACTCAAAGAACATTTGCATTTAAAGAAAGGCCATTTTGAACTGCATTTCTATTATTTACACACTTTTATGAAATTTCAATATTTTCAATCTAATGCTTTTACAAGACTTGACTCTTTGTGATGTAGTCATACAAATAATTATCCATTTGCGTAACTTTATTTATTTCTCAAATAATAAAATCCAACAGAGCTTTTGCCACAAAGTGAGCTATCACAAACTATATATAATATAATATCTGTTTTTAACCTAGCTATTATAATAATAAATTCAGTTTTAACCTGAGCATTATAATAAGAAATTATAACGCATGTTCTAACTCAACCTGTTAACACTGAACAGAAGACGGAAACTGATAGCACCAGCATCAGAACAAAAAGTGCATTTATGGTAGGGATGGGCATTTCAAGCAAAAATAATATTTGGTGATCGCTGGGATTAATTATTATATTATTATTAGAAAATCGCACCCCTCCCCCATGTGTTCACCGGTAAAACGCGTTCGCTCAAATTCCGCTCCGACATTAAATTTCTCTTTGCTGTAGGTCTACTATACGTGTTGTAGCCGTGTTGTAGCCAACACATTTATTTTCATATGTATGTTTAAATAATATAATGTTATTTTTTTATTTCATCTATGTTGATTATATGAAAAGTGAACAGCATGAGTAAGATAGGATCATTAGATGCGCAATATATCAGGAGACATATGGAGTGGGTCAGACATGATTTTGACCACTTCATTAAGTTTTGTTTTGTATAAAGCCTTTCTTTAAAGTGAATTTCGTTTTGTATAATTGTATCTTAATTTTAATTGATGTTTCATTAACTAATTGCCTAGATTTAATAAATGAGAAGCAAATATAGCAGACAATATAATCAGGACATGCAAGGCGCCGGCGCGATCACTTGCATTGCCTGTGAACTGGAGCTCGTCTCATAAATGAACCGAAACTCAGCGTATAGGCTACTTCACAGGCATGAGAAATATATCTATAGAAAGCTTGAAATGTCTACTTTTGAACAAAACAATTCAAAACGAGATTACTTTCTTATGTAATGCGTATAAAAAGTGCATTCTCTCTATAGGCGCGTTTACTACATTTGGACAATTCTATTTATTAAACGTGTAGAATACTTTCCAAACCGTTACATATAGTATTATAAATGTTGTGTTCAGACGTTCATGATATAAAAAATAAATATATTAGAATAACTTTTAAAATGGAGTGAACACGGAGCAGGAATGGAAAACCCAGATTTGATCCAGAGCGGAGTGATTACAGAACGCTTAGAGTGGAGAGAGGAATGTGCTTTCGCTCCACTCCAGTCTTTATCACATTCCCCTTAGCAGGGTGAATACACCTCGTCTCTCCTTAATTTAAGACCTATTCAAACTAAAATTAAGACATTTATTACACTATTTGAGAAATGTAAGCCTATTTACGGCCTTAAAATTATAAAAAGTGAATTCATCACAAATTACATAAGTAAAATGGGCTACAAACGGTTTCATGTTGACTCTAAAATATATATATATATATATATTTTTACTAATATTTGTAAGCATTCTAGATTTCATTAATGAAATTTGGGGAAATTTAATAATCCTCCTTTTGTTATGCTTTCAGTGGTTCAACAAGACAGATTACCCAATATTTAAACAGTATCAGCGATATCGACGCTTACACCCTCAACAGCCATTTTATATTATACACCCACGGATGGAATGGCAGCTGTGGCAGCGAATACAAGACAATATGGACGAGACTATACAAAAAAACCCACCCTCATCAGGCCTGCTGGGTAAGTTTTATTACCTTTTTTTTTTAAAAACAAAACAGAAATCTTATCATAAATGCTTAAGAAACCACAAACTATGGTCATGTACACACTGCAGCAAATTGTCAATTCACCTTTAAGTGTTTAATCCTGTTCTGTACACACAGTTTAGACATTTATGGAAGCGACAATCGCATTCTACAACTGATTTAACTCCCCAAAAATGCAGGTAGTGACAACCAAATAAAAAAAAAAGATTCTAAGCCGTTTACGTAACCAAGCTGAACAACTAGTTGTTAATGACCTATTTAAATGCAGATGATAACGATAACTAAAAAGATAATTATAACAATAACTAAATTTGTGTCCACACGTCTTGCACGCTGCAGTTTCAAAGTGTGTACAACGTCATTGAACATGTTTTTGCTGTTCTTGTTGCATTTACACGGCTTTAACCAGCAGATGTCCTCAGCATGCTATGTTTTGAGTGAAACTAGTGTAATGATCTAATAATCTAATAGTGAATATAGCTGACGTATTCAATATAGTGGAATAAAAACAACACCTAGTCTTTTTCACCACAACTTCAAAGGAAGCAAGACAATGTTGTCGAAACGAGCGCTGGATAGCTGAGGTAATAATTCTCACCCTTTATTCAGAGGGTATGAACAATTGTTTTCCATATCCATTTTTTTGAAAAGGGGCTTGACTTGTCAAACAGTGGAGGATTTTTTATGTACCTATATTTTTTCCTTCTACCTCCATAGGCACAGTTTTAATGATGTCCCTCTGTGAAGTGGTACATGTGTACGAGTTCCTGCCTTCGCGACGGAAAACTGAGCTGTGCCACTACTACCAGCGCTTCAGTGACGCTGCCTGCACCCTAGGTGCCTACCACCCATTATTATACGAGAAGAACCTGGTAAAGAGGATGAACCAGGGGTCTGACCGTGACATCTATACATATGGCAGAGTCACTCTCCCTGGGTTCATTAAATTAAACTGCACCCATAGCTCCACTTCCAACACTCAGTCAAAGACATAATTTGAGGGTGAACTGATTTTATTGTTACACTTTCAGAATGTAAAAGTAAAGCGCATGATTTAGTCTACAACTGCAACAAGTATTCAGTCTGGTCTCTGAGATCAAGAGTCGGTTTACTGGTGGAAAAACTAACACACTAAACACTAGGAACTTAATTCACATGGACACAAAATGCTGAATATAGCGGCAAGTTCTGTATACTGTATGTGTAAACTACCATCCTTCAATCCCTAACTAGTCCTATAGGGGTAAATTCATACTGTTTGCTGTTAATTAAGAGAAAAAAGATCTTAACACCACATATCTGCCTCTCATGTGAGATGCAGCCACTGACTTTTAAACACTGCCTAATGTGACACATTAAAGCACTGATGAAAAGAACTGATGAACAGTGTTGGGGGAAACGCATTACAAGTAACGGGATTTACGTAATCAGATTACTTTTTTTCAAATAACTAGTAAAGTAACAAATTCCTTTTAAAATTGCAACAAAATATCCGAGTTACATTTTCAAATATGTAACGGAAGTTACTTTGTTTTCCCACCTCTCCTGTCCCCATGTTGAGAGAAATCGGGAATACGTGCAGAGGCGTTGTGTGCGCTGTGTGAACATGATGGTTATTAGGGATGCACCGATACCAGTATCGGGTCCGATACTGCGCTTGTGTACTCATAAAAATGCTCCGATACAAAAAACGATACCATGCAGCATGTGTACAGTGTTTGTGTCCAGACAAAGAAACACTGACAACAGAGAGTATAATGGGGATAAAAGAGAAGGCTGTCTATGAAGTAAATGTATCTAATTAGTGGAATATTAAACAAAATAAAGTAATGCCTACTGAGCTGATTAGCGAAAAACTTGCAGTGGATTGAGAGCGCAGCGGCACAGACACGCGAGTTGTCGAGCGCATACCTTTATCACAGACATCAGTGGGAAGTTTGTAGTTCGGTCGGATATGTAAATGACAAAGAAGGTAAAACGAGGCATGTATTACCACCGTTAACTGACGGGAGAGAGAGAGAGAGAGAGAGAGAGAGAGCACACTTCTGTTGCATGCTCTTGATTGCTGATCATTCACTCAGTACACATGCATCATTTGGATTAAAAAGTAAATCGTATATGCAAGTAAAATATGAACTGTTATGTGATTTATGTTACAGGAAGTTTGCAGGTCAAGAAGTTTCAAGCTGCCACAGACAGCGCACAAATTGAATTGCCTTTTCTTTCATGTCTTATGCTTGAACGGACAAATTTCCACAAAATTATGTCCGTCTTGGCGAGTATCCTGGTAAACATAGGTGGTTATATCTTAATGAACGTAAACAAAGAAAACACATGTACAGTAGGGCAGGCTATATAATTTAATTTTTTTTTACAAAATACAAAGTAATCACTCACTGCTATTGACTGAATTACTTTTGTAACTTTATAAAGAATCATCTATATTTAATTTATACAGTGATTAATATGCAGTATTATTTCACATTTGATTACTTTATTCAGTTTATGTACCTGTAAACTACTGTTAAACCTACCTGAACCCCCCCCCCCCCAAACAGCTGTTTATTTAATTTGTAGCCTTTCTTTGTTCTATTGTATTTAGTTGTGCTATTTGTAATTTGATTATTTGTTGTTATTTAATTACTTACTTGTCTTTAATAATGTTTTAAATTGACATTAATTAAGCTAGTAGTTTTTGCTGTAGTATCAACATTGTAATAGAGAATTGTGATATTTCACTGGTGTCTAAACATTTGAACCACTGACCCAATCCTCAGCACTAAGCCCTGCTGGAGCAGATCCAAATATGTGCTTTGCAATTAAATGACAGATAAAAATATGATAGAGCAATAGAATGAACAGTGAAAGTAACATAAGCTCATACATTTTAACATGCTTAAGCATGATAATAACTAAAGGAAATATATATTTACTAAAAAATTAAGCCAACTAATATGATTCATAATCTTTTGGTTTCTCTACCCAATATACAAATTCAGAGAAAATACAGGTATCGGTATCGGCAAGTACCAAAAATTTAAGTATCGGTATCGGACTCGTTCTGGGAAAAGTGGTATGGGTGCATCCCTAATGGTTATTGTAGTTCTAGACTAAATGTGAGTTTTTGCTCAAAAACAGATTCATTATTCCTCAAAATGAATAAAAACAGTGAAATGCAAACCAGTGAAAGGTTTGAATATTACACAAACCTGCAATAATTAAATGTTAAATAACACAAATAAATGTATTAACCAGTGTCTTTGCTGCTGACCTTCAATGATTTTAGATAAACATAATATTTGTGTTTAATTTACTTGTTTTTATTGCTGAAGTAAGAGTGTGTAACTACTCCAGAATGGCAGCACAGCTGAAAGATTGGTTTGAGCTGCGCCCTCTACAGTACAGGTGTGAAAAGGCCTTTAAAAAAAAAAATTTGTAATAAAAAAACAAGCAAGCCCAGCCCAAGTGATAAAAAGTAACGCAAAATCAACACAACCTATTACTTTTCATAAAAGTAACTCAATTAGTTACTTTATAGGGAGTAATGCAATATTTTAACATTACTTTTAAAAGTGACTTTCCCCAACACTGCTGATGAACGTCCAGGCATTTTACAAACACACTAAATCTACATCCAGATTATTAGACAAAATAAAGCTCTTTGTTAGAAAGTACACAAAATTCTGTCCATAAAAGTGTAGCGCGCAAAGCTCTATGTCCAAAGCCAGCCTGCCGCGGTCATAATGTGCAGGTTTTCGATTTATGCAACTGAAATCCTAGCACATCATTCATGCAATATTGTAAAATTATTTGCCAACACACACATACTATTAGCAAAATAATGCTTTTAATCAATGTATTTAATGAAAGCTGTATTTCAAGGCCTGGAGATCTGTATGCATTCAGTATTTACACTGTGACGCCTTTCCTCTCATAGCACTCTGTAACCAGCCGTAGGGCCGTGGAGAATGTCCTTGCATGCTTTACTGAAATTGCACTATCATACCTGTGATAAACTTGTATTTAGTTGTATTTATGAACTTGGTGAGAAGGAAAACAGAGAACATGCATGTTTGTCCTGTTTTATACAGATTCAATTTCAATGTAAGCCCTTAAAACACGAAAGCAGATATACTTCTGCATTTTGTGGCGGAAAAGGGCATTTATTTTTAGTAGTATCGTTTTTATAATGTTTATCCAGAATGTGTCAATGTATCTCATCCATTTCTATTTACTCAAACACACAGATTACATTATGTAAATACCGAAACATAAATACTGCGTCTAGTGATAGATGCTAGTATGAATGATGTGGGGACAGGACCTGAATGATGTGGGGACAGGACCTAAATATTCATAAATTATTCATTTAGAAACAGACTTTCTTTCTAAACAGGCTTTATTTTTTTCCTTTAAGTTAACATGAAATTGACTCCCATTTGCTTTCAAAATCAAAATATCATAACTTTCTACGCTTCTGAATTGTAAACTTGTATTGTGAATTGAATTGTTGAAATGTGAAATGCTTTTTTCTCCCTTTTAAACCTTATTTATATTGTTCTTAGTTTTTTTTCTGATAGAGGAATCTTTATGTGTAATTTGTAGTGTTATGGAAATTAATTATTTAGTGATGAGACTGCAACGAAAACCAAGCCCACTTGTCTTTGAAGTACTTTATCCTTACAAGAAGGCCATTCACAAACAGACATCAGAGGTTTGCGAAAGCTTACATTTATCTGACGCTTTTATCCAAAGCGACTTACAATTGCTATATTTCAGAGGTCGCACACCTCTGGAGCAACTAGGGGTTAAGTGTCTTGCTCAAGGACACATTGGTGTCTCACAGTGGATTCGAACCTGGGTCTTTCACACCAAAGGCATGTGTCTTATCCACTGCGCCATCACCACCCCAGCTGCGGCCGGCCTCTTTTATACATCACTCACAACTCACTCTGCTGTTTTCATGTTATGTTAATTGAGAAAGAAGATCAATATAAGGAGACAAAAATCATCGCTCATTCTCTAGACCAAATATGCACATATAACACCTTTTTAGTTGCAGAGATCCTTTCAGCTCATACAAGCTGACATTTGAAATAGCACACAGTACATAGTCATTTTCCACTAAGATCAGTTGTCATGCAAGCGCATACATTACATGAAGTAAAACTATTTGCCACCACAGTAGCATACAGCAGATTAGTATTATAAATATATTTAGAAATGAAATTAGTTAGCATTGAATGTATTTTTGAATGGATAACAAATAACTGTTAATTTATAAAATGTCTGCAGACTAGACTATTTCAAGTATAATTCAGATGTGTCTCTCGTAAATGAACTACTTTGTCATGTCTTGCATGGGTAAACCAATTCAAATTAATCAAACTAATCTAGGCTATGCACATGTGAACAACTGTCAAATGTATATATGTTTTATTTTTTTATTTATATTTCATATGCTTCTCTAATGCAATGACAAATTTATTTTAATTTTTCAAGAATCATCCCTTTAAGCATTCTGTCGGCATAAAGAAATTCTTTTGTTAATATTCAAATGCCAAAGTTGTTGTACATATAAAAGTAATTCACATGAAGCGTGGGACTTGATGGACTGTGACGAAGGTTGTAAAATGAAGCATGACTGAACAGAACCTTTGTGTTTTTTGGATAGTATGTTACTTGGATGACATCTAATAATGTCCTTCACTTACAGCAGATTGGAAAGAGCCATTTCACCTCATTTGCTATTTTAAGTTACTGGAACAGATACAGATTTAGATAAACCTTGCTTAATACATGGTTTACAACTTAAGGCTATTACTGGGTGAACAAGTGGAACATTGTGTGCTCTAAAAAGGCAAGCATAAACTTCTATTTCTCCGTTAAAGGAATAGTTCACTTAAAAATGAAAATTCTGTCATCATTTACTCACCCTCAAGTTGTACCTGAAGGTATATTGAAGAATGTCAGTAACCAAACAATTGATATAGCCCATTGACTTCTATAGTATTTTTTTTCCTACAATAGAGAGCCTAAGTCCCTCCCCTTCCGGTGGACCACCATGGGACCTTATTTTGGAAAAAATATTGTATGGTAGTCAATGGCGAGAGACAACAAATATTTGGATCCCGTTTGAATTGTGCCCTGAATTACACATATGATGTTTGTCAATTTAAAAGATACATTTTAAAGTCAAGAAAGTCGCAGTTTGATGTAAAACTGTTGAGGTACAAGTACATCACCTTATGTAGCCACGCCCCTTTTCAGCGCTGAGCTCGTTGTCTTTTGACTTCCGGTCTGTATTTTCACAGCGATCTTGCGTAGAATGAACGGCTCGTTTAAAAAAATTCCAAGGTCCATTTGTTAAGACATATGCTTTACAATGCTTATGATAAACATTACAATGCTCATGATAACTTTCGTTTACTCTACAATAAGTAAATCAACTTCACCAGCTAATTACTCCTGGACAGCGATGCCATAGAAATATACGGAGCGACCGCAAAAACGGAAGTTCAAAGACAATATTCTAAAGATGGCGGCGCCCTCGTTTCTCTGGTGCATAAGGTCTATAAGACTGTGAAAATACGTAATTACAAAGACTACAAACCCAAAAGGCGCGCATGTGACGTCATACCTTTTCTCTCAGTGAATTAAGCTAACATTACTGAAGCTAACGTCTGTCATTTTTTCTATCGTCTAACATTATAATCGAAACGTTACGCCGTCATGCCTGTGTGTTTTGTACCAGACTGCACACACACGAGCTTGGTGAAGTACATAGTGCGAGACAAGAGATGTAATTCACATAAAACTAAATGTTACTCTTCTTTTTTATGACAAACTGTGACTTACATAATTATCTTTTAAATTGACAAACATCATATGTGTAATTCAGGGCACAGTTCAGACGGAATAAAAAGATAAGTTGTCTCTCGCCATTGACTGCCATACATATTTTTTCCGAAATAAGGCCCCATGAGCCGGAAGCGGAGGGGAGGGACTTAGGCTCTCTATAGAAGTCATGGGCTATATCAATTGTTTGGTTACCGGTATTCTCCAAAATATCTTCAGGTACAACTTGAGAGTGAGTAAATGATGACAGAAATTAAAATTTTAAGTGAACTATTTTAATATTTTTTTAACTTGCAGGTGAAGACACTGTAACGAGACATGGCTTACAAATCTCATCATGAATGACATTGATACATTTAGTGAAATTGTTACTGAAAATCTCTCAGCATGGCAACTTTTCCATTTGATTGGTTAACAATCGCAAGTGTTCTTCCTACGTATAAATAATGTGCCACCATAACTTTGTCAGTGTTATTGTTTCAATTATATGCTGTATATGCATTACTGTACAGTACCGTGGTAAAGTCTCTAATGAAATGTGATAAATCCTATTAACTGACAAACTTGTTTCTTAAAACAAGAAGCAATTTATAAAATAGGCAATTCTGCCATTTGTATCAAGAACGCTTGATACCGTAGTCAAGCACTGCTTTAAGTACATCAATTAAATTCTATTAAAATCTGAATACATTTTAATTTAAATTTTCACTAATATTTTAAAATTAACTTTCTCATTTTCTCTTAAAAAGTCTCAACATGTACATACTATTAAATTACATTATATTGGCTCCTGGCAAACGTACTAAAAAAACCTGCCTGTCATATTCAATGCAGGACAGCACTTCACTGCAAGTATTAAAAGATTAATAAAACAACTACTGCCTACACTGTAATTTTGTCACTTTCTTCCAGGGATTTTAATATGGTGTAATCTGAAAAAAAAAAAAAAAAACTAATAGCCCCATTCAAAATTCATAGCTATCTTTATTATAGAAAGAAAAATTTTTGGTCTCCCCGTCGGGGAATCGAACCCCGGTCTCCCGCGTGACAGGCGGGGATACTTACCACTATACTAACGAGGAGCTCCATGATGCCTCAAAGCTGAATAAGCCTGAAATACACAGTAATAACACGGTAATAATCATTACAACAGTAGCTGGTTTTTAAGAAATATAATGCAAGGATATATCTACTTTATTATTTTATCTATGCTATTTTAATTAATCTTACTGACCTGGAACTCTCAAAAGAACATGAAAGGCTTGTCTATCTGGCGTAGTTCAGGAGTTACCTGTGTAAATGGAATAAAAACAGCTAAATCATTTTTCTAACAGCCATTGCATTTTAGCACACAGGAAATAATGGGAATGAGTTATTTTATTACTCTTTTACTGTTTATTAGGTTTAACAATGAATATACAAATTTGTAGTAAGACATTACAGAAACAGGTACTAGTTACATTATTGTGGCAGGTATAACCACTTTGTTTTATACATACTTCCATTTTTGTGCTGTATATTCCTTAATGTCCACTTAATATTGTATATTTTACGTGTACACAGATTTCTGAGGCAATCTGAGTCTGTTTTCTTGTAAAGGCACATGTATTTGGCCATATTATTCTGATGTTAGAAAACGTTTTTTTAAAAGTGCATTGAAAGTCTATGCTGTAGTAATATATTATTATTACAGTATTATTACATGTTAATAATATAATATTAACAAGGCAAAAATCTTTGCATCTCCCCGTCGGGGAATCGAACCCCGGTCTCCCGCGTGACAGGCGGGGATACTTACCACTATACTAACGAGGAGTGGCTTAGTGGTAACATGCTTTAGGCTGTACAAGAACCATTACATATCTGGATCTAAGTCTTTATGGATTTTCAATGTCTAATTAATGGACAATTAGAAGGATGGTAATTACCTGTCCTGCACTGCACAAAGAAACTGAAGAGTAAATGGTGGTCTTCTGATGTCATTTCCTGTACAAAAAACAGACATTTATGAGCTGCGATCACTGTTTGTCGGATTCTGATAACTGTTTCTCAGTTAGAAAAGGTAAAGAAACAACTAGGAATGAATCACGTTCAAATGAGCCATGCCGAGCTGAGATGCAACTATATGAGGATATATTACATGGAAAATTAATAAGCAACCTGGCTCATTAAGTCAAAACGTTTCATGAATTTGGCACACAACATTTTTTAAGAAAGCACAGAATTTGTGTTTACACAAGTAAGTTACAAACATAAAACAAAACATTTAAAAAAGTAAAAAACAACAACAACAACAAAAAAAAAACATTTCTAATGTTTAAACACCGTTTTTAATTTATGGACAAAAAGTGAGATTTCAATGATAATTTTGACCTCTGAACTAGAAAATGTCGGCAATTTCTATTTCAGAAATCTGGTCAGCTTAATATATAATATTTTAGACTAAATAAAATTATAATAATAAATTAGCTTGTTCTTGTTTTATACAGTCTTTCTTTACTCTATGGCTTTTTTTTTTTACATGTTTCTGAAACAATTGTTGGACTAGTGCGCCGCCCAGTGGTCAAGTCAGTGCTTTGAAAAATGTAATAGGCCACTATTCTGTTTTTTATTCAAGTTTGTTTTATTCAAGTATGGTCTGCTAAGTTTACGTGATGTCACACAGTGTAACTAATGCTCATTAACAGTTACATTAGTGTGAAATGACAACAATTATATAAAGGATAAGTTAGTTCTCAGGGTATCTGCACACTTTTTAAAGTCAAATTCAAGGCTTTTTAAGACCCGAAGAAATCAAAAAATTAATACTTTACATTAGGGGTGCGCAATATTGACAAAGATATGTCTCGATATTTTCAACGTTTTGTTGATAATAATTACTGGTACCAGGGCTGGTTTAGGCCTGTTGTTGACAGCTGACTCACGAAGATATTCATATTTTTCATATTCAGTTCACAGCAGTGACAGAAATTAACATTTTTTATTAACAATATTAGCAATATGTGCAACCTTAAATTGATTTCCAGGGGCATTTTCACCTATATATGGACTTTAAAAAAAAAAACTTAAGAGGTATAGGCCTATGCATCACCTTTTCTATGTAAAATTCTAACGTTAAATTAAATTATATTAGAATAAGAACACAATACCACTGTTACCAGTTAAATTAAATAATTAAATTTGACAGAAAACAACTTAACGTTACCCTTTCATTAAAAATGAAAAGAAAAACTTCTCACCGATGGCGCCCTGCAGCTGAAACGGCTTCAATTTGCCGACTGTCGCTGAAATGCAACAATATGACTTCATATGACCTGCACACGTTCAAAATTAACTATATTGTGGATTTTAACTAGATTAGCACTAAATTGGAAACATGTGCATTTACTAGATAATATTTTGACGCAAACATGCTAAGTTAGCTCAAGAATGCCGATTTTTGTTGTTGTTGCAAATATTGGTCTTCAAGTATTGATCCTGGCAAGCCGGGTCATGGTTTACCTACCCGAATCGTACTGTACTGTACTGTACTGTACCGCTCAGTGGAAACGGGCCATTAGACGTACGAACAGGTGTCAACAGATGCCCGTTGGAACCGTGACGCAGGAAAAAAGTGATTCAAATAGAAGTGTCTTTTGCGCCACGCCACTAGTGGCACCAAACGGAACTGCACACTGACTGTTTCCACACAGGTCTCCCGAAGACACCCGTTCTGCCCTTGAAGACACCGCGTGACCTCAAGATTTAAATAATATTTCAACTTACTGTACTTAGAGGCTCTACTATAGATCTCAATTAATATATGTTCATTTTCTGTCCTTATTTTGTACCAGGGGTTGACTTTAATTAAAATTATCAGATTTGTAGATATTTTTTTAGGTCATACCAGTATTTAAAAACAAAAAAACAACAACATAACTTTTTATTTATTTTATTAATTTTTAAATGCAATTCATGCATAGATATCATTCCCAGGCATTTAATCTTAAAAGTACAAGCCTAGTCAGTTAAGAACATGTTTGAGATTAAATACAAGATGATGTGTGTGAAAAAAACACACAAAAAAAAACAAGGTAAATCCTACCTGTGGACAGAATACCTTTTTTTATGTGAATAATTTCCAAGTTTTATAAATTTGTCAAATTAATGAACAATGTGAAAATATGATTTAATGCTTTAAACATAATTAAATTAAATATAATTTTATTCTAAAAAAATATTTGGAAACACTTTATTTTAGTGTCCTTTTTACATATGTTGCATGGACCTAATCCTACCCTAACCCTATAGTAAGTACATGTAGTTAATTATTATCACTCAGTACTTAAATATATAATAACACTGTAACAATGACACCTTACAATAAAGTGTAACCAAGTATTTTCTGTCACGGCAACTCTTGGAGTGATTGGCACGGTAATGGATATGACAAAGTTGATATGTTTGGTCTTGGTGGAATAGATCTGCTATACGCTGCTGCTGCTGTTATTGCTGCTGCTGCTGAGCAAGTACGGGACTTGCTAATTCCAATACACGACACACTGCTCTGAGCAAGTATGACATGTTGCTGTACGTAGCAGATCTATACAGGTGGAGCTGGGGAAGGTGAAGGGTTTCTGAAAGCGCGCTGCAACTGCTACAGCAAATGCTGACCAAGTATTTGAAGGTTGAGCTTATTGGCTACTGATATAGCAGGAACCAATCAGCTGTGCCCTATAGAGAATCACGGCTGTGTACGAAATCGCATACTCTTGAGTAGATACTTATTTTGAATAAGTAATTACTTCACAACCTCTAAAAAAGTATGTTCTATATAGTATGAGTGTGTGTAGTATGAATGTAATCCAGACGTACTACATTCAAAATGCTCACGTGACCTACCAGCATCAGTTGCTCCGCTTCACTGCCATTCACAAATCCTCTCCCGTGGCCTCATGGGATAGTAAAGTGTCCATCATATTCACACTTTAGAATCTCGCCAGAAGTAGGTCATCCGGGTAGTTTTTGCCTACTCGTTTATGAGTACTGTGAATTCGGGCAAACTTCTTTTGTCACATACTGTTTTGTGCCTACTAGGGAAGTATGTAATTTCGGATGCAGCCGATGCGACTGCAAGCAGATTGAGTTAAGGACCTTTAGGCTATCAGCCTGTGCCATCTAGAGTTTCATGATAGAGCTTTGTATTTCCATTAATGCCAGGAGTGATAGCTACACATTTTTTTTATAGCAGGTTTTTAGGGTAAACTGCTTTATTTTAGGTTAATCAGTGACAAACCTTCTCTTGGCGTGACCTTACTTTTATTTGTATTTTCTTTGAAAAATGAATGATGCTGTATTCTTCATAGGAACATGTAATAAACACAGCATAGTTGATTCTTAATCAACAGTAGCCTACTGTTGAAAGCAAGCCCAAAATATCAAACATCAAACTTTTAAAGCTGTAAATGTAAGTATAGCTGAAATTAATTCTACTCTGACTTAGTTGCATACACATACCCCCGGTTTCACAGACAAGGCTTAAGCCAGTCCCAGACTAAAATACATGTTTGAGCTGTTTTATGTGAAAGAAACTTGCACTAACATAACTTAAAATGCCTCAGTCATTGTTTTGTCTCAAGATGCACACCAGTAATGTTTTTTTCTAAGGCACGTTTATAAAGCCCACTTAAAAGTCCTAATTAAACTAAGGCCTAATCCTGGCTTAATCTAAACCCTGTCTGTGAAACCAGGCCATAAAATGCAGACACAATTTTCAGCTGGACAGTGAGCTCAAATAGTCACACTGTTCTCAATGTAGTTTGGAGACAGGTAAGGATAGGGCAACACCAGCCGGCTGTTCCTGTCTGCGATGTCTTCTGCTATCATCTTCAGCTCTCTCTGGACCTCCTCCACAAGTTTGACGGTTGCACCACTGCGGAAGTACCACTCATTATAATGGCACAAGGGTACCTATAGAGAAAGTAATGGCTAGATGAATAACACATCTGCATCCTACAGTAAATATACAGTATAAAGTCCATGCAGCGATACCCTGGAGGCCAGTGTAAACACTCACAAAGTCAATGGCAGGCTGAGACAGTAGAGATAGGACACTAAGGACGTGGCAAGAGGAGTTCACCTCCGGAAGGAAGGAGAAAAGATCTTCCTGAGACACTGAGTTTTTAGTCTGAGGAGGGGGGCGTGACATGGCCGCTGGACTGTTCGGTATCCAAAGGTTAAAATCCAACTAAATGTGAAGAATGAGTTTGGTAAATTTGAATTAGCTAAGTTGACATTATATGCTGTTTCGGAGAACGTCTGTCCATTTATTAATAACTGAACATACCTGAGAGAAGTTCACAGCTGCATGAAGTGCTGAGCAGGAGAAGATCACCATGGTTACAAACTTGCACATTTCAGATGCGGTCTGAAATGACTGTGGAACTCCTAGAGATGATATGAAGGCAAAACAAAGATAATTTTATGCAGTTTTACATCACTATAAAGAATATAAGGAGTAGATGGATAGTAAAAGTGACGTGTAAAAGTGTTCATGATAAAGAATCTTTTAAAATGTGTTTCGGGTTCTTAGAAACCTAATCTTTGTATTCATGTTGGTTTCATATGGCTTTGAACCTTTATGAATGTAATCAAATTTAATGACTCTGATGTGGCGTTACCAAGTAAAATATTATAAAATATTTTCCTTAAACATTGAACACATGTGTGTACATATCTTAATTATTATTATTAAAAAATGTAAATATATTTTTCAAGCTATACATTTTATTTTTTCATATCATAAATTATTCATTCATAAAAAATATTGTTTTTGGGGAGTTGCACCACATGACATCGTACAACCTTAGAATGAGCAGTTTCTATCTACATACACCACGGATCTCCTCACATTGAAATGCGCCGACATGTTTCTACAGTAGCCCTAAACGGACAAACGCATTTCGTTACTATGTTGCTCTTCGTGCAAAGAAGCAAGCTTATTTAAGCGAATAAAACACTGACACAATGATGAACAAGTAACAATAATATTTGCAATAACATATAGTTTTACTGAATAATTAAGTAAACATAATTTCTTAATTTATCCTTGTGAAGAAACCTCATTGCTGAACTGGCTACTCTCTGCTGTCTCAGACGATGACATATTTTCCCGTCAGCCACCGTAATTTTTGTTGGTTGCAATTCGTAACCTCACCACTAGATGCCGCTAAAAATCACACATTGCACCTTTAATACCAGGTGTAAACAGGCCCTATCTGTCATTCCCCTACAAACCTATGTGAGTGAGGCCAAGGAATCCCTCCGTGAAGATCTCTCTAATCCAGTTTTGTAGTTCACAGTCATGCTGGATGTCCTCATCGTTACAGTAATACAAACGAATCCAGCCTGCAACAAATCTGAATGGGAAATGCAAATCATGTGCTTACTTCATACCTAAAGACACAGATTCAGAAAATGCTGAATGCTGATGATGTACCTGTGTAGAGCGTCCCAGACCCTGAGAGCATCTTGAGCGTAATAGCAGATCGGTAGTGCATCCAGTCCTCTCTTTTTTATGTCATCTGGCACACACATTGAGCTGTAGCTGAGGCGTTGTGTTGCTCGAGCCATCAGCAGCGGAATTGCCTCCAGGCCACAAGCTATTGACTATAGAGAACAGAAACATAAACTGTAGAAAATTAAACTAAATCAGGAGTTAAAAATAGATTCTCTCTTTCACTCCCTTCACAAAGTATTAAGTAGAAAATTAATACCAACCTTGTCAAAAACACCTTTTGTGGCCAGAAGAGTGGCTCTAGCCTGAATGTTAATCTGAAGTGTGCTGCGGATATGAGGCATCAGGAGCTGAAAAACAAAGGCACAATTATAGGTTTAGTTAAAGAAATCAAACTTTCACTCTTAAGTTTATTCATGGTGAATCCATTCAACTCTTTAAAGCATCAAAATGATCAATTAACCACAAAAGCCCGGAACGGCAGGCTAAGACAAAATGGGTGAAATTAATTTTATTTCAGTGCCTAATGAATTGTCTATATCGTATATGTCTGTAAAGAAAAGAAAAGCAAATTATTTTTCTGATAGTTTTGGGTTTACTATGGAAGAGCATTTCTACCACATAAGAAAGAAATATGATTTGGTAAATCATAATTATGACATAAAAAGTCTCAATTATAAGATATTAAGCCATAATTAAGAGATAAAAAGTCAAAATGATGACATAGGTTGAAATGATGGCAAAAAGTAATTATATGGAAGCCCACATTAGAAAATTAAAAAACATGCTTTGAATAACCATAATGAAAAAAAATGGTGTTGAATTTACTTAAAAAAATCACGCACCATTTTTGCCACAATTTTTAAGTAAATCCAACAAAGAAAACCTTTGTTATACTTAAATATATGAGTTCACTCATCATATATTACTTAAAAAATATTGAACAGAATCTACTAAGTAATTGCAAGTTGTACTTAACATTAAATTTTTTTTATTAATTGAGTTGAACCAACATAAAAATTAGCTTTTGAATAAAACAGTGGAGATACTAAGTCAATATTATGACATAGTAAGTCATAAATATGAAATAAAAATAAAAATGATGACATTCTAAAGCACAAATATGAGACAAAGTCTAAATTGGTAGGTCTCTAAAAAGTCTAAATCATGATATAAAATGTCATAATCATTACATTAAAAAGTCAATGATATAAGTCAATGTATACTTTTTGTGTCATGACTTTATATGCATAATTTTTATTTAGTATGTCATAATTATAATTTACCAAAGCATGATATTTGTTTAGTATATGACGGAAATGGGTTTCCATAAAACTATAAAATAAAAGTTTTTTTGTTAAATTATGGCTTTCATCTCATAATTTCGACGTTTTATGCAATAATTATGACTTTTATGTCATAATTACAATTTACCAAAGCATTTCCTTCTTATGTGGCAGATATGTGTGTAAAATAATTGAAACACATTTTTCACACAGCATAAAAAATAAATAGGAAATGATTTCACCTTTGCCTTCAGGGCTTCTGTAAATAACTGTTTTGCAGAGAAGATGAATTAATTTGTTCTGTATCTTTGGGCTGAGCATTGTCTGTTTCTACCTGGTGTAGAGGATGAATCTCCGGCAGCTGTCTGAGCGTGGCGGTACAGCACACCTCTCCTAAAAGATGAGTGCGCAAGAAATGGGAAAGTAGTTGATGGACCAGGAAATCTGAATTACGGACCCACATCTTTGCTAACAACCAATCCGGTGCAGCATCAGAGGGCAAGAAAACAGGATTCTGTGGACCAGGAACCTGTTGAAGCTGAAATATAAGTATAGTATAAGATATCAGCTTTCATTTGGTCAATAAAACTCAGCCAAAAGGAATTTTGTGTAACTAATCACAGATTGCTGACTATTACAATAACAAGTCATTATAAAACCATACTTGTATGGCAATGGGCTTTAGTTCTCCATGTCTGTTGTAATGCAGCAAACATAAGGGAGCAGACAAGTATGTCTGTTTCTCATTGATAATATTAGCAGGCAGCTGATCAAGCACTTCATAATCCAGAAGATACACATGTCCTCTCTGTGGGAAATATATGTTATAAGCAATGACAATTATGTTACAAAGTGATGAATACAAATGTCCTAAAAGTCACACTTGCACACAAACACACCTCCATCTCCTGCTCCAATGATGAGTCCTCAGGTAGAAAAGGTCTGACCATCTCTGAAGTGACAGACAGGTTAGGTGGCAGGTTACGGGTCTGTCTGATATACAAAGGATTGCAGCCATTTAGGCACTGGTATCCAAAGAATGCATCCTCATGCCAGTGATCCTGAACATATCCTACGAGAAAAATGCACAGCAAAAAATCATATATATATAGTTTTATTACTCTTATTTGTAAAATGCAATCTATTTGTTTGGCATACTGGCAATGGTATTCTCTCTTCCATTGAAAAGGAAGAATGTCTCAAGTTCCTGTAGGCTGCTCCAAGATCTTCTTCTTTCAATAAAACCCTTTATGTAGTGCACATTGTAAACTGGGCTGACAGACAAACAAAGTGAAAATATCCCACTGTGAATTTCAGTTCAGGTGACATAAGATTGAATTAATATCAAACTAGTTTAAATTGAATCTATAATACAGTGCAACCATACCGTTGACGGATGTAACTCAAGTTGAGTCCTAGAGCTGCTACTTTGGACATGTTTACACAGTGAGGACCACCTTCAACAAATGTGCCCCATCTATAGATAAAAAAAACTTATTTTGTAAGTATAGCTGCACGATTATTCATTAAAAGATTGTGATCTAGATTCAAACACCCACACGTTCACATGATAAATGACAGCAATTTGCCTGTCTCTGTTAGACCTTTGATAAAATCACACGGCATTCAAATTTGCACACCTGCTGACCCAGAGAGAGCAGTTAACATGTATAGGTATGAAACAGCTTCACAAACAGTCTTTTCAACCACACAGTATTGTTATTTCTGTGTTGCAAATTTAAAAAATAAGAATTATAGTTTGGATATCAACAATGATGTCTATGGAAGCTATCATAATAGAGCAAATCACTTTCTGAAAGTAACATGGTGCTTCATCCAAGCGAAGTATTTATGAGTGAGTCAAGTGAGTCATTGAATCATTCACTCAACTCGATTTTTTAAAATAATTAAAATTTTAAATAGACTGCAGCAATTAACAACTTCTCAGAACCTCTGGTAAATTACGTGTTATTTTGTTTAGTTGTCTGATCAGAATCATGATCTCAGTTTGAGACAAAAAAACGTGATTCTCAATTTATCCAGAACCGTGCAGCTCTAATTGATGTGTGAAAAATGTTTTACCTGATAAACTGTTGTTTATGTTGGAGATCCCTCTCCCTGTGATCGGTTAGGATTGCTAAAGTTTCCTCCTTTTTCAGACAGACTAAAGGAATTTTGGGAAAGATTGAGAGAATTTGATATAAAGTAAAGAAAATAATTTAAGAAAGAAAGAAAATAAACAGACACAGCTCACCTTTCTCATTCCGAAGCTCAACGCAACCATCTGCTGTCCGGATCCATTTATGGCAAGGAAAAACCTCCATCTCAGGATCCTCAGAACTCCATCTCACCTGCACATCACGACAGTGCCAGTCCAGGTCCGGAAAGCCAGGCTGAGCCTCAAGACGGAGTCTCAACAGAACCACAACACCAACTTCCTCTTTAGGCTTGATGAGAACCGTACAAGCCTGTCTCGAAAAGAAAAACAGCACATTTGCATTGCATTCGCGCTAGATTAATTTACTATGGGATCACAGTATTAAAGACTGCTGCCATAGTGAATGACTCTGTTACTGTAACAGTCATTTGATATATTACATGCTAGGCATATCTATTTGGGTTTAGTGTGGGTTAAAGTGCCTTAGCAGGTACTGGAGTGAACTGGAGCTGTTAGATACTGTGTTTTTTTAGATTATTTGCATTTATATTTATGCATTTAGCAGTTACTTTTAGCCAAATTGACTTACAAAAGAGGAACAAAAGCAATTTGTCAAACAGCCAATAATATTTGTAATGGCAAGTTTATTAGAGAATTAGATAAGAAAGCAAGCTACAGAAGAGGAGAAATGGAGAGGAATTTTTTGTGTGTGCGGTTGCAAGTGTGTGTGTGTAAATTGGTTTAAGGGTGTTAGGTTGTTAAGTGCTTGCTAAACATTGTTATAGTTTATGTTTAGTACGCTACCATTCAAAAGTTTTGGGTAAGTGCGATTTTAAAAAAAAGAAAAGAAACTAAAGCTTTTATTATCAAGTGGCAGTTAAGATGTGATTTCTATTTCAAATGAATTCTGTTCATTTGAACTATCTATACATCAAAAAATCCTGAAAAATATCTCAGGGTTTACAGAAAAACATTAACTTTTTTCAACATGATAATCAAAAGAAATGTTTCTTGAGAAGCAAATCATCATATTAGAATGATTTCTGAAGGATCATGTGACACTGAAGACTGGAGTAATGATGCTGAAAATTCAGCTTTGCCATCAGTGGAATAAGTTACATTTGAAAATATTCTAATAGAAAAGAGTTCATTTAAATTGTAATAATATTTCAAGATTTTGCTGTTTTTACAATATTTAAAAATACATATCAAACTTTTGAACAGTAGCGTACATAATCGAAAATAATTATTTAATGTTTGTGTTGTAATATCTTGTGCATTACAACTACTAATGTATTTGAAATGAATGAGACTTTTAGTTTTGGACATAAATAGGCATAAGGTTAATGTGGTTCAAAAAATATATACCTCCATGAAAATAAAAGCCAAATGAAACTGTATAGGCTTATATTCTTATGGTTTCATTGTTTTTGCAAACTGTTAAACCCGTACTGTTAACTTCCTTAATTTCATCTGTGTTCAGAGTCATGTGATGTCTTCTCAAACAAGGTGAATGTCTTACTGAGTCTGGCAAGAGACGCTGGTCCACTTTTACTGGAGGGCTCTCGCACAGAGTACCAACCAACGAGATCCAAACGCTGCCATACGTTCCTGAGAGAGAAGATGCTGAGGTTCGAATGGTCACATGAAAGCCATCCATTTCTCAGCATAGAGTTCCCAAGAATTAAAAGGTGCGGCCTATGAATGGAAATCATGCGTGAGTCGAAAACAACCAGACCTTTACAGTACACACACTCACAGGAGTTCAAGACTGCTGGAATGAATGCATGGACTCCATGAAATCACAAGGACTCTAAATTACTTTGTAGTTCATTTAAAATAAATATTAGAAAGAAACATAGCAAAATAATGTGCAAATGAAGAAGGAAGCACAAACAAATTGGAAGCAGAAGCAGTGGGGTGAATAGGAAAATTACTTTTGGATAAATAAGGAATATTCAAATGTTATCCAATGATAAGAAAGGTTAGTTTCCAACTAGCAACGAGTTTGATACAAGATATCTGATATCTAATATTTTACATTTACATTTTAAACAGGCAAAAAGGGCATAATAGTTTACGCAGGTGCATGAATCACAAAAATCTCACTGAGTAGCATATATTTACTGGCATGTTACATTATATTAACCCTTTCACACATAAGTTTAAAATATTCGAACTATTTGTAGTTCAGAGAGTCCTATGCTTTCGTATTTGTACTCCTTTCTTTTTATAATATCATCGTGATCTTTAGAAGATGGTAAGTTGTTTGCAAATATTTGCATATAACGCTATGTGACAAAAACGGCATTCCGAATTTGAATTGTAAATGCATTATTTTCCAAAATAAACAAATACATTCCATCTAAAAACTAAAGCCACGTCAAAACGATATAATTAAAACTTTTTCTACTCTTCTAAAAAGTTTAAACATCATTTGATATAACTTAGCCAACTTACTCTAAAGCTAAATCTCATTAGATCTTATTAGATTATTACAACGTTTAGTGCTTTTCTTCTCATCGGTGCAATATTTTTCAAACTATGCTTTGACACGATCAGTACAAAAACAACACGAAAGACAATAAATGCGCAATTAAAATTGAATTAACTTACCGTGCCAATAATGTCGCTGAAGATCTGAACCGAGCGCATTGATGGAACTCAGTTTATCACATTATCACAAGTCCTCAGCCAATCGCGTGCGTGAGGAGGCTAGGCGCGCGCTCTTCCGGATATCATTGGCGTTTATGGTTATTTTAATTCTGAAGAGTTGTGACTTGTGAGTTCTTAAGTGGCACGTGGACACAACACATTTCTTGAAACCATCGCTCACTTTCTCAAAACCTAAACACAAAACGAAATTTTCAAACCACATTCAGAGAACCTCTGACTTTTCTGGCAAAATAAAACAATTGCCTCAAAACTATTTTATCTATGCTCAAAATCAAACAATGCTTTCAGATCATACAAACACCGAGTAAATTATACAATACAACACAATACAATTTTATTTGTATAGCACATTTAAAAACAACTGACGTTGACCAAAGTGCTTAACAAAGCAGTAAAAAGATAGAAAATACATGCACGAAACCAACAAGTACACGTCAAAGAAAGAAGACGGACACATCAAGGTACATTAAAAGCTAATGAAAAAAGGTGCGTTTTCAGAGAGGTTCTAAAAAGTGTCAGAGTTTGGGCAGATCTGATATTTAAAGGTAGGCTATTCCCTAGCTTGGGTCCATAGGCTGCGAAAGCACGGTCACCCCTATTTTTTAATCTTGTCCTGGGGACAGAAAGTAAGTGCAAATCCCCCCATCTAAGTGATCTTGACTTATGATCTGGGTGAAGCAGTTCAGATAGGTACTGGGGAGCTAAATTCTGTAAAGATTTAAAAACAAAAAGCAAAACTTTAAAATCTATTCGAAATTTAATCGGTAGCCAGTGAAGCGAGATCAGAACCGGAGTAATATGTTCAAATTTACGTTTTCCTTTGAGAAGACGTGCAGCTGCATTTTGGACTATTTGTAGACGGTTGATGTGTTTCTGAGGAACTCCAATATATAAAGAATTACAATAGTCCAATCTGGGTGTTACAAATGCATGCATAACTATCTCAAAGTGTTTACTAAATGGCTTAACCTTAACTAAGAGACGAAGATGAAAGAAGCAGGATTTTACCACAGCACTTATCTGCTTTTCAAGGTTAATGTTGTTATCAATCCAGACCCCCAGATTCCGAATACAGGTGGTACTGAAAGGTGACAACGTTTGAAGGTCACAAATTATACTTAACACTAGCCTGCCTACAGATCATTCATTAGACACTTCAGAGAAAAATGGAGAACACAGAACCCAAAGCATGCAGTAAGGCTACAGAAAAAAGTATAAATATTTCGCAATTACGTAAAAAAGTATAGTAATGACAACGTAGGTGAAAAAATTGTATATGCACTGCAAGTGTTGTACTGAATATTGAATGTCTGTATATTCAGCACTTGCATACTGTGAAAATACAGTGACCCAACTGTAAAAGCCAAAAAGGTTACAGTAAAAACTCTAAATGAAAAGCATGTTACAGTTGTGCAACGGCAGAATCAAGGTCAGTGAGAGAGATTGATTCTGCTTCAGTATCACGTCTTCATGTCGGGTCCGGCCTGAGGACTTTGTCCACATCACAGATCATCTTTGCAGGCAAAGGGAAAAACCTTAAAGCCAGATCCAGCCTTGACAACATTCTCCACACCTGCTCTTCCTCATCATCATCATCTTCCTCTTCCTCCTTGTTCATCACCTCTTACACACATACTCTTCCTTCTCTCCCTCTTACAGTATATTGTTTCCATCCATTATTGGTATCAACATTCAGTGCAACATTTTGCGTCAATTTTGGCACTAAACTGATTTGTAGGCTATTATGTACAGTTGGTTTGGTCTCTTTATTTGGAATAAGTGTGAACAATTTCTAATAAAAAATCGTTGTGTGTAACCGATGACAACTGTGTGACAATAAGTGCATCAGTTGCAAAAGTGTTTTAACTACCTGGACTTGTTTAATGTTTTACAGAAAGAGTGATTTATTCGACAAACTGGTTCAGGCTAATTGAGAATTTGGTTCAGAGAATGGGATTTAGTGTTTTAGCAATTCAGAAAAAATGTTTAACAACTGGTGTATATATACAATGTTATAGTCAGTGCTCGAATTTAACCAAGTCTTATGGGGGGTCCCCACCATAAAATAAATTTCACCATAAAAAATTGTTTTGGGCGGGGGGTTGTTTAGTTGGTTAAATAGTCTCGCAATATACAATTTATACAAAATATACAATATATTTGATCATAATATGCATATACTATTTATTAAAAACTGTTGATAAAGAAATATATATATATATATATATATATATATATATATATATATATATATATATATATATATATATATATATATATATATATATATATTAAACTACTATTTTCTTTTAAATTACTTACTAAAGTAATACTGGATTTAGAGGGTGGCAAAGCAGCAGATCTAAAGGTCAACTATGGCAAATGTACCAGGGCATTACATATAAGGCACTTGAAGACCAGTAAAAGCAAGTGGAGGTCCTCTTTACCTGCACACTAGATAATGCCATGGTTTGGTTTCAATTTTTTTAAAATAAATATACATAATAAAATGAAATATACACTACCGTTCAGAAGTTGAGATCGATAAGATTTTTATGTTTTTTAAAAGTAGCCGAGTCTCTTCTGCTCAAAGTTGCATTGATTTGATAAAAAAAACAGTAATATTGTGAAATATTGTTACTGTTTTCTGTGTGAATATATAGTAAAGTGTAATTTATTCCTGTGATCAAAGCTGAATTGCTAAAATTAGCTTTGGCGGTGGCAATCAATCAGTTCTGCAAACGATGTCTTGCGCACAGCGCTCTTTAGATGTGGGGTGGGGCGTTTACATTTTAAAGAGACAAGGCAAAACCTTTAACAACAAATTTAACATCAATTATTGTAAATAATTTATTCACGAAATTTACCATTTATTGCATGCATTTAATCAGATTTGCCATTATTATTTTTACTAAAATAAAAATATCCGAGGGACCCCCCTAAGTCTATTTTTTACTTCTTATGGGGGGTCCCTAATACCTTATGGGGGGTCCCGGATCCCCCAGCCCCCCTCAATTCGAGCACTGGTTATAGTTGATATAATGAGTGTAATCGTATGAAGAAAAAAAGTTCTGTTCCCTGACCGGGAATCGAACCCGGGCCGCGGCGGTGAGAGCGCCGAATCCTAACCACTAGACCACCAGGGACCTGCCTCAGATGAGAATCAAGTAGGTAAATGTAGACTCCGTGAAATAGTATAGCGAGTTTTTTTCAAACAATGTGACTTTTTTATAGCGATTAAAATTTTATTTTGCCGGTTTTATATATTAAAATCATACACAAGTCACCGTCTTTAATTTATATACTTTAATTAACATATTTGGAAAATACTGTGGTCGTAGATAAAAGTTTTATAACTGATAAATGTGATTTGAAATTGAGAAAATGTTTTGAAAAAGTCTAAAGATATTATCTAATATTATATATAATACTATAATACTAAAGGTATTATCAAGATACCATCAACAGGACCTCGTGGCGCAACGGTAGCGCGTCTGACTCCAGATCAGAAGGTTGCGTGTTCAAATCACGTCGGGGTCAGCGCTTTTATTTTCTTTCCTCAATGAGATAACAATTAGATTCGCTAATAAAAGTCCTGTAATTGTGATTTTCATTACACCACATAACAATAATAATCTCATAATAAGTATCTCACACACATACACACAGGGTTTCTTTAGAAATAACCAACATTTAATAAATGTTTTTTATGTAACTGTTTATGTTACAACAGGCATCAAAAAGTGCCATGATGAGACTGACTGGTCATGTTACTGGACATTTATTGTGAAGGGATGTTGAGGACTGAGTTCATATACAGCAGAGAGTCATTCAACCCTTGCCCTACACCTATCAAACTAATTGTAAAGAACTTTTAACAAGACTCCTATATTTCGGCACAACCATTATTCTGACCTGCAGATACCCACACTTGCATATTTGGAACACATTTGTCAAGTAGGCAAATCATAAGCTCATAATAAAAAGCCTACAGCAAAATGAAATTATCTTTTAAGGTTGTGAAAAATGTCTAAACGTCCTTTATACCTCTGCAGTCAAAGAGAACAATGCAAAAAGTGGTAGTTCTGTGCAACTGTTGACTTCCTCTTTCAACAAGCGTTATTTCCTGTGTGATATTTGGACACACATTTGGAAAACATTTACCACGACACGCATGCATTAACACGTACAAAAATAATAAAAAGACAACCACAATACAGTCATTAGACTGACAACATTAGCAACATCATAGCATCTACAAAACATCAAAATTGAATTTAATTGATGACTTACAATACATCATTAGAACTTGGTTTTAGAACATTTGATCACTTTATGAAACTCTCGCCCTAAGAAACAGGTGCTTGCGGCTCTGTTTTGTCATCCTACATGTTCTTAATTCAAGTAGAGGCTTTGCATGCTCATAAAATGCACAATGTTTATTGCTTTCAAGTATTCACAGGTTGTATCCACAGAGGACCTTTTAATTTTGGATTTACTTCACAATTGACTTTGTGTTGTTCAGAAATAAGAGACCAGCAGGCTTGTAATTCGGCGGGTTGGCCAGGGGGTCATAACCTAAACGACTTAACATCGGGACAAGGCTGGCCATATCATTCACCACATCAGCAGGGATCTTGCCCACCCATTTAAACAGAGCATCCACATTCACTGGCTTGACGACTTGATCAGTTGACAGTTCCACTCTGTAAGAGAAACAGGAATAAAAGAGACAATGAACAATCATATAGATTTAGAAATATGGCAGACAAGGCCTAAGTGCTTGCCTAAAACATCATGAATATAAGATAATCTGCCCTCTAAAGGTTAAGTGCAGTACAAACTGACAATTACAAAGAACTTTTAACGTCTACCCTTGGTTCCATTATTATAGGACTGTGATGAAATTAGTGCTCACCAGATGTCTTTGAAAATGCTTGCTGGTCAAACAAACACCCCATTTACCCCTAAGCCATTTGTTTTACATATCATATTACAATGTAGTGGCATATTTACATTGAGAATGCTAAATCTAGCCTAGCTCTTGACTAGGAAACGTAAACCTGCATGTCTGACCCATTGTCTGGAAAAGCCATAGATGTAAAAGGAAATGGTGAAATAAAATATTGACGGGAAAGTTTTTCTTTCTTTTACTTACATTTTTTTAAGTATATATCAGTATCAAATACAGAGCCCCGCACATGACATATGGGGGGGAAAAAAGATATTGTGGCCAAGTATTAGGTTCCTATGTTTTAGGTAAATTATGTCTTCATTTTAAGGCTGGATTACACTATTTTTGACTTTTGCCCAGATTTACAGTCAGGAGGAGTCAACAGAATTTGCAGATTTTCTTCAGACTATGATTCTTTCTAGTCGGAGGATATCAAACACATTTCATATTTTGAGCTGGTTTTAAAAACACATTGTTTTCATTTGTCATATACCTCCTAGCAATGATAAGGGACATGTGTTTGTGTGAGTTTGTTGTGTTCAGAACAACTTGTAGTGTGTGATTATCAGTTATTTAGTGCATGATGCCCAGATGTTAAAAATCATGTACCCCTGGTTTCACAGACAAGGCTCAAGCCAGTCCCACACTAAAATGCATGTTTGAGCTGTTTTAACTGAAAGAAACTTGCACTGACACATCTTAATATATATCATCGTTTCATCTCAAGCAATGTTTTTTTCTAAGGCACATTTAAAAAAAAGCTACTCAAATGTCCTAATTGAACTAAGGGCTAATCCTGGCTTAATCTAAACCCTGTCTGTGAAACCAGGCCCTAGTGTATTCCAGGCTCCCGGCCTTTAATTAGAAAATGAGGGAACAGATTAGTTTAATATGCCACGATTTAACTTAAACGAGGGAACGAATTAATAAAACATGGACACAAATGAATAAGTCGACGAGGCCTACCTCACCACCTAAAACGAAACTACAGAGTCTGAGTCCATCCCACCCTTTTTCCATTTCTCCAACATCAACGTTCCCAATCATGGATGAGCCTCCAACCGCTGATATCAGCGCAACCTCCCTCCATGGACCTACTGTTGTTGAATTATTTTAGTTGGTCAAACTTTAACCAATTCACATACAATTGACATACCGTAAGCCTCAAACACCATTGTTTCCTCCTTCATATGTAAATCTCATGTAAATCTAACCCTTCCAACTATATTGCCATTACAACCCCTACCGCAAGCAGTACGATTTTTGACTGTTGAAGCCATTTCTGTTTAAATTGAAAGTTTCTTAGTGAGCTAACAACATTAACGATAATTTTCCCTAAGTTGTCGAGATTGAACTCAAGATGCTGTTACAGTAACGTTAACCTTTGCCAACTAGCAAACTCCAAGTAACAAGCATAGATAACTAAATAGTATGAAGACCTATTTACACGGAGGTTAATATTATTTGGGGCCTGTGTTGTCATATAAATCTACAAAACACAACTGTAGATACCTCTGTCAATCCCTTTTGTCGGGTAGTATTATAATTTAGCCTATATTTCAACAACAACACATAACTCAGGAGTTAACTAGGTTAGTTTGGTTGCTTACAGATAGCTCACTCGCTCACGTGACCTTCTCCACCACTTAAGATGAAAACGATTGTCATTTGACTATGCATCTAGTCAATTTGTTAAAATATTTTTTAGTTTGAGAACTGAAGTATGATTATTTTGCACGTTTGTATTTCAGAGTACATCACAGCTCCTGCGTACAAATCTGTGAAACAGCCAATCAGAGCAGAGCTAAACATTATTATTCATGACCCTTCCAAATGAGGTAATAACAGCCCATTTCATTCTAGAGTTGTACATGGATATGTAAAACCGTATCTGGAGAATTTTTGCCCTTACCTAAGCCACATAACTTCTATGTAGATATCAGAGAACAATTTAAAATATTGTATCAATGCATTCTATGATTTAAATTAATTTAAAGTATTTAAATTACAGTAGTCCATCAAAGTTGTCCTAAGACAAGAACGGGTATTGTTCAAAATTCATGTATAACTTTGATGAAAGGTTTTGATCCACTTCAAATGTTGACTACTATATATCAGTGCCATTGTTTTATCTCAAGTAAACACCAGTAATGTTTTTTATAAAAACTACTTAAATGTCCTAATTAGAAATTAAAAAGGTCTAATCCTGGCTTGATCTAAGCCCTGTCTGTGAAACCGGTCCATAATGTTTTACTTTGAATTATTTAGACAAAATATTTTAATACAGGCTATATATTGTTGTTTATCACCATAACCAAAAAAAAAATCTCTCAAAAGTGTGACAGCCAATATATCAAAGGACCAAACTCACTCACTTTGACAGTGAAACTCCTCCGGCTTTCCCAATAAGCCGTTCGTGGTGCAGCACAGCGGTGTCCCACGGCAGATCCAGGAACTGAAGGAGCTTGTGCATCACCCGCTCAGGGCTCAGCACCAGCTGCTCGTAGTGCACGGGCAGACAGTTGCCATCAGCTGCAGCCAGACACTGGTCATACATCACCTCCACTGCCCGGTTCCACTTCACCAAACAGTCCCGGTAACTCGTCAAGTCAAATCCAGTGATAGTCACCTTGCGGGAAATCATAGAGTGTACAGTGGCCCTGCCATCGCGAAGCATAAGAATAAACTTTGCTTTTGGGAAGAGCTTGGAGAGGTAGGAGAGGGACTTCAGAGCAAACGGGTCCTTATTGCAGAGCCTCGGAGCGGGCTCGCCGTGCCCAACTATGATCTCCAACAGGAAGGCACGTACAGCGGAGTCCAGGACCTCATCGGTGACGCCAGCCTCGTTGAGACGGAGCCGCTCACGTGCCGAGTGACTCCAGGTGGCCTGCATGGCTAACAGCCGGGGGATGACCCGGGTCTCCTCTCCGCACCGAACAAGAGGGTGAGCATCCAACATAGCACGCATTAGTGTGGTGCCGCTCCGAGGGACTCCACCAATGAAAATAAGAGGAGTTTCCTCATTGTACTCCTCAGGGAGCTGTAACGGGTCACTGAGGTTTCTGCCAGCGTGTATGTTTACTGCCCACCCGTGCTGTGCCACGCGAGAACGGGCATTTGGACAATCTATCGTGCTGAGGCCAAGATAAAATATTGTGATGAAGCTGATGACCCCGCAGATTAGGAGAATGTTGCATGTTTGTTTTCTCATGACTTATAGTTAGGGGAGAATGTGGTTTGTGGTTATAAAAAGCAGAACGAGACCGGCAAAACTGGTAAAACAGAAGGGGGGAAAAGGTCACGGGGGATCTTGGAAAGACAGAGTCAATGCTTTCCAGAAAGGGTCAGGGTGAAAGAATGTAGCTTAGGTAAAAGTTAATGGGGGAGGGAAAGGATGTGCAAATTTTTTTTCCAGCCAGCAGCTCTTCAGGTTCTTGCCTGGGGCTTCAATAAATTTAGACTTGGTAAGTCAAGCCTTATGTTCTCTGTCAGCACCATTGTGCCTGTAGAAAGAAGAAGGAAAAACGCTTTCAAAAACAGATTTTGCCTGGTCTGTTTCAGCATTGGCTACTATTGTGCATCTCACGTTACATTAAATGTCACATCTAATACCATTACAGTACAACATTACCGTAATGGTATTAGACAATTAGAGTTAGCCAATTTGTAACTCAAGAACTACGCATGAAATGCAAGCCTAAACACTATAAAGGATAATGTAACTAGAAAAACAATGTAAAAACTGTGAAAAGAATGGTGTGTGTATCTTGACAATCTTGTATGGACCATGTGTAGTTTAAGATTGTGAAGTTGTCCAGGTCAAAGCGGAGTAATCTAGTACAGTGGTTCCCAACCTTTTAGACTCAATATTCAACAGTATATGCTGTAATGATGACAACACTACTTCTTCACTAACAGAAACAACCATGTGTCTACAGCACCTTTTATAAATGTGAACATGAAACTTTGGCAAAACATGCACGCACACCTATAAGCACCAGCATCCTGTTGTGGGCAGCATCAGTGGTTGCTTTTAGTGGTTGCTTTTAGTTTCCCAATGACACCCATGCACATGAAACTCTAACACTGGATAGTTGATATCTTAAACTGATTCATCAGTATCCACATGAGAGCAAATGGAGTAAACAAAATGTATATAAATAAATAAAATACAACTAAATGCCAAATAAATCAAGAACTTTCATGCTAAAATCTATTCTAAATTTACAGAAAAATGTAGGAACTGAAGCCACATGCAAATGGAACATAGGCTATTCTGGGTGGCCTTTTACGTGATGGGATTAAATTTCATACTTAGAAATTTCATTTGGAAAATAAAGCCCTGATATAGAGATGTTTGGGCGTGCATTATGCAAATTTGTAACCTCAGGAATAGTTGCTTGTTATGAACACTCTAATCTAATTAATTCATCATATTAATAATGTGCCTATTAATAATCTACTCAATTATTAGTTAGAATTTTAGACCTAATGACGGTTCTCAAACAGGTTTCCCTTGAACTCTCATTGGTTGAACAAACAGTACTGCCCCTGACTCACGCCAATGGTTGAGCCGATGACACTCATAAAAAAAAAAAAAAAAAAGTAGTTATGATAGTGCCACAGTGCCAGTGGTTTGACATTTCAGTCAAATCAACGTACGAATAACTACGTAGCCTAGTTGTTTCGGCATAATAAAAAAGAATTTTAACAGGAAAAAGTATTAATCGCTTTAAACAGAATATTTTCTCTCTACTTTGGTTGTTGTCTGGTGGTCTTCATCATTCAAGAGACTGCATGCGTCTGAAAACGCATTCTAACCTAGCATTTTTAAGCGCCTTCAATATTGAATTGAACATTTTTTGGGCATCACATCAGGATTCGAATTCGCAAAGTGTTGCAGACCGAAATTATTCAGTGATTCAGATCGTTGCCGTGTAATTTGAGGGAATCGTGAGCGCACGTACGTTACTGCAATAATGCAACAAGTCGACAGAGCTAACAATGTGTGGTCGGTTCGCTCGATCATGATTCATGACCGTGTATAGTTGAAACAAAGCTGAAAACATTTTTCACTTGAAAAATTACGATATGCATATGTTTGCTCATAATTATAGCTGATTTCACTTGGATATATTAGCTGTGACACGAAGACGTTTAAAATGGTCGTAAGGGAAATCCGAGACAATCTACCCGAGATCAAAGTTATTCTTCAGCACGATTGACTGGCGGCCTGCAACAAGGAAACTATGTGTGAAACACTCACGACACGTAAAAAAACAACTCTTAGTTTAAATAGTTCAAGAGCGTGACGCGTCTTACCGTACAGAAAGTGCAACTCCTCGAATCCTACATTCTCCAGAATCACGTCTCTCTGATGAAATGCAGACGTAACGATCGTGTAAACGGAGCTATTAAGCTCTGACGTTGAGAGATAGTCTTTCACCGCGTGCACATTGCTCATGAATCTTCTTTCTGTCTCTATGTGAGGATTCACTGTCAGACGATTTAAATTCAAGAGAAAACCTGAATTACAAGCAGGTTTTAAATCCATACCAGTTACAACAGCACTATAGAGGAACTCTCAGATTTCATTGGTTACAGCAAACGTCTATTGCCAATCAGATGCTTTTCATTGGCTTTCTGTATGACATGTCATTGCTGTCATATATCAAATTCCTGTCGAATATATATCAGTCTCTTTTCTCATCAGAAGAATTGTCAATGAGAATGTTTTTATCAATATGTCAGATTTATTTGAATATAACTTGCAACTTCAGTGTTTCCATGCTGTTTGTGGAGGGCTGAAATTAGAAAACGTCTATTTATAATTCGTTTGTAAGACAAATTACAAAAGTATCACATTAAACAACTTTATGGATAAAAGTATTGTTATAAGAGCTCAGTAGAAACTTCCAGTCACACACTGACATCTCATAATCACACAGGCCAATAGACAGTTGATAAACAACCAGGTTTGCTTTGTTCAATCACTCCGTTCACACTTTTAAATGGTCAATGAAGATAATACAATATAATTAAACACCAAATTAAAGAGAAGCAATACAGGAAGGAAGGTTTTTGTAGAGGAAGTGAGATTGTCTTGACTCCAGAAGATTATACTTCCCCTCTTAACAAAGATCAATGCAACTACAAATGGGTTAGAAAAGCTACTAATGCTGACAAAATTATAAATGGTATCATGTGCTTGTACAATATATACATTGGGTTAAATAAATACACACTTTATAGACATCACTTTTTGCTCTAAATGTACCCATCTATGGCTGACATATTTTCATTAATATAATGTTATAGAGAGAATATATTTTATATATAATATTAATTGCATGATTAAGATTAACAGTATACTAAGGTATTAGCACTGTCAACAAATCTGATGTCAGTTTCTTCTGTGTTCGGGATTGAAAGCATGTTAAAAAAAAAAAAAAAATCATTGTGTTGCCAGGGCTGATGCTACTGGTCTGTCTCCATCACAGGGTCAGCAGATGCATCGCCTTCTTTCTGGGGGTCACCAGGCAGGATGTCTGTAACTTTCTGTATAAGTTCATCAATCTGTTCTTCTGTCAGTCTTTCCTCACTCTCCTCTACCATCTGTAAGGTTAGGTCATATATAGGTTATACATCTAACATCCAGCGCTGGCCATTCAGAAAATAGTATTTTCTCTATACAATCTGTTCTATTAGTTTATTACAGGGGCACAGATAAATTATAGGGCACAGATAAATCATAGGCCTTCAGGGTACCAGATTAATACATTTTTCCTTGAAATAATATTAATACTCCTAATTAGTGTTGGGTGTAATGCATTACTAAGTAATTAATTACTGTAATTTAACTACTTTTCCCTTGAAAAAGTAAAGTAAGGGATAACTCTTAATTTTTCTGTAATTTAATTACGGTTACTTCCATATTAAACAATAGTGGATTTGACAACAAAATTGAACATCTACTGTTAAAACATATGTTTTTAATGTAACCTTCTTCCTTTAAATACTTTGTCAGTTCAAGAATAATTTATGCAATTTTATATTATTTATTTAAAATAATTAAAAGAGCAGTTTCATGTCTATCCTTTTATTGTTCAACTGGTTGAGGTTGACCTGGGATTTAGAAAGTTATTAGTAATAAGTAATGCAATTTTTTTTAGAGAGAGTAATTAGTACAGTAATCTAATTACACTGTTGAAGTAGTAATTAGTAGATAGTAAAATATATTACTTTTTTAAAACATCTTGCCCAACACTGCTCATACTATTATATTATTATATGTAATATTCCACTGAATTTTTTGTGACGAATAAATTCTGTTTAACTGAAAATACACTTACTACTTCAATTTCATTGTTATTTGTTTGTTATATTCTTGTATGCTTATTTTTCCTTTAAGTTGAACTTCTAATCCACTATGTGAATATTTGCTTATACACTATCGTTCAAAAATTTCGGGACGATAAGATTTGTTTTTTAAAGTCTCTTATGCTGAACAAGGCTGCATTAATTTGATCAAAAATACAGTAAAACAGTAATATTTTGAAACAGTGTCACATGGTTCTTTGGTGCATAAAGTTCAAAAGAACAGCATCTATTTAAAATAGACATCATTTATTTTGTTACATATTGTCTTTACAGTCAATTTTGTTACAATTCATGTGTCCTTGCTGAATAAAAGTATTCATTTCTTTTAATAAAATAATTAATTGTTCCCAAACGTTTGAATGGCATTGCACATTCTCAGTATTTCTCAAGAAATTGGCAATGATGTAAAAAAAGGAGGAAGGTTATGAAAGAGTCTCACCAGCTGGATCTCAACAGCAGTCTGGGGTCTGTGGTTAAGGAGCTGCAGCTTTTCAGCTCTTTAAACAGGAACAGAAAAAGAAACAGCAGTCAACTCTTGGCTAAAAAAAACCCAGGTTCACTCATTATCAAGTGCAAAAAGGCAACTCAGGCGAGTACTGTAGTCTCACACATCACATGACACAAATCTTCATAATGATGCATCTCAAACTCAGAGTTACAAAGTGGTTGTAATACACTGTATTTAATGTGACAAAGTCTGCATTTGTCACAATATACCCATTTGTGACAGGTCTATAAATTTTTTTCTATACAAAAATGTCTAAAGCAATTGTTTAAAAAGAAGAACCAAAACTAACTTAGTGAGCTTGTGAGGCAGCATGGCAGTGAGGAACTCCTTCACAGTCTCTGGTTTCTGATGAACACATGGCGTCTTGGACAGGTACTTCAGGGTCTGTTGAGGCATATACATCAAATGTTAAAGGGCATGAGTGAGGAAGATTTTGAAGAAAACAATTTCACAAAGATGGAAATATAAATATCATCTTTGCTTTAAGTCACATCAAAGACAAGCACCTCATACATGATGGTGTTGAGATTCTGCTGCCCGGTGCTGTGCTTATTTTTAACCATCTCCTTTCTTTTTTCTTTCAGGTCTGTCAGCAGCTGATAGACCTGGTGGAGGAGAGGGCATTTGTACAGCCAGGAACAAAAACTGCAGGCATGCATTTTTGATAACACGCACATTTTAATGGACAACACACAAATGGGTCCAAATTGAATCTAAAAAGGTTAAATGCATACTGACCTCATAATTGCTCAGCATTGCAGCATTGGCGTCCCTCCTACAAAACAAAATGTTTAAATTAGGATTAACTAAAAGTATTTTAACAGCAGCTATAATAGACCTTAATAATAATAATAATAAAAATTTAACTGCGACTTTTTAACTGACAATTCTGACTCTTTATCTCACAATTCCGAGTTTATGTCTCACAATTGTGACTTTTTCTAATTGAAATTTCGAGTTTATATCTCGCGATTCTGAGAAAAAGACAGAATTTTGAGATAAATTACCTTTTTTTTTTATTATTGTTAATTCCGTGGCAAAAAAAAAAACAAGCTTCAACACTTTGGAGCACTGCAACAAACACCACTGCATTTTGTGCATTTAAAATGTATGCATGTGTGTGAGCAGTGGGACTGCACTTTGATCTTTACTATATAAAAAAATACAGATCTTTTTTTTTTTTTAACACGGGACACTCCTGCCTTAAAAAATATTTATTGACAAAGTTGGTCCTGGATGGCCACTATTCTGCAGAGTTTAGCTCCAACTTGCCTCAACACACTGGAAGTTTCTAGTATGTCTAAGCTGATTTGTGTGTTTAATTGGGTTTGGAACTAAACTTTGCAGGACAGTGGCTCTCCAGGACATCCCTGGTTTAGGAAGTTCAGGTGGTGACAGTAACTGGGCTGTTTTTTTGGTGAACACCATCAAGTGGATCGAGTTTAATAGTATAACATTGATCGTTAGAAGACAACATTTTGTCACGATAACTGTTTTAACATTCCTTTTACAACGAATACTCGATTTCTTCTATTCAGTGTGAGCTGCTCTCAAAGTCTTTTAATCATTTTGAGTTTTACTTCACTTGGATTAGTAGTTTGTGTTGATGTCTATTCATGTTGACTATTTGTTGCGAGTTTCCCAAATTGCTCTCGATATTATTAGCCCTATACAATACGGCCGTATTCAACACGTACTATGAAGATTATACAGTCTTTACACCCAAATGATTTTTCAACAATTATTGGTGACTATATATTGTATTTCAAACATATTAGCTAGTTAGAACAGCTCATAATCAAGTTTATCCGAGAGTTATTATGTCTGGAACTACTGTACATCATATGCAGAGTTTACGGCACAGAGTGACCACCACGTGAGCCGCATATAATCGACAGTTCATTATACATTTGGAAAATTAATTAACTCATCAGAGCGACAGATACTATTGTTTTCAACAAAATACCAACTATTATATGGTTTGAGTTTGACTTCAAACGTGTAGAAGTAAATTAGACCGCTTACACTTCCATCTTGCTTTGCTTGTTGGTTCGACAGCTAAAAACGATCCGGCGAGAAAACGAAGCTTTCTGTTAAACGTTCCCACCCAGTTGTCATGTTAACATTTGTTTGTAACCATTTTTTTGACGAGATTTTAATAAAAATCTGACTACAATATTTCCCCCCTGGCAACAAAATAAATCCATTAAAACCCTCAAAATTCAAACCCATCAATAAATCACGGATATTGAACGGTTTTGAAATGTTGTGAAAGCAATTCTATAGAAAAATATTGATTAAAAATGTAATATCTTTAAGTCTCAACATATATGGTGTAGGTCAATGAAAATACATAATTCAAAGCAAGGGTTACAGAATGTGCTGTTTCCTGTTTTTAAAAATGTATACGTTTGAAAGGTATTAAACATAAAGGAAGATGAACTACAATAGAACACTTTAATTAATCTATTTTAATATATTTATTTGCTATTTATATATATATGAAGTATAGTTAGATTCATGCTTATCTTCTCGGTTAAATGACACAGAGCCATAGCGTCATCCACCGGTTCTTCAGGCTAAACGACAGCTCCCGAATTAAAGGACGCTTAATTTTGGTTGGTTCGCGAGCACCTCATTTACATATAATAGGCGGGGCTTTCGCCCTCCCAAAATAAACGAGGAAATGTATGTTGCAAGCTGCTGGATGTTCAGGCTCGCCTCTTACAGTAATTCATTCTTATGAATCGGTGGAAGCATTCGGTGCTGAATTGATCCTTTAATTATCTGGCATTTCTTTTTCAATAATATGCTTTTAGTTTTTCCGTTTGTTCTTCGCACATACAGACTGATTGAGAGTTAAAGTGAGACTGTAACAATGGCAAGTTCAGAGGTAAAGATTGCTAATCTCTCTAAAGTTTAGGGCTTTTCTTGTCTGTCACAGGCTTTCCAAACCTGTCATGCCTTACCGTAATGCGTATGTTCTTTATTTTGTGTTGAACAGGGAAATAAGCTATGGGGTGGTCGTTTTGTGGGAAACACCGACCCTATAATGGAAAAGTTCAATGCGTCAATCGCGTACGACCAGCGTATGTGGGAAGCGGATATTAAAGGAAGTAAAGCATATGTCAAAGCCTTACAGAAAGCAGGGTTGGTCACCCAAAACGAGATGGAACAGATTCTTACAGGCCTTGACAAGGTGATTATACCATTTACCACACAACCTGACTCATAAACCGGTCTATTTGCTTCCAGGTTATGTGTGTTCTTTTACAGTCATCTTTTTCATGAAACTTCATGTACCCCAGTGCACTTTGTAAATATTTACAAGGATACTGTACCATAGTCCATTCCCCCTTTGACACCAAAGCTTAATACATCACAGACAAAAATATGCCCTGACACAGACATCTCCATGTGCACTCAACAATAGCCGTGTGACAATGCTGCTGATGATCACTATTGTAAACTTCACCGAAGCTACAGTCATTCAACATGTGGCATTTTGTTCTGACAACATAACAACAACCAGCTAACCGGGGCTAGTTGTCACACGTTTTAAAGCGATTGTTCACCCAAAAATCATCATCTAACTCACACAAAAGTTGTCCCAAACCTGAATGAGTTTCTTTCTTCTGTTGAACACAAAAGAAGATATTTTGAAGAATGGTTGGTAACCAGTGGGAAAAAAATACTATGGAAGTCAAAGGCTGCCGTCAACTGACTGGTTACCAACATTTTTTAAAAATATCTTCTTTTGTGTTCAACAGAAGAAAGAAACTCAAGTTTGATGACAAAAAAATTAATTTTGGGGTGAACTATCCCTTTAATGCAGTGAATATTTCATTTTTGTACATCAGTTTCTGTTTAGGTACATTACATTACAAAAAAGCTATTGTAAATTTCCACTGTTATTGACCAGGAAAAAAGATTGATCATGTGAACATGGCCCGGTATGTAAATAGTTACAACAGTATTACAGCACAATTCTGAAAGGTAATGTACAAAAAATATTAACCAACAATTACTGTAATTAATTTACTGTATAAATTTAAAACGCATAATAAGTGACAACTTACCCTGATAAAAATGTAATCTATTATTAAACCTTTTTAGAGGAAATCTATATAGTTCTCGCTATATAATACATACATTTTATTCAAATTATTTTTCCTCAGAAGTAAGCTATGAATATGAAGGTTCAAGACTTCCACTCCAAGTAAATAACTAGAAGTATATTATTTACTCTATAAAACTGTGTGTTTATAATAAACAAAAATAATATGATAAAAAATACCAGTTTGCAATATCTAGCAGCACTGTTTTTGTACATCTAAAATTACTTAAAGTGAATGACACCGGAAGCCTCGCACATTAAATAAAAAAAATGTCCTCACCCTCTATTAAATTCAAAATAAAGTGGATATTTTACCCTTGAAGTTCAAAATATGTGTATTTTAGTTTGGAGGATAAAAAAAAACGACACACAAATATTCTAATTTAATACAGAATTTGAAACCAGGGCACAACAGCTAGAGAAATTTAAGTGTATTTTTAATTCAAAAGCTACTAAGATATAGCATTGTGTTTCCGACTAGCACTGTGTTTCCCCTATATGGCTGTAAATAAATATTGTAAATTTCAAATCAAAAAGAGTTTTCAGACATTTTACTTAATTGTCATTGACTGTTCGCACATACAGGTCCTTCTCAAAAAATTAGCATATTGTGATAAAGTTAATTATTTTCCATAATGTAATGATAAAAATTAAACTTTCATATATTTTAGATTCATTTCACACCAACTGAAATATTTCAGGTCTTTTATTGTTTTAATACTGATGATTTTGGCATACAGCTCATGAAAACCCAAAATTCCGGTCTCAAAAAATTAGCATATCATGAAAAGGTTCTCTAAACGAGCTATTAACCTAATCATCTGAATCAACTAATTAATTCTAAACACCTGCAAAAGATTCCTGAGGCTTTTAAAAACTCCCAGCCTGTTTCATTACTCAAAACCGCAATCATGGGTAAGACTGCCGACCTGACTGCTGTCCAGAAGGCCATCATTGACACCCTCAAGCAAGAGGGTAAGACACAGAAAGAAATTTCTGAACAAATAGGCTGTTCCCAGAGTGCTGTATCAAGGCACCTCAGTGGGAAGTCTGTGGGAAGGAAAAAGTGTGGCAAAAAACGCTGCACAACGAGAAGAGGTGACCGGACCCTGAGGAAGATTGTGGAGAAGGACCGATTCCAGACCTTGGGGGACCTGCGGAAGCAGTGGACTGAGTCTGGAGTAGAAACATCCAGAGCCACCGTGCACAGGCGTGTGCAGGAAATGGGCTACAGGTGCCGCATTCCCCAGGTCAAGCCACTTTTGAACCAGAAACAGCGGCAGAAGCGCCTGACCTGGGCTACAGAGAAGCAGCACTGGACTGTTGCTCAGTTTTGCATGTCATTCGGAAATCAAGGTGCCAGAGTCTGGAGGAAGACTGGGGAGAAGGAAATGCCAAAATGCCTGACGTCCAGTGTCAAGTACCCACAGTCAGTGATGGTCTGGGGTGCCATGTCAGCTGCTGGTGTTGGTCCACTGTGTTTTATCAAGGGCAGGGTCAATGCAGCTAGCTATCAGGAGATTTTGGAGCACTTCATGCTTCCATCTGCTGAAAAGCTTTATGGAGATGAAGATTTCATTTTTCAGCACGACCTGGCACCTGCTCACAGTGCCAAAACCACTGGTAAATGGTTTACTGTCCATGGTATTACTGTGCTCAATTGGCCTGCCAACTCTCCTGACCTGAACCCCATAGAGAATCTGTGGGATATTGTGAAGAGAAAGTTGAGAGACGCAAGACCCAACACTCTGGATGAGCTTAAGGCCGCTATCGAAGCATCCTGGGCCTCCATAACACCTCAGCAGTGCCACAGGCTGATTGCCTCCATGCCACGCTGCATTGAAGCAGTCATTTCTGCAAAAGGATTCCCGACCAAGTATTGACTATTGAGTGCATAACTGAACATAATTATTTGAATGTTGACTTTTTTTTTTGTATTAAAAACACTAATTTTATGCTAATTTTTTGAGACCGGAATTTTGGGTTTTCATGAGCTGTATGCCAAAATCATCAGTATTAAAACAATGAAAGACCTGAAAGTTATATTTCAGTTGGTGTGCAATGAATCTAAAAATATATGAAAGTTTAATTTTTATCATTACATTATGGAAAATAATGAACTTTATCACAATATGCTAATTTTTTGAGAAGGACCTGTATTTATGAATGTCTTCATCAGGTTTTTGATGAGTGGTCCAAAGGCGAGTTCAAGATCAAACCAGGAGACGAGGATATTCACACAGCCAATGAACGCAGGCTGAAGGTAAACTCTGTATTATGTATTATGAAAAGAACATTTAACTGAATTTTTGGTTCCTATAATATTAATGTCTTTTTCCTTTTAAAGGAATTTATTGGTGATCCAGCTGGAAAGCTTCACACAGGCAGGAGCAGGAATGATCAGGTTTGGCTTGGACTGAATTTGGTCACATAATATTTCCTCTATAGCAGTGGTCTCAAACTCCCGGCCCGCGGGCCATTTGAGGCCCGCGGGGTGATATTTTGTGGCCCCCTACTTGACATTATGTTTAATGTTAGTGCGGCCCGTCGTTGCGTGTGCCGCGTTTTATTTTTATTTTTATCCCTTATGGGCTACCATAGATAGTCTCGTTACAGCTTACGGTGGGTTTGTTGTCAATAGTTGTCATAGACAACCGCGAAGTACAAACATACTGCGCCTGGAAAAACTGAGCGTGTCGCTTCGATTATGAGCGCGCTTGCCGCGCGCCTACATTTGAAATAACTAACTTGAGCACGCAAAATATGTGAGCGCGATATGTGTGACACCAATCAGGCCACGAGCTACTGGTAGCTCGCGAGCGACGTGTTGGAGACCCCTGCTCTAAAACAATGTGAGAATAATCATTTTGAGCTTGTAATATGTGTCCAACAGGTTGATAAGAAGGTTTGCTTTGATTTGTGCAAAGTCAGTAATTTGCCTGAGACACTATACATGTGTAGAAGAATTCAACAAGACGGGCAGACATGACTGCAAATTTTTGTATTTCAAAAGCAATAATTGTTTTTCTAAGTATAATAAAAGGAAATGTGCCTTCCAAAAAAAAAAACATTCAACATCATTAATGTGTTGTATAAAGAAAATAAAAAGGACATGAGCAAATATAAGTATCACAAAGATGTGTTATAAGGAAAAGACAAAGAAAGTTTGTAAAATGAACTTCAACTGTCAGAAGGACAGCTCATGAAGAACCAATCATGTACAGAAAGGAATGTTAAAATTCAGAGGAACAGTTCAGAAGAAACGTAATAATAAAGCTTGAGAAGATTGGATCAGTTGTGTTCCTTTTTTGGATTACTTCAGGGTTCCCGCGGGGTCTTAAAAAGCCTTAAAAGCATTGAATTTATGAATTTGGAAATAATACCTTAAAAAGTCTTTAAAAAGTCTTGAATTTTGATGTCTGGGTCTTAAAAATCGTGTTGTATGTCAGTGTTCATTTCATTGACTAAAATAATAACTTTTCTTCAACGACATTTTTCACTGACGAAAACGAGACGCTACCTAAATAAAACCTAGTTTTGAATGACAAAAACTATGACAAAAATCTATTGACATTTTCGTCAACGAATAAAAACTAGATGAAAATGTTAGATAGTGTCGATCTGGGAAGCGATCCAGTCAGAACTGATGTCCTGCGTGTGTGGTAGATGCACACATTTGTACTGTAATGTGCTGATCTACCCCGCGGTCTCATAAAATGTTAAAAATGTAAACCAACCACGCACCAACCCGTAGCGTGGAGCCATGCACATATACACCTATACAGCGCGCGGGTACTGCACTGAGCTCTCTTTCGTGTCTGAATGGACAAATACACACAACATTATGTCTAAATGTCCGGTTTGGAGAGTATTCATGTAAACTATGTCGGTTATGTCTTAAACAATTGAATCGGGTGTGCAACAGTGCAATCGTATCCGCATGTCATTGGACATGAGCCGATGTCTTAAAGTGACAGTGGCAATAAACATAATGCGGTCTGTGTAATTAATTTTGATCAAGCAACAAAAGAAAAAGAGAAAAGCATTTACTGTTTGTTAATAGCTTTAATAAGGATTAATTATTAATAATTTAATTCATACATACATAATTCTTTACTCTTTCAAGCAGACAATTATTTGTAAGTTGTTGTAAAGAATGCATATATCATTCATTGAAAAGAAGACTGTGTTTTACTTTAGGAAAAGTGGTTTTATTTAATTTTAAGATATATTTTTTTAAGTCACAGTAGTTAAATCTGTATCTGTATTGCTTGTTGAAACTTAAAAATCATTCATATTAATAGGTTAATATAATTATGTTTTCTCCGGGAGTATATGGGTCTGGAAATTTTTGAGAAATTCTAAATTAACACATTACAATTTACCTAAACCCATTATATTTTCTGTAGATTTAGTTTACAGTAGATTTCAAAAATCAAAAAAAAATAAAATCTAAAATCACTAAAATCTTATTGTATTTCGTCAACTAAAACTAGACTAAAACTAAAACAATTCAGATGACTAAAGTAGGCCCCTATGACTAAAATTAGTTTGTCATATTTTTAGTCAAAAGACTGAGACTAAAACTAAATCAAAATTTGCTGTCAAAATTAACACTGCTGTATGTAACTTCTCCGTATTGTATTTTTCCTCAAAAGTTTCATTTGTCAACCACGATTATTATTATTATTTTCGATGTTTAATGTTCAGGGGTCTCTCAGTTCCCCATATTCCCAGCATAGAATAAGTAGCTAGCTAATGTTAAAACACAACTTAACATTGTTCGGCAAACTTTCTTGTGGCCTACTGAAATGTTTTTATTTTTCACACCTGCTTGGCTTATCATCTTTTACCCATTCCATATTTGAAAAATAAATTAACACAAGTTGAAGGATTTTGTTTTTCTTTGCTGGTAGGGATGTGAAATAGGTATAAATTTTTTATATAAATGGTCTTAAAAAGGTCTTAAAAAGACTTGAATTTAACTTGAAGAAACCTGTAGGAACCCTGTACTTGAATACTATTTTTTGTGGAATACTTGATGCGGCCCAGCCTGACCCAGACTCTACCTCCAGCGGCCCCCAGTTAAGTTGAGTTTGAGACCCCTGCTCTATAGGCATGGCTTTGACTGAACAGTTTTCATTTGTTGGATATAGGTTGCAACAGATATGCGGCTCTGGCTGCGGGACGCTATTGCCACTCTGAAAGGACTAGCTTTGCAGCTCATCAACACTATGGTGGAAAGAGCTGCAGCGTAAGAATGCTCAATAATCTAGATACCTGTAGAGATCGGACTAATGTACAATTACCAAACACACACATCGCAAACTATCTTCCTTTGCCCAATCAGAGAGATTGACATCCTATGCCCTGGATACACTCACATGCAGAGGGCCCAGCCAATCAGATGGAGTCACTGGATTCTCAGGTGCATTTCAAAGAAGAATTCAGTCATAAAGGGATAGTAGGCCTAAAATATGAAAATTCTGTCATCATTTACTCACGCTCAAGTTGTTCCAAACTTGTATGATTTTTTTTTTTCTGCTGAACACAAAAGAAGATATTTTGAAGAAAATGGGTAACCAATGGGTAACAGTTGATGGGCTCCATTGACTTCCAAAATATGTGGGGGGGGGGGGGATACTATGGAGGTCAATGGGGTCCATCAACTGTTTGGTTACCGACATTCTTCACAATATCTTCTTTTGTGTTCAGCAGAAGAAAGAAATTCATACAGGTTTGGAACAACTTGAGGGTGAATAAATGATGCACTATCCCTTTAATTATTTTCTACTCAAGGTAAAGCTACAGTGAAGTGTCAAGAACTTCATCTTGTTGATACATGTTTAGTCACAATTGTTCAATCGATTCTTACAGTCATGCAGTGGCGCTAAGCAGGGATGTTGAGCGGCTGGACGACATCAGAAAACGTGTTAATGTGATGCCCCTAGGAAGGTTAGTTTTGTGTATATACACTACTGTAATACTGTACAGTAAGTGTCTTAAATAAGTATCTTATGCGCACCAAGGCTGCATTATTTATGCATTGGATTTGGTTCTCAAGAAACATTTTTTATTATTATCAATGTTTAAAAAACAGTTGTGCTGCTTTATATTTTTTTGGAAATTTTTTTTCAGGATTCTTTTATGAATAGAAAGTTCAAAAGAAATGCATTCATTTGACAAAAAACTTTATGGATGTATTTGCGGACACTCTATTAAGATAAAGTATTTAGTTCTTTCAAACAAAAACAAAAATCTGCTGAACGGTTATGTACACACTTTACTTTCATTGTATTAAATAGATCTTTTTTTAGATACATTGAAATATGATGTATATATTTGCCTTGCAGTGGAGCCATTGCTGGGAATCCCTTCAACATTGATAGAGAACTTCTTCGTCAAGGTTGACATAGTTTTTGCTTTAGTTTTTTTTGCTTTCTTGTTATTTGCTTTCCTGTTTTCATATTAAATATTAATGTGAGTTTAGTTCTTTTCCGATATAATTAATAATTCGTGAAGTATGTTCCTGTGATGCATGTTTGTGTACACAGGTAGAATTGTTCACCTGATTTACAATCTGATTTATAATTTTTTTTTATCACTCCCCAGAACTAAATTTTGACAGGATCAGCATTAACAGCATGGATGCTACTGGACAGAGGGATTTTGTTGGTATGTATAATAATGCTTCAAAAATCATCTAAGCGATGATAAGTAACAGATATCATTGGAATAAAAGGGAATATTCACCCAAAAATGAAAATTCTGTCATCATTTACTGACCCTCATGTCGTTCCAAACCTGTATGACTTTCATTTCTCTGTGGAACATAAAAGAAGATATATTTTTAAAATGTCTGTTTTTTTTTTTTGGTCCATACAGTTGAAGTCAATGGTCACCAAAACTTTGGTTAGCCGCATTCTTCAAAATAACTTTTTATGTTCCACAGAAGAAAGTCAGTCCTACAGATTTAGAACAACATGAGGGTAAATGATGGCAGAATATTTCATTTTTGGGCGAACTATCCCTTTAACTGTGTGTTCGTGTATGTTTTTGGACAGTGGAGTTTCTCTTCTGGGGATCAATGTGTCTCACACACCTCAGCAAGATGGCAGAGGATCTGATTTTGTACAGTACCAAGGAATTCTCCTTTATCACTCTGACAGATGCATACAGGTGAGGACAGCATATGATCCATAACGGGAAGTGATAGCAGTGGTTAATCTTGAGAATAGAATAGAAAAACTACACTCATCTGGCTGTGCATACGCCCATGACATATAAGAGCTCTTGGCTGACGGTTCGAGTCTGACCTGGGTCATGTTCTAATCTCATTCCGGTCTGTGCTTTACTGTCCAGCCTATGAATGCAAAAAGCAAAAAAAAATTCTTGAACAGTACATTAGCATATTCAAATGATTTCTTGATGATCGTGTAAAACAGAAAAGTAATGATGCTAAAGTATTTCAATAGTAAACAGTTACTTTAAATTGTAATAATATTGTGAAATAACTGTAACTGTTTTCTATTTTAATGTATTTTAATGAAAGTGTATTTTTAAAATATTTTCAGTACTGTTTTTTTTTTTTTTTTTGCAACCTTGGTGAACATAAAATACTTCTTTCAAAAGCATTAAACAATCTCACCGTTCAGATCGCAGATTTAAATGTGACTGGATTTGACATACTGAGCCATGAAGTGCAAAGCCTCTTTTTGTCTTATTAACCTAACATTTTGCCTAGTGGTTTGAACTCAAGAATGTGTCGTGTGTAGGCCCCATAATAACCCATAATGTCACAGCAGACAGAGATCATTAATTTGAAGCTCTTGGGTTAACGGCTTTTCTCCTTACATGTTCTGCATTATTTTTACCCCACTAGCCACGTATGCACATTTTCATCATGAAACTGTAGGAGCTGCTGGCTTGTGCTTTAGGCAGAATTGCAAAAGAATGGGTCTTGATTCAGATGCCTTTAATGGTGCAGTTGCAAAGAAATGTCTTTGAGTACACATGTACGTGTTCCTGCCATTACACACTTTCTGTTGTTGGAGCAAAGAAATTTTATTCTCATACTATAATTTTTATGGCCTGTTAAGTGTTCGGTCTGTTAACATTAACTGATGACGAAGCTGGTACTGACCTTAGTTAACAAGTAAATGCTTGCTGAAAAATAATTATTAGCTATTTATTAACACCAAAACCATGTTAGGAAAAGCTGACCATCTGCCACAGAATGCAGGACTCAAACGGGTTGTCTTAATTGGTGGATGACACTCAACACAGTTTAGTTTAGTTTAGTTTAGTTCAGTTTAGTTTCTTATAAAGCACATTTCTACGGACACAATTGCAGCCCAAAGAAAACCAAACAAAGACAAAACATAAAGACAAGCAACATAAAATACTAATATTTAGTTCTCTCCTGGGTCAGACTCAGAAGCCAAGATGTAAAAGTACTTCTTCAAAGCCATTTTAAAAGCATTCAAAGTAGGGGCAGAGCGGATGGAGAGCGGTAAGGTTCGGTTATCGAAAATAAACAATCTCCTTTTCGCTTGAGTTGGGACTGCGGTACTTGAAATAAAAGTTTATCGGCCGATCTAAATTTTTTTACTAGCTGGTGTAGAATAACAAGATCTGACAGATAAGAGCGAGCGAGACCAGTTAAAATAATAATAAAAAAAAAATAGGACCTTGAAGTCGATCTAATATCTGATGGGTAACCATTGATAAAATCTGAGTGATTCTGTCCCTCTTTCTCATACCGGTCAATAGTGTAGCAGCGGCATTTTGAACCAGCTGCAATCGATTCATCAATGCCTGGGAAAGTCCTAAATACACAACTTTACAATAGTCCAGTCTGGATGATATAAAAGAATGGATGATTGTCTCCAGATCTCTAGATGAAAGGATAGATTTTATCTTAGCTATTAACCTTAGGTAGTAGAAACTAGTTTTCACCGCAGCGTTAACTTCTTTTGCAAAATTCAACTCTGAATCAAAAAAATATACCCGGATTTTTTGTGTATGGGTGAACATTTCTAGACAGTCACTGTAAAAAAAAAAAAAAATCACGATTTTATAATTTTTTCTTTTCTTTTCAACTTAGATCATTTATGTGGTTCAGATAACATAATATTTTGAGTTTCTGTTGATTTAACCAATCTCCTTCATTGTATCAATTAATTTTTTACATTTCAATGAACTTAAAAAATTAACTTGGCTGCCTTAAAATTTTAAGTTAAACCAACAATACTTTTTTACAGTGTATGATGAAGAGTGCAGGCCGTCGAGTAACAGGTAACCACTGGAAAGGTAGAAGAAGCCTGTGAGTTTAGGAAGTGGTCCTCAATAGGGATGTGTCTGCATCAGTCCGTGGTAGAGAGAAGTAAATCAAGAAGGACTTGACGATCATAGGTATGAGTGCAGCTGTGTTTTCTAACTCAAACAACCATATCACCCATAACAATGCATATAAAACAATTGACATAAGGCAGAACCGATGGCAAGCCAGCAAACAACCCGGCGTCAAGTGGCCTTGGGACACAGAGACTGAACATGTGCTAGCTGATGTGTACTGAGAGATTCAGTCCACTTCTGCTTTGTATGTGTGTCTAGTGTGTGTAGTTAATCAGAGCTGTTGTATTTATGTTTGTGTGTGCAGCACTGGGAGCAGTTTAATGCCTCAGAAGAAGAACGCAGACAGCCTGGAGCTCATTCGCAGTAAAGCAGGACGAGTGTTTGGCAGAGTAAGATACAACACTGACTAATGAAGCCAACACGATACACGGATACTGGCCTACAGAGATAATCACGTCATTAAAATAACTGCCCTTATGATTAAGGTCAATCTATGGCAAATTTAATAATTAGTACTAGGGCTGTCAAATTAATGTTATTGTTAATTATTGGTTATCGGATAATGGATATGTGATAGTGCGTGCTTATTTCTCCTATTTTTAAATTAAGACGCTGTCTTCTAACTCTCACTTAATCTTTAAAAACATGAATAATTTAATAACATTGTTAGATTTTCTTTAGAAAATCTCAAAATGATTTACTAGGTCTCTTTATCTACTATGTAAGAACATATAAATTAATCATTTGATACAATGCATATATTATGTACATACATGTTTTTACATTGAACATATATTAAAAAAAAAACCTGCATGGAATTACAGCTGTAATGATTTTCTGTAATTACATCTATAATTATACTGTTGAACCTTCCCTTACAGCATAATCTACTCTTAAACCTAACCATACCAGTAAACCTGTCCCTAACCTTACCTGCATCCCACCTCAATAGCAGCTCGAGTGTTTTGCAATACAATATGAACACAATAAGTACATTGTACTTTAAAAAAAAAAAAATATCTAAGTACATGGTAGTTAAGGACACCTAATATAAGTTGTGACTGATTATTCGTTTTTCATACTGTACATTATAATGTTGTGATGCCTAAATTCACTTTAAAAGGGATCATATTTAATAACACAGCTAAAAACACATTTTAATATTGGCAATTTATCGTTATTGGCCATAACATAAAATGAATTAACCTTATCGGCCTGAATTTTCATAATAGTGCATCCCTAGATTAATCTGAAGAAAGTAATAATGCAATTTTTTAAAGATTAAATATATTAAAAGTAATATTTAAAATATTATTTAATAAAATTATCAGATATTAACACTCAAATTTACAGTTAACAATTTGTACTTCATCTAATTTAAATTTCATTGTAATACAGTTTGCAGGGTTTTTGATGACTCTCAAAGGCTTGCCCAGCACATACAACAAAGACCTACAGGTATGTCCATAACAGGCAGAGAATGTGATTATTTTGCTTTCAACTGTCCTCTAATTATATGTTTTATCACTGCAGGAGGATAAGGAGGCCATGTTCGACACATATGATACAGTATACGCTGTGCTGCAGGTGGCTACAGGTGTCATCTCAACTCTAAAGGTAAGAGACGGGTTAAACTACAAGTTAATGTGGCTTTGTCATGGACAGTGGCAATCAAGAACAAAACTGTTACCTTGGTTAAATAGCCAGTAGGTGACATCATGAAAAAGATGCAAATGTGTTGATCATGTATCCGTTTTCAGTCTGCAATTTGAGCAACGTAACGAATTGTTGTTTTTCATTTCAATATGAGAGCTTAAGCATTCATACTTTTCCATTCCTCAGGTCAACCAAGTAACGATGAAAGCGGCCCTCAGCCCAGATATGCTGGCCACTGATCTTGCCTACCACCTGGTCAGAAAGGGAGTGAGTCCATCGATTCATCTACTTATAGTATATGGCTTTTGTGTTTCAATTGAGCGGAATGAAATCTGATATATATACATGTATATTAAAGATGCCTTTCAGAGAGGCCCACAGTTGTGCTGGAAAAGCCGTCTATATTGCAGAGACTAAGAAAGTCAGTCTGTCTGAACTCACTGTAGAGGACCTTCAAACCGTAAGGTCAGCAGGCACATTAAAACAATAATGGCATATAGAAGTATATGTAATGATTTTATTTTTATTCTTTATTAATTTGTTTCTCTCTTTCTCTCTAGCCCTTTGTTTGACAAAGACGTTTCTTCAGTGTGGGACTACATCAGAAGTGTTGAACAGTACAGCGCACCCGGTGGCACTGCGAGGAGTGGCGTCACGGCTCAAATCGAGCACTTTAGAGCCTGGTTACAGGCACAAAAACAGTAACTATAGTCTCAAGGTCAGCAGTAGGTGCTCTTTCTTCAGAGATGAATTTGGCATGTTATGCCTGCTATTATCTCATGTCATCACAGATTCAGTTAAAGTCAAGGGTTTGCCTGTGTGTTACATTTAAGGAAAGTTTCATTGGTTTAGAATAAGGATTTTACATGACAAAACGTGTACAATGAAATATAGTTACATTTGAATAAAGAATTTGTGCAGTCACTTCATTTGAAGTTTTATTAACATCTTTGGAAACATACATAATGTACAACTTACACCCCACATGCCCTGCAAATGCGCATTAATTATTTAATCATCAAATCATAGCTGTATGAAGCACTCAATTTACAGGGTTTTCCTGGAAACATCTGAGAATTAAAAAAAATTGGCATTTCCAGACCTGGAAAATCATGAAAATGTTGAAATTTACCCAGTGAATTCATCTTAGTGAAGGTTCATAAAGCTTCAAACGAGCCACATTTTCATCCCAAGTGGTTTTGTTTAGTATTTTGAAGACTTTACAATGACAACCCAAACCCCCTTCAAAATATTTCACATGCAGTAATCATGAACAATCAAGTCAAGGAAAACGGGTAGGAATCCTGAATTTGATTGAAGTCGGATAAAGCTGCCATGTTTAAAGGAGAACGAGAGTAGATGTGAAAAGAGGTACGAGTGAAACAATTAATAGTTGTGAACAAATAATAACAAAATAATAATGTCATCAGGTTTCACAGCCTTAGCATGGTGGCAATGATCCCTTCCAGTAACTTCAGTTCAGTGCTTGAAAGATTAGCTGTATTTTGTTTGTAGAAATTGGAAACAGAACATCCTGTGTTAAAAGAGATGTGTTCTCTACCATTCAGTGAAAACACCTTTGTTGTCCAAAAACACAAAAGAGGCACAGAAACAGCGTGATTAGATTGGGCAGAACACACAGACAGTGAGATTTCACAGATGTGTAAACAACTCGTCCATTCAGATTCTGCACAGGACGAAATATTCCAGTCATTGGTTTTTCTGTTGCGAATAACAGCAGATTATACATTGACGTCAGCTAAAGTAGAAAAAGAAAGATGGCCAAAAGGATCAGTACATTTGAATTAAACTGCCACCAGTGAACTCAACCTTTCCATAAGTATATGCTTAATTGAGATCTCCTACAGTTGTAATCTAAATTATTCAACCCCCATTCCTAATCAGGTTTATTGGAAAAATATACAGACTTTCAGCTGTTTGCAACAAATGAACAAATCAAATAAAAATGATTGAAATAGCTCAACACAACAAATGTTTCAAATGGTTTCCCCAAATTCAACTGAAAATGCAACTTTTAATGACTTCTGGAGTCTCAAAATTATTCAATCCCCTGAATAGAATACCTCACAACAGCACAAATCTACAAAAAAGGTGTTGTCTCAAGCACATCTGATGCAACTAATCAAGGGCTTCATTAGTTGCACCAGGTGTGCTAGAGCTAGAACACATGAAATAGGTTTGTTGAGTGTTATTTTTACTGCATGCTAGAAATATGGCAAAAGAATGGTCCAAAAGGTTAAGAGAAGATTTCATCGCCATTCACTAACAAGAAACCGGATACAAAAAGATAGCGAAGGCACTAAATGTTCCTAGAGACACCGTTGGAAGCATAGTTCGCAAGTTCAAAGTTAAAGGAACAGTGGTTACACTACCTGAAAGGGGCCAAAAAAGGAAGCTATCAAAGGCTGCAACCAGATTTCTGAGAAGGCAGGTTCAGAAAAACCCTTGAGGGACTGCAAAGGACCTGGAGGAAAAGGCGGTTGCAGCACGTAAACCCAAGAATATTACTGAACTGGAGGCCATTGTTAATGAGGAATTGGTTAAGATTCCTCAGAAACGCTGCCAGAAGCTGATGTCTGGTTATACATCTAGTTTGCAGCAGGTCATAACAGCAAATGGGTGTTCTACTAGGTACTAAAGTTGCTTGCCATTAAGGGGTTGAATAATTTTGAGACTGCAGAAGTCATTAAAAGTGGCATTTTCAGTTGAATTTGAGGAAACCACTTGAAACATTTGTTGCGTTGAGCTATTACTTTTGCTTGATTTGTTCATCGCAAACAGCTGGAAGTCTGTCAAATTTGCCAATAAACCTGATTTACAATGGGTGTTGAATAATTTTGATTAAAACTGTAAGTATGACTAACATTTATATCTCAGTCCGGTTTATGCCAAAAAGTCTCTCTGTACCTGAGTTTTGCTTATGGGCAGAGTCTGTTGGAAGACCGTCCACACAACAGACTGGTCACAATCTGGTGTGGTCAAGGAACCCGAGTACCGATAGTAGCTCAGTGTATTGGCATGAGGGACGATGTCAGCCAGTCTAAAGTCTTCAATTTCACTGCTGTTCCCTTTTTATCAAATCGCATATTGTGGAACCAAAATACAGACAAACAAAACATGTTAAATAGATAAACTAATAAAAAATGAGAAATTCAGTTCCCCCAAAAAGATTATAGTCTTTCTTAAAAGTACTCACCTTCATGTCTGACTTTTCCTAAAGCCTCTATAATTCTGTCAAGGTTTTTGTTTTTCTCCGAAGACACCTAATGGGGGATGACAAAAGTCTGTGTTTTAATAGTTATTATCGACATGGTTCATTAAAGGGATATTTCACCCAAAATGGCTGCAAAGTGAATGAGGAGGATTGGGGCTGTCAAGCACAAAATGACAAAAATGCAACATAAGATGTCATAAAAGTAGTCCGTATTGAAGCTATTTGATAACATTGTATGAGGTCAAAGTGAAAATAATGCAGTGTAAATCTTTTTTTTTGTTTTGTTTACATAATCATCACCACTAGCTTTGCTTGGCACGTTCATGTGATGTCTGATTCATGAACGAACTGAGTTGGATCTTTTAAGCTGATCCAGTACACAAAACCAATTTGTTCATGTATTAAACGTATTTTGTTTTGTTCCTCACACTGAAGCCTTCAAAAGTCTTCTTGTATATATCACATTTACGATACTTTCTATGACATTTTTTTGTTGTTGCTTTTTTCCCTTGAAAACCCCAGTCCTCATTCACTTTCATTAAATGGAAATTCTTCAAAAATTCACCTTTTGAGTTTCATGGAAGTATGTCTGTCATTTTGGAACAAGTGTTTTTTTCAATTTTGGGTGCAGGATTATTATAGTTAACTAACACTAAAACCATAAAAAACGTTTGTTACTTGAAATAAAATAAACTTCAATTGAAATAAAATAAAGTTTTAAATTTAACTTAAAATTTAGTTTAACTTCATGTACTAAAATAACTAGGTAACGCTTTAGTTTAAGGTCCAATTCTTACTTTTAACTAGTTGCTTATTAAAATGCATATTACTATAGGATATTGGCTGTTTATTAGTACTAATAAAGCACATATGAATGCCTTATTCTGCATGACCATATTCTATATCCTACCCTAAAACAACTTAAACTTAACAATTTAACAATAATTAGGAGTTTATTGAGGCAAAAGTCGTAATTAATAGTTAGTTAATAGTGAGGATTGTACCCTAATCTAAAGTGTGAACAATAACTAAAACTGAAAAAAAAAAAGAATAAGAATATATATAATTATTTTTTGGTCAACTTATAATTAAATAAACAACACAATTATTAAAACTTTAACTAAATTTTAAACCGAATATAAAAATAAAAATGAATTCAAAATATTAACAAAAACTATAATAGTATTTCAATAATATTAAAATAACTCTGGGTGAACTATCCCTTTAAGAGCTTGTGTTCAGATGATTTCCTCACAATTTTTTTTAAATTTAATTAGTATAATTATGAGACAAAATATCAGAAAGGCATCAGTACCTCAAAAAAGAAGCCAAGTGCTGCCACCCCCGTAGAGTCATTTAGAGCCACACTCAAGTCGTTATACTTTTCTTTAATGTGAACAATATGGAGCTGGGAGGCAAAATGCATAATTAATACCCATCATAACTTAACTTACAGTGCCTAGCATAAGTGAACACACCCATGCTAAAGTTGACTAAAAAGAGGAATAAAAAATCCTCTTTTGGAAATTGATCTTAATGCCTTAATTTAAAAAATTAGGAAAAAATCCAACCTTTAAGGACACCAATTTTCTTTGTGAATAAATAATGTATCGTAAATAAATAAATGTTCTTCCATAAAATACAGGTTGCATAAGTCAGGACACCCCTATGTTAAATTCCCATAGAGGCAGGCAGATTTTTATTTTTAAAGGCCAGTTGTTTCATGGGTCCAGGATACTATACATCCTCATAAAGTTCTCTTGGCCTTTGGAATTAAAATAGCCCCACATCATTCACAAACCAAGGGAACTTTATCAGGATGCATAGTATTCTGTCATAGTTAGTCAACTTTAGCATGGGTGTGTTCACTTATGCTATAGGCACTGTATAATAATAATATGCTTTGTTTGCATTTAATCCTGTAAATATCCTTGACTGTGAAATGGACTCTCACCTCCATGGGATAACGCTCCCCGTCCACAGAGTGCTCTGAGCCCTGGCCGTCGTCCTCTCCCCAGTGCAGGTGGAACTGGACAGCCTTGTATGTGGCTGACAGACCCCCACCACGGAGACGCACCGATTGAGGGAGTGTAAAGTGAGCTGGGAAGAAGTATAGAGCATGTTATCAGTTAACTGTACGATTACAATATTTAAAAGTCAATTTAATTAAATGGAATGGAATTCAAAGTGGACAATTCTTGTTTTTTTATGGAATATTGCAGTCTTTATCCATGCACATCAGTATTTTTTTTTTATTTATGTGCCCTTGTAAAGCGTCATTTCTTCTCTTCTCTGAAAACGAGGGTGGGACAACCTGTCAGATCAAAACATATAGCAAACCACAACCATCCAAACAATTCCCGATGGACAAAATCAAATCCCGCCCTACATTTTTTCTTGTTCGAGAGCATTTTACTCGGATACATGTCCCAATAGGCAAGAAAAGACTATATCATAAGTTCCGCTTCATGTCAACTTTTAAAAGATAGTTCATCCAAAGCTTTGTTCCTGCCCTCACGTTGTTCCAAACCCATAAGACTGTTCATCTTTGAAACAACACTGTAAATAATTATATGATCAATAAGTTATGACAACATATGTTTTTACATTGCTTAACTCATCAAAATAAGCCAGTTATACAAGATTCAACCATTTTTTAAGTCAGTTTAATGTAATTTAAGTTGAAATTACTTAAACATCCAAATTGATTGTAATTTGATTTCTGTCCCTCCATTCAAATTCCATTCCACCAAAACTTTCACAATAAAAAAAAAGTTTATGAAGACATAATAAAAAGTAATCCAAATTTTATAAACAATGATAAATGCACATAGATAGAGCTCATAAAATATGGTAAACTAAAGCTCAAATGTATACCAATGAGGTTTGTTCAGTCATTTCTTTTACGCTCTCTTATACTTTCTGATGCTTCAAAGTTTTGGTTGGGTGGACTTTCAATGGATGGACAAAAGTGATAAAAGATTCTAAAAAAAAAAAAACATCTTCATTTGTGCTTTGAAGATGAAGTAAATGAAAACAGAATTTACATTTTTAGGTGAACTATCCCTTTAAAATTCAGTTCCATCTACCTGATTGTCCATGATTTTCCACACTCATATTGAAAATGTCCTCATGACCATCGAAGATAAAACTGGTCAGTTTTGGGTCATGCTTCACTTTGCGTGTGATGATATTGATGGGCGATTGATTTTGACCTCCACACTGAAGAAAAGATTTTTTCCACTCTGAAGGCCCTGGATGACACAAATGGAAAACACATTTTTCTAACTGTATATGTTCAACTAAGCACAAGGACTTTGCTTTAGTGATGACAATGCAAAAACTTGAGAGGTTGAGCCCCGGTTCTCACCTCTACATTTGCTTTCACAGGACAACTGGCTCTCGTAGCACCACTCACCTGGAACAGAGAGAAAAAAAACTGTTCCATGGAGCACTATTGGAAAGTATTTAAATCCGTGACTCGAAGCCAAGGTTCAGAGCGGTCTTAAGAACCAGTTTTGATGGTGGTCATTAAATAACAAATGTGTTTATTTTGTGGCCATATACTGTAAAGCCATGCTTTGATTCACAAAGTTTTTTCCTGATAATCAGTGAGCCATCTAACAGAGTTCCCCTCCTGATCACCAGGTTTGATCGAGAGCAGAACATGTGCTTGAATGCAAAGGCTCCTTAAGTGATTTTAAGCTTGGCATTTAAATGTTTTGTTTCCAAGTAAACAGTTGTTCTTCATTGCAGTGAACAATGTTGCAAATAAAACTTCTGTTGAATTGAGAATGTGATGCTGGGTGTTAAGCATGAGAATGACAACAGAAAAAAAAATATACAAAAGTTATTCTGAAGCTGACATGGCACATACGTGTATGTATTACATCTGCATCTGTCCTGTAAAGTACTAGCATGTGAAATCTTAAGGAGACGGTGAATATTGAAGAGGTCAGACAATATAAACGATATGCACAACACAAGGTGACCTCTGTTAAAAAATAACCTGTCTGGATTCAGTAACCCAAGATGCACTGCGGTACAGGCTAGATTAACCAGTGACAGAGCAAAATCACTGACATTCAGAGTAAATGTGCAGCAATACATTGCAACTTGAACTTTATATGTGCAAGCATCATACTGAAGTCCCTCTTTCACATTTGTAAAAAAAATTATCATCTGGAAGTGAGTTTACTAGTATGCCATGTGCCTACCTAAAAATGCACAAATATTCATACCTAAACAAAACACACACTTTATACATTTTGCATCTGCCTCTACTTTTGGATCATAATTATTTTTAAACAGTCCACCTTCCCATACCCTAATAAATTACCACCACTTTTCAAATAATTCTGACACCACTGTGTTTTGCAATTTCAGGGCAAGGGCTAATACAACAATTCTGTACCTGATATATTCAAGTCCAAAACAAAGAGGGCGGGTAGAGAAGACACAAAGAAATGAATTATTTTAGAGTTCAAGAATGCAACTGCATTCACTCAAAGGACCAGGAGCAGGACAATGAGAGGCTGTGATTCGACTAAAATTCTACCAGACTGTTGGTAGAGGTGTTAATGCATAGGGACAGCTGATTATTGTTTTGTAACAACAATACAAACATTTAGCCTACAACAATTTTCCCACAGTGGTAAAGCAATCTCCAGTCAACTCAACAGCTTTCAGTTAGTGGACAGGACTTGCCACATAATTATGTGATAGATAATCATAACTATTTACAGTAGGCTATGTGGCTTTGTTTTAAAAAATAAGTTAAAGGCATATATATAGCCTAGGCTACATTGAAGCCCAAAGGTGATCTTTTCTATAGTCCCGAATGTAAATTAGTCAATTAACTTTGACTCTGTTGTTTATGGGTCATTAATAGACAAGCCACGTGTCATATTTCCAAAGTGTGCATTTATGTGGAGTTATTATTTAGCCAGTTCAAGCAGGCTGCAGACTCCACTTATTCACGTCATTTTTTTCACGGGATCGCGCCCGCTCTGTTCCGCGTGCCCAGCCTTCTAGACTACTGGCCGGGTACGTTTTTTCGAGCAGCCCCCTCTGCCAAACTTCTGCTGCTAACTGTTTATTCGCTCATGGGGACAATCTATTCACCTGCTAGAAGGCAAAATTGTGAAGGGATGGAAGTTATGTAGGCTATGTTTGCGCCGTACAGGTAGGCTACGAATCGCAACATAAAATGCTCTCCGATTTATTTTCTAATTTTAACTTATGATCATTATTACACACACACACACACACACACACACACACACACACACACACACACACACACACACACACACACACACACACACACACACACACACACACACACACACACACACACACACACACACACACACACACACACACACACACATATGCGTAATCGAATAAAAATGTTTGGAATAGGAACTGTTTGAATGATTTACTTTATTATTTATGTACTTGTAGGTGTTTTTTGCATTAAAATGTCAGTGATGGGCTAAACTATTTATGTAGTTTAGATTAAAGCTGATTATGTAATTTGTAATGACAATATTAGGGGTGTGCACGAATATTCGATCTGTAATTAGGCTATTATTCGAAAAATAAAATGCTATTCGAATTTTACTACGTTGCTTTGCTGGCCGTAAATGCAGTGAATCCATGATAAATCCCTAGCACTAACTCGCAGTTATAATTAAATGCACTGGGTGGCGCTGTGGAGCGTGTTAACAAGTTGTTCGTGTTTGATCACATAATGTTGTCGTCTGCCTCGCGAAGTTTGGAATTACTTGAAAATGATCTTACAAAATGGAATTACTTTTGATCAAATTAATTAATTAATCTGAGTTATAATATCATCACCACAATGAAAATCACATGAAATCCAAAGAGCAGTCGAATGAGGAAAGGTAGCTGTCCATCACTGCAGATCACGACTGCAGGTAAGCACAACGGGACCCCACGTGTTCCGAGAATGATAACTAATGTAATAGCAAAGTGATTTTGAGATATATACTTCCTTTAAATTTCATTGAAGGAGACGGGTTTAAGAACAGAAAACGCAAAGTTCTGTTAGAAACTTAGAACACCGTTATCTTTGTGTCTCTGAAACGTCTGTCAGCGCAGCGCGTTTTCTCACTCGAGCATAAAGTGCTGGCGGCGCCACTGCATGTGGATGTTATTGTTTTTCTCAACATAAACGTGAAACAACATTAAACACGATAATCAAATGCTGACTCGAGTGTATGTGTACATTCTGTACGATATCTGGCGCAGTCTGCTTTATTAGGCGTTTTGTTTCCCCGTTCGCGCTGCTTGAGCTTAAAAGCTTTTGTTCTTGTTTTTTTGTTTACACACAGGCCTACGGTTTAATGTTTTCAACTAAAAGAAAACTTTAACATATTGTAAGCTTGTTGTGTATATTGCCTAATCGAAAGCTTGTTCAGAAATGGTGACAAAAACTTACGTCTAAAAAATAACGTCTTTTTAAATAAACTTAAATTGAAATAAACAAATATTCGAATATTCGATTTTATGAGCCCGAATATTCGAATGCAATATTTTTGAAAAATGCCCATCCCTAGACAATATGTGTCATTTAGAATAGTTCTATATGCCTATGTGTCACGTAGGGTTGCCAACCGTTCCGTATAATACGGAATCGTCCCGTATTTGACACATAAAAGTCTTGTTCCATATTGAACTGATTTGGAACGCACTTGGTTCCTATTTTTGAGAATCAATTCAGTGCAAATCCATGACAGACACATAGCTTCTAATATATGTCAGACAGACTAAGAACGAAGACATTTGTAGGCTATGATAAGAAAAAAAATGATAGCATACAATATTCACCAGAAGTCATCATTTCAGGGGTTATTTTTCACAATTTTTCAGAAAGTTGGCAACCCTAGTGTCACATGTGTTCTAGAAAAAGGCATTAGCCTATTAATAATACTGCATTATTGTGATGTTGATTTTTAGCATGTTGATGACTATTTAAGTTGTGTTGGTTCCCAAATGTTGTTAGTACAATCATAGTCCATTTTAAAACCACACTTTTATTAAAGTGTAGAATCAGTAATTTTCCGCTTCATTTCGAAATTCGAATCGAATATGTGAGGGAGACCGTTGTGTGAACTCGCTATGAACGATTCACATTCACATCATTGCTGGCTGTTCATCGTTGCGTAGCCTACACAGCATTGGCAACGATGAACAGCCAGCAATGATGTGAATGTGAATCGTTCATAGCGAATGCATTGCACACAAAGTTTTCCAGACTGTCTAGATTTTAAACAGTTTTTGTACATTTTTATTTGATCATAGTTTGTAGCCCTAAATGAATAATTATATTTCAAATACTAATTGTATAAAAGCTAGGCTATAGGCTACAATATAGTAATGGTACTCAAAATAAAAGTTAGCCTACCGAATATTGCATTTTTACAATTTATTCTAAAAACTGTATTAAAAAAGATTGAACTTTATTTAAAAATATATTATTTCTATGCAAGACATACAAAAAATGTAGTTGTATTTTGTCAGGCCAAAATTCAGCCTCTTCTGTTTTTCATAGAGCAGTCATTCACTCAACTGTATTCAGCCACAACCAGCCAGCCAAAGACATAGACAGATAGATGAATAGTTAGACAGATAGACAGACAGACAGACAGACAGATAGATAGATAGTTAGATAGATAGATAGATAGATAGTTAGATAGTTAGATAGATAGAGAGATAGATAGATAGAGATAGATAGATAGTTAGATAGATAGATAGAGAGATAGATAGATAGATAGAGATAGATAGTTAGATAGTTAGATAGATAGATAGATAGATAGATATTCTACCTTACCTGAGCAGAGCTTTAAAGCCAACAGAACAGATGAGAGAGAGAGAATGGACGTCATGACTACAATACCAATACAGTTCTCACTGCCTTTGTGACAGGAACTGTTTATATACAGTCAGGGAAAGGAAGGAGGAGAGAGGGAGAGCGTTTTACAGGTAAGAGGTGAAATGACAGGTGTAGGGCAGCAAACTAGGGCATTTGAGGCCCTTGATGAGGACATTATCACAATACAACCTACGACCAGTTGAACCTAGTAAAGTTTTCCCTGAACTCTGGCTAAGTGAATTTGCTTTATCTTAGAGCCTGCAGAGGGCACTAGTGCCAAACAGAACCTGTTTATCATTCCTGTTTTAGGGCATGTAGTTTTAAGCACACTGTAGAGTTTGTCTTTGAGGACAGGGCACACACGCTTCAAACCCTCTGCAACACACATATGAGGAGAAATGAATGCTCACTTTCTCTGAGCGACATATATCCGTAGAGGAAATCAGCCCAGTCCCTCCAGGTGACTCTGAGACCAATTAAGCATGTGGGGTGTCAGGAAATGATTGGACGTTTTGACTCAAGTGACTCTTTTGAGAATGATGAATGATGAGGAACAAGACGGCCTATCTTGTTAACCATGTTTGTTGCTTTGACACTGAAATCAGTTAGCATGACAAAATCGTCTAATTAGAGATAAGGGAAAACAACAATGCTGCTATTATATATCATCCCAGCCTTTTTCCGACATAATGAACGCACCCCTTCCCTCTCCTGTTCTTTGCCTCTTGCGATAATGTCTTGGTCTTTTAAAGATGGGAAGCACGTGCTGTAAATTAAATTAATGTTAGCCTTCTCTCAATCATTCATCATTCCAATAAAATGACTGGAGCTGTTGTACTGCATCGTTAAAATGGAGAGACCTATTAAAAAGTCATTAAAGTCAACTCAGCATGAAGGTCTGCCCTGTTGAGCTTTAGCCATGCAGCCAAGATGGAATGACTCCATTTTATGGACATCATATTGCACAAATGTGTGATTATGAGTGAATGAAGTGGAAGGTAAACAGTAGGACAGAGAATTAGAGAAAAGGCTTTAATATACTGTTGTGGCCCCCATTTTTACAATAGCCCACTAGGTATAAGTGTGAAAGATCTGTGATACCTCATTGACTTGTGACTCATTGAGGAGAATCATTACTTGACATCTAAAGTAAGAGAGATTCACTGTATTTGTTTTTGTACATACTATACCTAAACACACACCTGCTGCTTTCAATATGTTAGTATTCATAGTTTAGAGAAATTCCACTCAAAAAAGATTAAACAAATAATTTCAAATCATAAGGTTTCACAAATAATCCTTATCTGTCAGTTTGACTGTATGAGCTGTAAACATTCCCTTCATGTTTTATTTTCAGACGTCAATGCTTTTAATGAATGTGACATGGTGTAACAAGTTGCTTTTTGACCTAAATCCTCACGTCTCTGTAATAGTCTCCCTATTCCACTTCTAATCCCTACTAGAAGTGTTTACTGGAATGTTTCAGAAGCTGGCAAATAAAATATGTATTGTATGTGTATCAAAATTACGTGAATCACTTTGAAACATTATCATTTAATGTTGTTACGGTCTTCTCCCAGTCAAGGGTTGGGAGAGGTTAACAAACTTAAATAAAAAACGTAAACGTGGAGGGTTCTCTTCAGTCCTCTGCCCCAGAAATGTGAGCCAACTCTTGATGCAAAAGTAAAATGTTTTATTGTATTTAACAATGAAATTGAAAGTATTCCATCTTCAGGAGAAGGTCAGAGCAAAACAACAAACAAAAGAGGAAGCTTACTATCGGGAGGAGAACTGACCTACATAGGTAAAATAAAATAAAAAACATGCTTCTTTCCACTCCGTGACTAACCAAAAACAGGGGTTAATGTTTTATAAACAAAAAAACTAACTCAGTCTCCTTACTGTTTTCCATAACAAAGAAGGGTTTCACTTTATTTTAAGGTGTCATTGTTACAGTGTAATTATATATTTAAGTACTGAGTAATATTAAGCAACTACATGTACTTACTGTAGGGTTAGGGTAGGATTAGGATTTGATTGAGGATTAGTTGCATGTAATTATGCATAATTTACTGTTATTACTATAATAAGTACATGTAACATATGTAACAAGGACACTGTAAAATAAAGTGTTACCCAAAGAAGTTGATATATAATACCGAACAAAGTTATAAAGTTATAACACGCAAACACACCAAAAACAAGATCAACTGCACTATACCAGGACAACACACCAGTTTCACACTCAGTTACAGCAACACACAAGTCTGGTGCAGGGGAGAAGTGAACCTCCTCGAGCAGTGTTCACTCTGCTCTCTTAGGCCCTGTTTACACGAAAACGCTCGCGGGTGAAAGCGTAAAAATATTTTATCAGATCTGCCTTTCGTTTACACGGCGACAGCGTTTTTGCGGCTTAAAAACGCAAAAAAGTGAAACCACCCTCCAGAGTGGAAATCTTAAAAACGCTCCACCGTCGCGTTCCCGTCTAAAGGGTAAAAACGCAAATCTGCTCACGGTGGCTCTCGTCGCGTACGCGTTTACGTCACAGGTATGCGCCAGTACAGGAAAATAACAACCAACATGTCGGATTATTTCCATACGTCGGACCTTCAAGTTGCCCTAGCAGCTCTGATAAACGTACAAGAGTCTTTTGCTGTTCGCTTCGCCATGTTTTGATTTTGCGCAACTAGGGAGAGAAGTAGAAGGAAGGTTGTACGCAGGCGCGCGGACTTGGTGTTGTTGTGTGCATACTAGCCTACATCGAATTTCACACACTTTTGCGTCACCATATGCACGCAGATTTCCCCCCCATAACGCTCGTCTAAATGCAGAATAAGAAGTGATAACGCAATGGCACTTTTGCGTTTTCTCTTCAGATCGTTTCTGTGTAAACATAGCCTTATAGCATAGCTCTGTAACATTCCTTACGAGTATCAGGTGTGGATAATTAACTTAAGGCAAGCAGAGTGAGGGAGAGACTGACAGAGCATATAACAAAAACAACAATATTTAATAAAATAAAATATATATATATAAAAAACACAATTTACATAAGTTAAACAGTAACAACTCCACCACGAAGAATACAATTTGTAATTCACACACACACACACACACACACACACACACACACACACACACACACACACACACACACACACACACACACACACACACACACACTTATCATTGTCCTTCAAGCTCAAGGCACAAGGATTAAAGAAAACGGCATCCCTTTAAAGGGGTCATATAATGCCATTTTTGTACAAGTTAATATGAATCTTTAGGGTCTAAATGAAAACTTTGTCATGTACTTTTATTAAAATTTCTCATTAGTATTGTAAGAAAACACCCATTTTACATGGTCAAAAACAGCTCTGTTTTCAGCACGCCGTTTCAGTGCATATGCCTTTAAATGATAATGAGCTTTGCTCACTCCACCCCTCTGTTCTTTGGGGCGTTTTGACACAACCGCACGTGGAGTGTTGCCTTGACAACAGTTGAGGGTATATTTTGGAACAAGAATGGCAGTGGGAGTCTCTGAGGATACATCTGTGTAACCATACCAATTTGAACCGGAGTCGGACCCGGAACAAGATGACGGCCCCGAAGAAGTTCGACAATTAACGCTCGAACAGGACGTTTCTGAATGGTTGGTTAACGTAATGTCACGTAATGTACACCTGCATACATAGTTTTCAATAACATATTAACCATAACGCGTTGTTCATTATAAACGTGGGATTATGAATTATATTGAGAACGTCGTAACGTTACATAGAAAACATGCCGTAATATACCCTGAGTGTAAACATTAGCCGCATTCATCATGAAGCGTGCAAGCGATTTGCAAAGATTAATATTTCAAGGTTAATAAAACGTTACACTCACTTCTTCTGGAGGTGCAGCAGGAACACAAATAGTTGGTACCGATTCTTTGTTCAGGACCAGCTTCTTAGCAAAACCAGATTTACACTGACCCTCGTTTATAAAGCAGTCTGGTGAGAAATGATTAGCGTAAACATAAAAGCATTTACGTTGATCGTTGGGAATATTCCCTTCAAAAATAAAACTCAGCCACTGCGACTGCGATGACAGCTCGCTCAGGGCGGGTTTGTGTTGAAACGCTGCTGTCAAGGATACCGCTTCCTTTTCGAATTTTTAGAATTTTTAGAAAAGTAGGAGACAGGATGTTCAATATGGCACTCATCCTCTTGTAGCAAAACTGCACCAGCTCCTTTAGCACTTGCATCCACCTGCAGACTGAAAGGCATTTTGAAGTTTGGGGCTGACAGAACAGAGGAGATCTTTTGGCAGCATCAAAGGCAAGTTGACAGTCATTGCTCCATACAAATCTTCGGTTTGTAAGGAGGTCTGTAAGAGGAGAGGCCAGGGCAGAGAAATTGGGACAGAAACCTCGATAAATGATGTTTCACTAAACAAAGTTCGGGAGGAGCACTTTCAAATAATTTATCCAATTATCACATCATTCCAACCAGCTGTCGACAATCAGTAATCAACATGTCTATCCAATCAGCTTGAGTTGGAGACCTATATATACACTCATTTGACTCACCAATGTTCTTTGACAGTTTTTTCAGCATCCCTCCACCACCCTGTCTTCTCACACTCGCCTGGTTACTTCTTAAACCAGCAATACGGGGGGAGTACTCTGGGTTCGGGCCAAATATCCGAGCTCGGAGCCCTCTCCCCGGACAGCACGCCAAATACGCATACCATTTATTCTATCTAACTTATTTGTAAGTGTGAACTCGTGAATTACCACTCATTCCTAGGAAGCGTCTCAACTATTGTCTATTACAGGGTACAGGGAATTTAAGAATGGCGGCAATTTTAGCATCAACAGGTTTAACCATTCCCTGACCTACTTGTTTACCCAAGTATATAACAACTCCTTTCGCAAACTCAGATTTGGCAAGATTTAGAGTCAAGGAAGCAGCAGTTTGGCGTTTTAACACTTTCTCTAGAGTTTTCACATGATCTGTCCAGTTATCCGAATATACCACAATATCATCCAGATATATCTCACAATTAGTTACTAGGGGTGGTGAAAAAAATCGATTATTGATTAATCGCGAGTATGTTATGGATGAGTATGAATCGATTATTAAATTTTCAAAAATCGATTTTTTATTATTTAAAAAAAATAAATTGCATTATTATTATTGCCGCATCGCTGGATCTAGAGAGAAGCCGCCGCCGCCGTCGAGGAAGCGACAAGCCAGCTTAGGACAGCGCCTGAAGAAGCCGGCCATCTTCGCCACCTTCAGCCATCCGTGCGAGCTATGCTATCCGGCTACGTATCCTTTCTTGCAAAAATTACTGTCTAAAAGAGCAGCGAGAGTCTTTTTCAAGATGCCTTGCACTTCCTGCGGCTCGTGCAGAGCCCCGCTCAGTGACGGAGACCGCCATGTGATCTGCGCTCTCTGCCTGGGCCAGGAACATGCAGCTCTTGCCCTCACGGGGTTTGTGAGCTCAGCGACGCACTTCCGATGTCGACCCTGCGGGCTCGGCTCGAAGTATTCAACCCTCAAGCTGTCACTCTGCCCTTTGCAGGACCGCGCAAAAAAGCGACGTTCTCAAAGGCCGCCGGAGCCGGTGGCCACCGTGACGCGCTCGCCGGACTCCCTCCCTCGAGCCTCGCTCTCGCCTTCTCCGCCTCCCCTCACAGACGCGCAGCTTCCGCTCACGAGCCGCACTGCCGTCATTTTTTTGATGCAAACGCTCGCCGGAATGACTCCCTCAAGCGTCTATCTCTCCTTCTCTGCCCCCCCTCCCGGACCCGCTCCCGCCCGCTCTCGACCGCTCTGCCGCCCACTCCCGCCCGTGCTGCCGCCGCATCAGGGGATGAGACGCTTGATATGGATGAGGACGCGCTGCTGACAGCTGTTCTAACTGCATATAATGCAAAAAAATGTTTACATTATAAACTTTTTCTTTACCTTGACATGTTTCGACTGCAACCTTCAGTCTTCCTCCACCTGAACAACACCTTGTCTTTCTAGAAGAAAATTGTCCAATTTCTACAGTATGTTGGTTCTGATCTACTTCCTAAAGGAAATAAGCCTTTCATTTATTTGTTATTGTTTAGTTCAACTTGAAGAGTCACAACACAATGTGATGTATTCCTTTCTGTGTTCTACAGAACATAAGCTACATACAAATAATTCTGAAGTTATAACTACACGACACAGAAAGTGCTTTGAGTTGTTGTTACTCAATAAAAGAGTTAAGTAATTAAGCAGCTGACTTTTTTTAATACTGCAATCACTTTGTAGTGTATTTTCGTTTACTGTTCTGAAATGGAAAATCAATAATCGCTAATCGAGAATCGTTAATAATCGAAAATCGACTGTAATCGAATCGGGACTTCAATAATCGTAATCGAATCGAATCGGGAAATCAGACAGATTAACCACCCCTATTAGTTACATCTGAGAGTACTTGATACGTCATACACTGGAACGTAGCGGGTGCTTTTCGCACGTCAAAAGCTAGAACCGGGTATTGTAAGAAGCGGTCAGGCGTGACAAACGCTGAAATCTCATAAGTACATTGGCTGAGTGGCACTTGCCAATAACCTCTTAACAGATCTAGTTTTGTGACAAACTTTGCTAATCCAACTCTACACAGGGGGAAAGAGTCAGGTTTTGTTACTTTGATGACCTTCCAATAATCAATGCAAAAGTGAAAGGTGTTGTCAGATTTTGGAACAAGTAAAGAGGGGGAGCTCCAAGGGCTCTGGCTGGGGACGGCCAGCTCATAGCGCAGCATATACTCAACCTCTGTCTGCATGATCTCACATTTTCTTGGATTTACTCTGTAAGGATGTTGTTTTATGGGGACAGTATCACCAACATCCATGTCATGAACACACACAGTAGTTCTACCTGGCACTCACTGAACAAGGTAGGGAAGGCACACAATAATTCAATTAAACCACAAGATTGTTCATTAGTCAGATGAGAAAGAAAGTGTGGGGGGGCTTTCATTATAGCCAAATTATTTAACCTAGCAGAGGAAATTGGTAGGCGTGTGACGGTTATTATATAACCGTGAGACCGACGGTTATAGTTGAACACCGTCATTAGAACTCTATAACCGCCAAAACCATGTTATTAAAATATTTTTTACAAACATTTTTTAGCATAGAGAATGTTTAAATACTAATATCGGCTTACGAGGGAAACTGAGGCGGAGTTAGTGGTGCTTCGGAGGCTGCTACTGCTGGAGAAGATTCGGGAGAGTTCTCTGCCCCTTTACCGATCAGAGCGCGCGCTGACACAGAGTAAAGCCTTGTTTATACTCGACGCGTCCATTTCTTTTACTGTCTATGGTCCGCACGAGCGCGATGGTGCACGCGGCAAAAATGAAGCGTTGGGTGCGCAAGACCAGCAAGACCTCAATTTGCTTGGCTGTGTGCAAGGCTTTTTTTTGTAACAGCGCGTGCGGCAACGCATCCGAGGATGAACGACTTCAAGCTGAATCTGCCCGAGCATGTACGTCTCATCGCACCGGCACCCAGTTTGCGCGTCTAAATTGCAGTTCTTTGCAAAGTTTTTTTTGTTAAGGTTTTGTTTACTGTGTGTGATTTATTTAGAACAAAGCACGTTCATTGCAAAGTTTTTTTTTTTGTTAAGGATTTGTTTACTGTGTGTGATTCATTTAATGGAAAGCACATTCACTTCTAGTCGTCTAGCTGTTAATTTTAAATAAACGTAGAGCAAGTAGCTAATCAGTGTCTGCTTGTTTATTCAAACTAAGTTGTCCTATAAAAACAGACGAACATCGCAACCCCCCCCCCCGACAACGGTTATGTCCACCCGGAGTCTGGCCTCCTCTTGGGCTCTAGTGCATGGCGCCTCGCTAACAGACATCAGCAGAGCTGCAGGCTGGGCGACACCCAACACATTCGCCAGATTCTTCAATCTCTGCGTGGAGCCAGTGTACATGTACTCGCTTCAACCAGCCGGTACTAGGATCTGCTCAGGTGTCTTCGCTTGCTCGCCATTCCACTCCACGGACTGGATATGTGCGATATTTCCTCAGGTGAGCTTCCCCGACAAGCCCTGAGTTCCTCCAGCACTGCTGACGTCAACGCCAGAGTCTATACCTGCGGCAGGTTTCGCGTTGGCTAGGTGCCTCCATGTGCATGGTTCACCCTCTGGGCGACCCCCACATGTGTATTTCCACTGTAAGCCTCTCTGAGCATGTGTCTTTGCCTTGGCAAGCCACCTTGCCACCCCTGGAGTTGAAACATTCCACCCTGCAGGCTGGACAACCCCAGTGTTTCCCCATATGCAGCCCGCTCGCGGGTTCAGGGCTCTCAAGTCTCACGCATTGGGCGTGAGACACACGCATTTCAACCCGTTCACACGCTCACACGCCACACCTTGTATTTCTCACGCTGAGGAGTAAGGGAACTAGTCCCGCTATACAATTAATGGACGAGGCGCAGGCAAACGGAGGGAAGTTCTCTGCCGAGTTCATAGCATCTGTCTCGAGTTATACAGAGTTAAATGCTAGCTACCAGCCAATCAGAAATTAGAATTAGTTGTTTCCGGGTGAATTATGTGTTCCCGCTGCAAGCACGTTCGTTACTAGACAACACGCGCACACAAGGAGTGGAAGTTGAAAGAGCACGATCTGATGAATGCGGTTTGCGGACATCTTCATTTATTTTTATTTTTTTTAGCATTTTGATTTTACGATTCCTGGACGATATCTCTTGCCTGTGATCAAAGACAGTGAGAGCTGATGTTGAGGAGTAGCCTATAGCCAAATTCGTGCTAAATTATTTTTGATGCAGTCAAAAACTCTCCCACTGCTTTTAAAGGGGTCATCGGATGTAAAATACACTTTTATATGGTGTTTGCAAATAAATGTGTCTTTGCAGTGTGTGGACACAATCACCATGCAATGAAAAAAATCCATTCACTTTTTTTTAATCCTCAAAAAGCCAAAAAGTTGTTGCTCATGATCATTTAAAGAGACATGCACCGAAATGGGTCACTGTGAACAGAGCTGTTTTTGAAGATGTAAAAAGGGTGTTGTTTTACACAACCATTGAAAATTTTTAACCAAAGCATGTTACAAACTTTACATGAAGACCCAAAAGAATCATACCAACTTGTGGAAAATGGGCATCCGATGACCCCTGTAAAGGTGACCGGTTTGGGTCTTGACATGCATGCTCAGGGCAAGTTGTCATTACACAATGTTATGTACATTGAGCACTGATGTTCAGTTGGCTTGTTTGGGGTCAAATTTATTTTTATTTTTCAATAAATTTGTATTTTTTAAATATAACTATTTATTTTATTTGGATGAATTTGTCTTTTTATCAGATTTAACAATTGTTATAATTTACATTTGTGCTGGTCAATTATGAACAATAGGCAAAATTGAACTGCTAGCAAAAATTGAAGCGAATTTGGTTGGGTCGAGGGACCGCTGCTGCAAATATTTGGGTGGCTCCTCCCCTAAATCTCACTCTAAACTTTTGATAAAACTTGAGAACCCTGGGGTTATATGTGTATTCTGTTTTTTTGCCATTGGCTCATTTTATATTCTCGAAGTGGATGGGCTTTCTAAGCGATACCCCATTTGTCGTCACGACGTAACGTCTCCGTTCCCTACTCCGGGAACTAGTGTTACATATGTAACCGAGACGTTCTCTTCAGTCCTCTGCAGTGTTGTGTGTAACTTTGTTGGGTAAAAAGTAGTGTAACGCACTACTACTGAAAATTTGGTTACGAAACGTAGTTCCTTTTAAAATTCCGCACAACGTTACTTTTCCCAGGGACAGATTTGACAGCGACACTGTCTCCTCAGCTGTGCGCTTGCAATAGTCACAAGCTCCACATGGTACGTGACAGAGGCTGGTAGCAGAGCAATCAGTTCTGTGAATTACACTGTGCAAACCAAAAGTAATACTGCCCACCGGATGAAGAAGTGTTGGCTCTCCACAGAACATAAAAATAAAATTCATTTTATTGTATTTTTCGTGTTCGCATTTATGAGGAAAAAACAATGTTATGGACGTAACAGTTCTTCAGACGTGACCGCTCTGAAAACGGCACTAAAAGACTGCTTTAAAACTTTCACAGAGACCTCAAACAGGCATTTAAAACACCAAATATTAAGGATTGGCATATCAAGCAAAATAATATTCGATGATTGCTCGAAAATCATACCTCTCCCCCCACATGCTTACCGTAAGACGGCGTTCGCTCAAATCCCGCTCCGATATTAAATTTCTCTGTACTGTATAGGCCTACGTGTTGTAGCCTAGTCATTAAAGAAAACGATTTAGTTTCATATTTTAAATAAAATAATTTATTTTTTTATTTCATCTATGTTGATTATATGAAAAGTGAAAAGCATGAGTAAGATAAGATGCGCAATTGGGAGACAAATGGAGTGGGCAGACATGATTTTGACCACTTCATTAAGTTTGTTTTTGTAGAAAGCCTTTCTTTAAAGTTAATTTAGTTTTGTATTAATTGTATCTTAATTTTAATCAATGTTTCATCAACAAATTGTCTGGATTTAATAAATAAGAAGTAAATATAGCAGGCAATGTAATCAGGACTTCTCAGGAGTTCCGTGCTTTTTTAGTTCCCTTTCGTTGTCACTCCGAGTTACGTCGGATGACGACGAATGGGGTTTCGCTTAGAAAGCCTATCAGCTTCAAGTATTACAAAACGAGCCTATGGCAAAGAAATGCCATGGGTCTGCGGAATTTGCATGACGTAACTAGTTACGTCTGTCGTCCGCTTGATCCCGCTGGTTCAGTTCCTGGGAGCCTGGTTAGAGCTTCCCCGTCTGTCCCGCTGGATCGCGCGCACCATCAGGCTCGGCTATGCGATTCAGTTCGCACGGTCTCCTCCCCGCTTCAGGGGAGTCCGCTCCACTTTGGTCGTGGCAATGCCCCTATCATGAGAGCAGAGATTGCCACCCTGCTGGCGAAGGGTGCAATCAAGACTGTCCCTCCAGCCGAGATGAGGTCCGGGTTCTACAGCCCCTACTTCATTGTCCCCAAGAAAACCGGTGGGTTACGGCCAATCCTGGACTTGCGCGTGCTGAACCGCTCCCTTCACAGGCTGCCGCTCAAGATGCTCACCGCCAAACGCGTTCTCGAATGCGTGCGGCCCCAGGATTGGTTTGCAGCGATCGACCTGAAGGACGCCTACTTTCATGTCTCCATTCTTCCTCGACACAGACCGTTCCTACAGTTTGCTTTCGAGGGGCAGGCATACCAGTACGCGGTTCTCCCTTTCGGGCTAGCCCTGTCTCCTCGCACCTTCACGAAGGTCGTCGAGGCTGCCCTTGTTCCCCTTCGGGAACACGGGGTTCGCATCCTGAGTTATATCGACGACTGGCTGATCCTAGCTCACTCTCGAGATCAGGTTTGCGAACACAGGGACCTAGTGCTCCGGCACCTAGCTCGTCTGGGCCTTCGGGTCAACTGGGAGAAGAGCAAACTTTGCCCCGTGCAGAGGATCTCTTTTCTCGGTATGGACATCGACTCGGTCGCCATGTCCGCGCAGCTTACGAGCGAGCGCGCGCAGTCACTGCTGACTTGCCTGAGACATCTCAGGAGCAAGAATGCGGTTCCACTGAAACATTTTCAGAGGCTCCTGGGGCATATGGCATCTGCAGCCGCGGTCACGCCGCTCGGATTGCTTCATATGAGACCGCTTCAGCTTTGGCTTCGCGACCGAGTCCCGAGGTGGGCATGGCATCAAGGCACGCTCCGGGTACCAGTTACTCCGACCTGCCGTCAGTTCCTCACCCCGTGGTCGAACCTCAGTTTTCTCAGGGCGGGTGTCCCCCTGGAACGAGCTTCCCGGCATGTTGTGGTCTCCACGGATGCCTCCACCACGGGCTGGGGCGCCATGTGCAATGGACATGCTGCTGCGGGCTCCTGGACAGGACCCCAGCGGCTATGGCATGTCAATTGCCTCGAGTTGTTGGCAGTACGCCTTGCCCTGCACCGCTTCCGGGCGTTGCTCAGGGGTCAACACGTACTAGTCCGCTCAGACAATACCGCTACTGTAGCGTACATCAACCATCAAGGTGGTCTACGCTCCCGCCGTATGTCACAACTCGCCCGCCACCTCCTTCTATGGAGTCAGAAGCATCTGAGGTCGCTTCAAGCCATTTTCATTCCCGGATACGACCCATTGCGCCCTGTATTTTTCCCTGACCGAGGGCACGCTCGGCACGGATTCACTGGCGCACAGCTGGCCGCCGGGCCGCCGGGCCGCAAATATGCGTTTCCCCCAGTGAGCCTTCTTGCGCAGACCTTGCGCAAGGTCAGGGAGGACGAGGAGCAGGTCATTTTGGTCGCGCCGTATTGGCCCGGCCGGACCTGGTTCCCCGAACTTGCACTCCTCACGACAGCACCTCCCTGGCCCATTCCTCTGAGGAAGGACCTTCTTTCTCAGGGACGGGGCACCCTGTGGCACCCTCGCCCCGATCTCTGGAGCCTCCACGTGTGGCTCCTGGACGGCTCGAGGTAGGTTTGAGTACCCTTTCACCAGCGGTGGCGGCTACCATCACTTCCGCTAGAGCGTCGTCCACGAGACACGTCTATGCGTTGAAGTGGAACCTCTTCGTCGACTGGTGCTCTTCTCACCGAGAAGACCCCCGGAGTTGCTCGATCAGCGTTGTGCTTTCCTTCCTTCAGCAAGGGTTGGAGCGAAGGCTGTCTCCCTCCACCCTTAAGGTCTATGTTGCCGCCATTGCCGCACACCATGACCTAGTCGAAGGTAAGTCGGTAGGGAAGCACGACCTGGTCATCAGGTTCCTGAGAGGAGCAAGGAGACTAAATCCTCCTCGCCCTCCTCTCGTTCCCTCTTGGGACCGCTCAGTGGTTCTAACTGCCCTGAAGAGTGCTCCCTTTGAGACCCTGCAGTCAGTCGAGCTTAAGTTCCTGTCAATGAAGACAGCGCTCCTGGTTGCACTGGCCTCCATCAAGAGGGTAGGGGACCTACACGCATTCTCCGTCGACGAAGCGTGCCTGGAATTCGGACCGGCTTTCTCTCACGTGATCCTGAGACCCCGGCCTGGATATGTGCCCAAGGTTCCTACCACTCCCTTTCGGGACCAGGTGGTGAACCTGCAAGCGCTGCCCCCGGAGGAGGCAGACCCAGCCTTGGCCTATGTAGACAGGACGCGGTGTTTCAGGACCTCAGACCAGCTCTTTGTCTGTTATGGTGGGAAGCTGAAGGGAAAGGCTCTCTCCAAGCAAAGGTTGTCTCACTGGATAGTGGACGTCATTGCCTTGGCTTACCAGCAGCAAGGTCGACCGTGCCCCCTTGGTGTGACGGCCCACTCCACCCGGAGTGTGGCATCCTCTTGGGCCCTAGCGCATGGCGCCTCGCTAACAGACATCTGCAGAGCTTCAGGCTGGGCGACACCTAACACATTCGCCAGATTCTATAATCTCCGAGTGGAGCCAGTGTCCTCTAATGTACTCGCTTCAATTAGCTAGTACCGGACCCGCTCAGGTGTCTTCGCTTGCTCGCCATTCCACTCCACGGACTGGATACGTGCGATATTCTCCTCAGGTGAGCTTCCCCGAAAGCCCTGAGTTCCTCCAGCACTCCTGACGTCGGCGCCAGTGTCTCTTGCCTGCGCGTCGGCTAGGTGCCTCCCGTGTGCATGGTCCCTCCCCTGAGCGACCCCCACATGTGTATTTCCACTGTAAGCCTCTCTGAGCATGTGTCTTTCCCTTGGCAAGCCACCTTGCCACCCCTGGGGTTGAAATATTCCACCTGCGGCTGGACACCCCAGTGTTCTCCATATGTTTCCTTTGGGTCATATGTGTATTCTCTAAGTCCCCCCCCCCTCTGGGTTGGCATTAATTGCATACTTCCCCTAGCTTGGGATATGCTTCCCAGTGTACCTTGGTATTCCTGTGTTAAATGGAGTCCTTCGTCCAGTCTATGACAGGGATCTCGATTTACGCAGGGCACTGGAAGACAGCTGAGAAGGTGGCGTGATTAGACTGGTAACCCCATTCGTCGTCATCCGACGTAACTCGGAGTGACAACGAAAGGGAACATCTCGGTTACATATGTAACCCTCGTTCCCTGAGTAGGGAACGGAGACGTTACGTCTGCCTGCCACTTTCCGCTGTACCGCGGGGATCGCCTGAGCTCAGTCTTGGCTCCTCAGCGAAGAAACATAAACTGCTGTTGCGGACTTCCTCCTTTTATACCCACGAGGTGGGGCGGAGTTACGTCATGCAAATTCCGCAGACCCATGGCATTTCTTTGCCATAGGCTCGTTTTGTAATACTCGAAGCTGATAGGCTTTCTAAGCGAAACCCCATTCGTCGTCATCCGACGTAACGTCTCCGTTCCCTACTCAGGGAACGAGGGTTACATACGTAACCGAGACGTTTTTAATATAGTTTTTTCTATCTCAAAATCTCTTTTTTTCTATTTTTTCCCCCCTAGTTTTTCAATAAGTAGAGTTCGTAGTAGAATTTTATGTAGGCCTACACATTTAGGAACAGATATTGGGTTCTGCCCAAAGTCAAGCAACATAAAAGTAACATAAAAGTAACGAGTAACGTAAAAAGTTACTTTCCAAAGGGGATAACTAAGTAAAGTAACGGATTACTTTTTTAATAAGTAACGAGCAAACACTGAGCAATGAGAGCATAAGCAATACATAAGCAATGAGCAAACACTACTTTTTAAAAGTAACTTCCCCAACACTGGTCCTCTGCCCCAGAAATGTGAGCCAACTCTTGATTCAAAAGTAAAATATATTATTGTATTTAACAATGAAATTAGAAGTATTCCATCTTCAGGAGAAGGTCAGAGCAAAACAACAAACAAAAGAAGTTACTATCGGACTAAATGACCTACACAGGCCTATACAGAAAATAAATAAACAACATGTGCTTCCCTCCACTCCCTGACTAACCAAAAACACGGGTTAATGTTTTATAAACAAAACAACTTACTCAATCTCCTTACTGTTTTCCATAACAAAGAAGTTGATATAATACCATTAAGAAAAATAAGTTTATTCAAGTGTGCTATTAGTATACTTCTTTTAAACTAAAAATAAGAAAGTATTCTTTCAGTCTACTTTTCATGTACTTCTCGGAAATATACTTTATGTACTTCTCAGAAATATACTTAAAATTGCACTTCAGTATAAGTCAAGTATACTTAAGTGCAATTTTAAGTATATTTCTGAGAAGTACATAAAGTATATTTCTGAGAAGTACATGAAAAGTAGACTTTTCAGGTGGAATAGCTTATAGAGTAGAGATCTTGTACAAAGCAATAATAATCCCTTACGAAAAATAAGTTAATAAGTTTATTAAGTGTTCTATTAGTATACTTCTTTTCAACTAAAAATAAGAAAGCACAATTTCAGTCTACATTTTATATACTTCTCAGAAATGTACTTAAAATTACACTTCAGAATACTTATACTGAGAGAAAAGTCCAAGTATATTTGGCCTATACTTGTACTCAATCTTTTTATCGAGATATACTTAAAAGTATACTTGGCTTGTAGTTGTGTTAAAGGGGTGGTTTACTGCTTTTTTTCTTTGCATGATTGTGTTTATGCTCCCCGAGGTGCGGGTCCCGCTGCTGCCGAGGCTCAGCGAAGGCTTTCATCTTGGGGTTCGCATATGGATCTAGTAGCGGGGCTTGAGACGGGCCCAGCCCTTTCTCAACCCTTACCTGCTGGATCCGGTGCCTCTGCCCAGGAAGGAGCCCGCGCTGCGGCTTCTCCTTCCCAGGTTGGGGCACCACTGCTGAGGCTATCCAGTTCTGAGGATCTGGATGTCGTCAGTGTTGATATGGGGGATTTTGAGTCTTCGCCAGCTCATGCCTCCAGTAATGATGAGGAGCTTATGGAGGTTTTATCTCGTGCTGTAGCTAGATTAAATATTGAATGGCCAGCCGATGATTCTCAGAGTGTTTCTAAGAAAAGTTTATTAGATGAAAGATTTCTACCATCTATAACACAGCCTCCACGTCGGGGACTCCCGTTTTTTCCCGATCTCCACAATGAGGTTTCGAGATCGTGGAATAAACCGGCGTCATTCAGAGTATTTAACCCACAAACTTCCAACTACAGTAATGTTTTGGGTGCATCTGACTATGGTTATTTGACGGTGCCTCGGGCTGAAGAGACGCTCGCGAGCTATCTCTCTCCCGAGTCATCGTCATCATTAAAAGCCCCGACGTTACCCACCAAGCCATTAAAATCTACATCTTCGCTGGTGGGTAAAGCTTATTCGGCAGCAGGTCAGGCTGCGTCATGTCTGCATACTATGTCTATACTGCAGGCATACCAGGCTGATCTGCTGAAGGATATCGATGAACGTGAGGAAGTCAGCGCTGACGCAATTCGAGAATTGCGTCGCGCAACAGACCTGTCTCTCCGGGCCACTAAGGAGACGGCCAAATCAGTGGGCCGTTCTATGGCAGCCCTGGTGGCCACGGAGAGGCATCTTTGGTTAAATCTGTCTGATATTAAAGATAAAGATAGGTCTGTTCTTCTGGACGCGCCACTGTCACCTTCAAGTTTGTTCGGCGACGCTATCAATTGTGTCGTCGATAGGTTTCAAGAAACACCAAGAAGAGTGTTCTCCTCCCAGCCCAGAGGACCACTTTTTTAGGGGTGATGTGGGATTCGACAACTATGCAAGCACGATTGTCTCCAGCACGTATTTCTGTGATTCTCACAGCCGTAAAGATGGTAAAACTAGGCCAGTCACTCACTGTGAAACAGTTCCAGAGACTGGTGGGTCTCATGGCAGCTGCGTCCAACGTAATTACTTTTGGCCTTCTGCACATGAGACCCCTGCAGTGGTGGCTCAGGACCAAGGGGTTTTCTCCGAGGGGAAATCCGTTTCGCACGATCAAGGTTACGCGGCAATGCCTACGTGCCTTGGTCATGTGGAAGAAACCTTGGTTCCTCGCCCAAGGCCCAGTTTTGGGGGCTTCTTGTCGACGCGTAACGCTATCGACGGATGCTTCCCTCACAGGCTGGGGGGCGGTCATGAGTGGCCGCTCGGCGACAGGTGTCTGGCAGGACCATCAGCTTTCGTGGCATATAAACCGACTAGAGATGATGGCGGTATTTCAGGCTCTCAAATACTTCCTGCCAGACCTGAGAGGCCATCATGTGCTTGTCCGCACAGACAACACATCGGTGGTCTCTTACATCAACCACCAAGGGGGTCTGAGGTCCCGATTATTATGCAAACTGGCTCATCAGATCCTCCTATGGGCCCAGGGGAAATTACTGTCACTCAGGGCAGTTTATATTCCAGGGTGTTTGAATGTGGGAGCAGATATCCTGTCAAGGCAGGGGCTGAGGCCCGGGGAGTGGAGACTTCACCCCGAGGTGGTGGAGCTCCTATGGGAGAACTATGGTCAAGCTCAGGTAGATCTTTTCGCATCTTACGATACAACCCATTGTCAGCTTTGGTTCTCCCTCACATATCCAGCTCCTCTCGGACTGGACGCTATGGTACAGGTGTGGCCGATGCTGCACCTGTACGCATTCCCCCCGATATCATTGCTTCCGGGAGTTCTGGAGAGGGTTCGCCAAGAAGGGGCTCATCTACTATTAGTAGCCCCGCACTGGCCGACCCGAGTGTGGTTCTCGGACCTAGTGTCCCTCCTTCACGGCTCTCCCATGGAGATTCCTGTCAGAAGGGACTTGTTATCTCAAGCAGGGGGCACGATATTTCACCCTCGCCCGGAGTTGTGGAAACTATGGGCTTGGCCTCTGAGGGGGCCCAGCTCTTAGAATCTGGTCTCTCGACTGAGGTCGTTGAGACCATCCTTCAATCCAGAGCTCCTTCCACGAGAAAACTATATTCATTGAAATGGAAACTGTTCTCTACATGGTGTGGAGAACGCTTTTTAAATCCTGTTAACTGCCCGGTTGGTACAGTTCTCGATTTCCTTCAGGACCGTTTCTCTGCTGGATTATCTCCCTCCACCTTAAAGGTGTACGTAGCGGCTATATCTGCTTATCGCTCCCCTCTGGGGGCTTCTTCTCTTGGGAGAGATCCTCTTATTATTCGTTTTCTTCGTGGTACATTGAGGCTGAGGCCTGCACTGCACTCTAGAGCACCGGCTTGGGATTTGGCCATTGTACTTGAGGGTCTGGCCCTGGCTCCCTTCGAGCCTATTGAAGAGGTTTCAGAGAAATTCCTTACACTAAAAACTCTATTTCTTCTCGCTATTTCTTCTATCAAGAGAATTGGAGATCTGCAAGCCTTGTCGGTGGCTCCTTCATGTCTGGAATTTGCACCTGGTATGGTGAAAGCATTTTTACACCCTAGGCCGGGTTACATTCCTAAGGTCCCCGCTAATGTGGGGGGCCCTATTGTGCTGCAGGCTTTTTGCCCTCCACCTTTCATTACCCCAGATCAGGAAAGTCTCAATCTGTTATGTCCCGTTAGGGCTTTGGATGCCTACGTTCACAGAGCTGCCCTGTGGCGTAGATCAGAGCAGTTATTTGTCTGCTTCGGTTCAACCAAGAAGGGTTGCCCGGCATCGAGACAGGTAATGAGCAAGTGGGTAGTTGAGGCTATCTCACTTGCTTATGAAGCGGCCGGACAGCCTTCACCTATGGCTGTCCGCGCCCATTCTACTAGGAGTATGGCTGCCTCTAAGGCTTTAATTTCGGGGGTTTCCCTTCAGGACGTTTGTAATGCGGCAGGCTGGTCCTCACCGCATACATTTGTCAGATTTTACGACCTAGACCTCTCCACTCCCGGGGCTAGGCTGCTTGTTTCTTAGTGTGCGCAAGGACTCCACACAGAACGGGCATTTCTCATTATGGCGTAGTGGATATGGGGTTCCCACCGCGTCTCAACGCAGCTCGAGTTCCCTTGAAAGGGAACGTCTCAGGTTACGTATGTAACCCTGGTTCCCTGAGAGGGAACGAGACGCTGCGTTCTCCTGCCATACTTCCTGCATGCCCTGAATCGACTTGCTTCAGGCCTTTTCAGAAGCTGTCGCGGTCTGTTTTCTGGTGTGCTTTATAGCTTCCTGGTCTATGACGTCACCCGCCTATGACGTCTCGCTCTTCCATTGGATTGATTATACACGTGCTTCACGACGCAATCACGCAGAGCGTTCCCACCGCGTCTCAACGCAGCGTCTCGTTCCCTCTCAGGGAACCAGGGTTACATACGTAACCTGAGACGTTTCCAAGTCAACCCTTCATCTAGTAGCACACCCAAAAACCTGATTTCCCTAACTTTCATTATTTTTGTTCCTGCTATTGATAGTACAATACTTTCATCTTTTTTTCTATTACCAAAAATCATAAACTTTGTTTTCTTTAAATTTAATGACAACCTATTAATATCAAACCATTCCTTCACTTTAACCATTTCTTGTTCCATACTAATTACCAATTCCTTTAAATCATTTCCTGAGAGGTAAATGCTTGTGTCATCTGCGAATAGAACAAAATTCAATAACTTCGAAACATCACAGATATCATTAATATAAAGTATAAATAATTTCGGTCCTAAAACTGAACCTTGCGGTATACCACATTGAATTTGCATACTATTGGATTTGTTATTATTATACTGAACATACTGTTGTCTTTTATTCAAATAACTACTTAACCAATCCAACACTATTCCTCTCACACCATATGATTGTAGCTTTAATAACAAGATTGAATGATCAATTGTATCAAATGCTTTCTTTAAATCGATAAACACACCTATTGTGTGTTTCTTGTTGTCAGTTGCATTTACTATGTCCTCAACTATATTCATGGTTGCAGAAGCTGTAGATCTACCTGAACGGAATCCATACTGGCTCTCATCTAACAACTGTTTTTTTCAATAAATTCATCTAATGTTTGCACAAAAAATTTTTCAAGGACTTTAGAAAATTGGGATAATAACGAAATTGGTCTATAATTTGTAAACATATGCTTATCACCATCTTTATATAGTGGGACCACCTTTGCTACCTTCATCCTATTAGGAAAGATCCCTGTCTGAAATGAAAGATTAAATATGTAACTTAAAAGTTTAACAATACAATCAATGGTTTTTTTCACAATAATCATATCTAACCCATCCATATCTGTAGATGTATTGTATTTTAATGCATTTACTATAGATATAATTTTATTTTCACTAACATCTCCAAGAAACATTGATTGGAGTACTCTACTCCCCCTTGTCCCTCCATTCTGTGACCCTAAGTTATGTTTTTCAATATTCTCTGCTAGCTTGGGTCCCACATTTACAAAAAAATAATTAAATTCGTTTACTACTTCATTCAAGTTTTCAATTTTCTTATTATCCTCATTTATAAAATGGTGTGATGTACCGTCCTGACCTGATGTACTTTTCCCAATCAGTTTATTCAAAACATTCCATGTTCCTTTAATATCAGTTTTGTTTTTTTCTAATAAACTACCAAAATAATCTTTTTTCGCTTGCCTCATTATTGTTGTTAATTTATTTTTATACAACTTATACTTCATTTCCGCTTCTTTTGACCTAAATTTAATAAAATCTCTATAAAGTTTATTCTTCTTTTTGCATGCATTCTGTAATCCCCTTGTAATCCAAGGGTTTTTACTAAAGCTATCCTTATATCTATATTGCACATATGGACAATACCCTTCATATAATGTAAGATATTTATCTAGAAAAGCTTCATATGCTGCATTTACTTTCCCGACATACACCTCTTTCCAGTCTTGCTCACTCAAGTCATTTCTAAATCTACAAATTGCTTCATCTGTCCTTTTCCTAACATATTTAATCCTACAGCCAGCTTCCTTCTCATTAGGTATTTGACAATCCAAAACACAAAAAACAGGTAAATGGTCGCTTATATCATTGATCATCAAACCACTCTTGATTTTACTTTCTAAAACATTTGTAAAGATATGGTCGATCAATGTCGAACATGTTGTTGTTATCCGAGTTGGCTCGGTGATCAGTGGAAACAACCCTCTACTGTGTAGCATCTCCAAATAATCACTAGCTGCAGCTTGTCTATTCACACTCAACAAATCAATGTTTGTGTCCCCACACAAAATATAATTTTTCTTTTCATTCAGCTGACATAACACCTTTTCTAGCTGTTCATTAAATATTTCAATTTTTGACCCAGGTATTCTGTAAATGCATGTAACAACAACATTCCTCTTCTTTTCCACATCAATCTCCACTGTAATGCATTCAATAAAATCATTAATGGCTGTTGTCATACATTCTACAATTCTGCATTTCAAATCAGTGGACACAAATAAGGCAACACTGCCTCCCCTCTTTTCTCTTCTACTGCAATGATACAATTCATAACCTTCCATACAGAAATCTACACCTCGAGCTTCATTAATCCATGTTTCTGACAGCGCTATGGCTGAAAATTTTTGTTTTAAAGACCTTAAATATTCCTGGATCTTGGTAAAGTTTGCATACAAACTCCTACAATTAAAATGTATTACTGATAATTTACTGTCCAAGCTAACTATATCATTGAACTTTTCTTCTGTATAGTAATCACACATGGAATTAATTGTGTTAAAGCAGTGATTTTCTGGATCAATATTACATTCAAAATCATACAACTTGTAGTCCATGTGTTTAGCTCTTAACAGTGTGTAGCCCCTTGTAGGCCCTGATAAATCAGTCTCAGTCATCATTTTCTATAAACAAACAGATAAACAAATAATATAACCCTACAGATGTTATTTTTACAACTGCTGTGTTTAACCAACAAGTGCCACCATATGGAGAACGTCTCGGGTTATGACCATAACCCTTGTTCCCTGAGAAGGGAACGAGACACTGCGTCGAGAATCGACACTTTGGGGACGCTCCCTTAGCGTGCGCCTCTGAAGTAAGAATGAAACTAATCCAATCCTGATTGGTGTTGGGTCATGACGTAACATGTGACGGCACATAAAAGTGACGCCGGCACACACACACATTAGCCTAGCGATGAAGCAAGACGCTCTCAGGCCTCGAGGGGCGTGGCAGGACGACGCAGTGTCTCGTTCCCTTCTCAGGGAACAAGGGTTATAGTCATAACCCGAGACGTTCCCTTTCGAGGGAACTCAACACTGCGTCGAGAATCGACACTTTGGGGAACGAATGCCCACTAGGCCACGCACCGAAAAACAGGCCTGCCCTAGAGTGAAACTGATCTCAGGCACTAGCTAGGACGAGAGCACATGTGCGCCATGCGTACTATGGAGGTGCAGACTAAAAACCTGATAAAAGTGTGTGGGGTAGCCCAACCGGCTGCCTCACAGATCTCCTGGAGGGGGGACTCCCGAGAGGAGGGCCCTAGAGGACTCCATGCCTCTAGTAGAATGAGCCCTTGCGGCCAAAGGTGAAGGCAAATTGCGCACCTTGCAGGCCTACTTATGGTTTGTATAGCCGGGAGCCCCTAATAGGTGATCCAAAACACACTACAGTAGGTCTGACCTCCTCCAAGAAGAGGACCTCTCAAGGTAAATACTCGGAACTCTGACTGGCAGAGCAAGGAACCTCTCCTTTTTTGCCGACACATGATGTGGAGGATGAAATACTTGCAGGACCATGGACCTAGCCATGAAAAATTGCACTTAAGGCACATAGCTGGGTCTCGGATGCAGGATGGCCTTAACTCTGCCGGGGGGACACCCCAAGCAAGCTGGCGATAATGCCAGGGCTTGGAGATCTCCCAGTCTCTTTAAAGAAATAGCTAAGAGAAAGGCTATCTTGAACGTGAGGTCCTAGGGGAAGCCGACTGGAGGTATTCGAAGGGAGCCAGGGATAGCCCTTCGAGAACCACCGCCAGGACCCAGGAAGGAACCCTGGACCTGACTGTCGGTCTCATAATCCAATACCATGGAGAAATAGTATGACCAGTTGGTGCCTCCCCAAAGGCCCAACATTTAGTGGTGCATGGAACGCCACAATGGCAGCCACGTACACCCTACGTGTGGATGGGGAGAGATTTGTAGAAAAACGATCTTGAAGAAACTGCAGAACTGAAGCCATTGGGCAGTTAACTGGGCCTAACTCAAGTTCTCTACACCAAGTAGAAAAACATTCCACTTGAGGCCATATAATCTCCTAGTAGACGGAGCCCTAGAGATAAGTATGGTTTCGACCACCCCAGATGATAGACCGGCATCTAGGTACTGAGCCCCCTCAGAAGCCAGACCCACAATTTCCACAGCTCTGGATGAGGATGGAATATAGTGCCCTCCACCTGAGACAACAGATCCCTCCTCAGAGGAATCTGCCATGGCGGAGCTATCAGGAGTGAAATTAAGTCTGAAAATCATACTCGGGCTGGCCAAAACAGGGCTATCAGAAGAAGACTGATGCCCTCCTGACGGACCCTCTCCAGGACTCCTGGGAGCAGAGCGATCGGGGAAAAAGCGTACAGGCGAAGCCTCGGCCAGGCCTGTACCATGGCATCCAACCCCAGCGGGGCTGGATGAGTGAGGAAGAACCAAAGTGGACATTGCCCTTCTTGAGACGCAAACAGATCCACTTCCACTGCTCCAAACCTCTGCCATATCAACTCCACCACCTCTGGATGGAGTCTCCATTCCCCGGGCCTCAGCCCCTGCCTCGACAGGATGTCTGCTCCTTGATTCAGAACCCCCAGGACATATATTGCTCTTAAAGATAATATTTTCCCTTGGGACCATAAAATGATCTGATGCGCCAATCTGGATAGAGGGCGCGATCTGAGTGTCCTTTGTCGGTTTAGATAAGCTACCACTGAGACGTGGTAACCTTTGATGTCTGTGAGGAAGCTCCTCAGAGCCCTGAACACAGCCAACATCTCTAGGCAATTTATATGCCAAGAATGATGATGGTCCTGCCACAGACCCCTGGCAAAGCGGCCGTCCGAGACCGCGCCCCAGCTAGCGAGGGAAGCGTCTGTCGAAACGGTTTCCCGGCGACATGACGCCCCTAATACTAGCCCTTGGGACAAGAACCAAGGTTCTTCCATATTAATAGGGAACGAAGGCATCTGTGCGTAACCTTTATTATACGGAACCCTTGGCTTTGAGCCACCACTGAAGGGGCCTCATGTGAAGCAGGCCCCAAAGGAATTATGTTGGATGCCGCTGTTATGAGGCCCAGCTGTCTTTGAAATTGCTTTACAGTGATGGCCTGGCCTAGCTTTATCCTGGACACCATGGCCAGGATGGATTCGATACGAGCGGGAGACATACGTGCCCGCATCGTAACCGAATTCTATACCACGCCCAGAAGAGTAGTCTTCTGAGCTGGGTCCAACACATTTTTCTTAGTGTTGAGCCTCAACCCCCGGTTCTGAATGTGGCCAAGGACGACATCTCGATGCCGAACTGCCATTTCTCGAGACTGGGCCAATATGAGCCAGTCGTCGATGTAATTCAGTATACGGATGCCCTGAAGCCTCAGTGGAGCCAGAGCCGCATCCCTACACTTTGTGAACGTGCGGGGAGAGAGTGCTAGGCCGAACGGAAGAACCCGATATTGGTATCCTTCGCCCCCGAAAGCAACCTCAGGAACCTCCTGTGACATGGAAGGAAAGAGACATGAAATAAGCGTCCTTAGATCCATCGTGACAAACCAGTCCTCGGATCTGATTTGGTTCACGATAATGTGGAATAGTAAGCATTTTTAACCTGAATCTCCTCAAAGAACGATTCAAAAGCCCTAGATCTAAAATTGGCCTCAGTCCGCCATCCTTCTTTGGAACTATAAAGTACCGGCTGTAAAACCCCGACTCCCTGTCTGGTAGGGGAACACGTTCTATGGCCCCTTAATTCCAGTAGAATCTGTACCTCTTGTTCCATAGCCCGAGCCTGTTCTGGAACCACTGCAGTCGGTACCACCCCAGCAAACTAGGGAGGTCGGTGACCGAACTGCAATCTGTACCCATATTTTATAATATTTGATAATATACAGGACCCATATAGATATTTACGGAAGGCGTTGCCATTCTTCTACAAAATCTACTAAGGGAACCAGCCCCTCGAGACTGGCCTCGGGTGGTTTTCGAGCACTATTCTCGACTTCCTGAAGCGGAGGACAGGCAGGAAAAAAGTCGATACAGATTTTGTGATCATAGTCGGTGCCCTGTTGAAAGCTTTTGGGGCGAACGCCACGGTGTGCGTTCGCTGGAAATCGATGTGGCCCGAAGCGTCAAAGACGGCGTGACAACATCTTCTTCCCCGAGGGCAGCTGCTGCTAGAACAACCTTGATTGTTCCACAGCAGGGGGGGGCAGCCCTCAGAGGTCCTACACTACCTTTAGGACCTCTTCGCCTGAAGGACGGCCCTCAGGTCACCCTTCTGGCTGGAGGACTTCGGTTGAGAGTGCTTCCTCTGTTGCCAAACTCCCGCAGGAGGGGGTCTAGAGGCAACGCTCTCTTTTTTTTTTCGCTTCCTGAAACCTGTCAACGACTGTAGTGACAGCGTTAGAAAACAGGCCAGAAGGAGATAGCGGAGTGGCCAACAGGAAATATTTGCCTTACTTAGATCTTTAAGAAGATCGGCCTGGTACGCCTGCAAAATCGTCATAGAGTGCAGGCACGCACCAGCCTGACCTTTTCTTTTCTAAATATTTTACCAAAGGAACCAGGCTCTCGAGCCTGGCTTCGGGTATTAAGTCAAGTCAAGTCAAATATATTTGTATAGCGCTTTTCACAATACAGATTGTATCAAAGCTGCTTCACAGTATCAATCAAAACAACTTAACAATGTTTGTTTATTACTGGAAAAAAGACATCCAAGTTTGGCAAGTTTGGTAAGTTTGGCAGAGCTGATCAATGGTATGATTGGTTAATTAATCGGGGATTGGGGTAACCCCATTGGTTGGGGATTAATCGGGATTTGTTCTCGACCCCCTGAAGCGGGTTTCCGGCAGGGCTGGACCGAAAATGATTCTCGACTGGCGAACGCGAATGCTGCCTGGCCGCAAAAATGTGGGGCGGACAGTGCAGCCTGCGTTCGCTGGAAACCGATGTGTACCGAAACGTTTTTAACGGCGGAAGAGCAACATCGATTTCCTGCACCATAAATATATAATGAACATATAATGAATGTGGTGAGATACGTAAAGAGTGGGGTTTTTCCCAGGATCTACACATATATATATATATATATATATATATAAAGATCTGGGAAAAACAGTAAGCCCCGGCTCTGAGGTTGTGAACGGTGCTGCAGGAATCTCTCGTCTAGTTCATATTGACGGGGATCATCCTGCTTATTTTGTGGCCAGCTGATATATTTTATATATATATATATATATATATATTTATTTATTCATTTATTTAATCTGGCCACAGCACGCATCACAACCTCCACGAGCTCTACATAAGCAGAAACATAAGCTGGCGAGTGTGACTCATGTTGCTCGTTCCCGATGCTGAGCACATCTACTTCCTTATAAACAGATAGCTGCGCGGGCTTCTGCGTCGTGAACGAGTGTCATAGAATCTGCGGATGATGAGAGAAAAAGTGCCTCAGCAGTCTCGTTCTCATCCGCGAGATCCTTCTGCGATCTCCACGATCTAAGCCGTCGCGCCGTTTTTATTCCTCAACGGACACGGGACCCGAATTGCGGGGATCGCGAGCCTGGCCATCATCAGGAAATAATATAGCCAAGCGGGAGCGCAGCACTCTAAAAGTAAGTGCTTCACAGTGTGCACAGGCAGCTCTCTCTCTAATTGACAGTGCGTGCTACGCCCCTAAACAATACACACACACACAGCTGATGTGTGTCCCCACCCGCTTTTGGCATATATCTTGGGCAGGGGTGCACACACTTAGTGTATTGTTCACTCGCCATAATATAGAGCTTAGCACAGACAAACAACATCAAGTAAGACAGACAGTTTCACAGAGAGCGCTTGCTGAAGAGCGAAAAGCTAATGTGTGTGTGTGCCGGCGTCACTTTTATGTGCCGTCACATGTTACGTCATGACGCAACACCAATCAGGATTGGATTAGTTTCATTCTTACTTCAGAGGCGCACGCTAAGGGAGCGTCCCCAAAGTGTCGATTCTCGACGCAGTGTTGAGTTCCCTCGAAAGGGAACAAAATAAATGATTTAGTCCACAATAAGTCCAAAAAATAAAAGTCGCTGGGGTAGGAAGTCCCAATGGCAAAAAATGATATACAGTCATAGTCAAAGTAGAAAAGTGTTTCCTACCTTGCTCCCATAGGTGCACCAAACTCCCTTCAAAACTAATTAAACATCGACCAAGGATTGAAGCTTTTCGAGCGCCCATTAAAAAAAGTAAAAAATAAATTATATATCCGGACAATAACGTAACTAATCCTTTGGTCTTCACCTGGCCCAAAATTCATATATTCCCCAGAAGCATCTTCATTTGTAGCAGTCCAGATCTTTCAGCTCCCTAATCATCAACACTTTCTCCGCTTCCGGCGAGGGGCCATTCAATCTTATCAACACCTTACAATCTCTAGTCCAGGTAGCTTTTATTTTGCGATCCTTCCATAGCTGCCGAGCAACTCGGGCAATCTCTGCATTTTTAGATGTTAGATGTTCATTGATGTACACCGCCGTGCCTTTGAGCTTTTTCCCCTGCACCAAAAGTTCAGTTTTGTGTTTACGACTCACAAAACGCATCATAATTCTGGGCTTGGTTGTGCGGTTCTTTCTTGGTAGAATGTGACAAGTTGCGATGTTACTCTTGTCCAGAAGGATGTTCTTACTTTGAAGAAAGGAAATTACCTGCGTTTCAAGGAATTCTTGATCTTTCAAATTTAAACTTTTCTCGTCATCTCTCTTGATCATCGCAGCAGCGTACGTCCTTGGTTTGACATCAAGGCCGCTTATTATTACATCTTCTTTGCGGGTAAACAGTTCCATATCCTGGATTCTACGTTCCATTTCATCCATCTTCAACACTTTATTTTCAAGTGCAGCAATCCTCAGATCTTTTGCGGCCGCACTTTCTCTGAGTTCTCTAATTTCTGCCAAAAGATTCGTTATCTCAGTTTGCTTTGCTATAACGTCTCTTATATCTTGCGTCACTTTCTTCAGTGTTTCATTCATTTCTTTTATTGTTTCTTCCATCGTTATCTTCTTTGGAGGCATTATAGCCTCTGGGTACCAAAATACTATTAATTTGGCTTACCAATTAAAGTATATATCGATAGAAACAACAAACAATGTGGAAGAGCCGCGAGGCACACTCCATCATCATGACGTCACATCCTCCATATGGATCCCTGAAATTATTATTCTATTCTACTATTATTATATAAGAATTTCGATATGCTGTTGAAAATGCTACTGCTGCTTGTTAGCTTTTGAGATACGGTTTTCTCCTGATTAAATGTTTAATATAACTGAATAAATGAATGAGTAATACCGTTTTTTAAAGTTATTGTTTTGTCGATATAATGAACAACCGTTTATCTATTCACAAAACTTAGTTTACTCTGTGTATCGTTTTCTTTGGGTGTACATGTGGCAACTGTTAAAATGCCAACAGAACGTGAAAACATCTGATAACAGCAGCTGAAGTTTGCTGTTGCGATTACATATAATTTCTTGAACTTTATACACGTTTGTCTTATACACACAAAATAGCAAAGAACTAACTAGCTACAAACAGCGTTGGCATTGATTTACGCTCTTGATCAAATCGAAAAATTACGTCATAAAGTATACATGGAAAATACATTTACAAAATTTGTACATAATTACAAATTCAGGTCCAAAATGTTTGTATGCGTTTGTCATAGACACACGAAATAGCATAACTAAGTGGCTACTAAAGCCAGCGCTGGCATTTGTTTATGTCCTTGATAAAAACTAAAGCATTACATCTAAAATTATACATGCAAATACATTTAAAATTATTAAGTCTTACTTACTGGTTGTGGCCCAATAACTGCTGCCTCTGGTTTTAAAGCTGGAACTGCTTCATGCTTTAGTAACAGTTTGTTGTTGAATCCGACAATGAATTTGTGGAGATTCTGGAAGCTGTCTTCCGTAAAATGCGCAGCACAGAGAGCTAAATTACGATTGTAATTTTCTGGAACATAATCAAACATAAATTGTAGCCATTGTTGACGAACTACAGCATCCGTAGGAAGCCTGAACACAGAAGACCTGACAGCTGGGTGAAAATAACACACTTTCGACGGCATGGCTACTGCTCTCCACTATAACTTTTCCTCTTCCACAAAGCAGCAGAAATATGGCCATGTCCCCTTTTTTGAATATTCCGGAGAGAGGGTTGATTATGGGTTAGTTACGTATAAAACCCGGGAAGTATCGTTGTAGTCCCATTCGAGTCGTTTTTGTAGGCATTAAACCTCCTGATTTTTAAAAGACGATATCTCTGCTTATGTTGAACTTTCAGCGCAGCAACTTTGCAGATACTGTTCATGCACCAACAGCAACATTACACACTATTTAAAATGAAAAAAGTGAAATCGCAATCAACCACCCCTTTAACTCTTTTGATCGAGTAGCCTATTAAATATACTTTTTTTACATAGTTTTTCATACAGTCTTATGAAACTTACATTGTTTGAAAATATTGATTAAAATAAAACAGATATGTTTCTAATTCTGCGTATCTGAATTGTTGTGTAGGCTAGCCCACTGATAGTGTACATAGGAATTTACTTTAATTCTACTTTACTCGACTGAATTTTCCAGCTATTCATGTTTTCACTGTTATACGGTAGGGGGCGCTATGACACATCTTCTAGTACATAATCTTCGGATCAAAACACAGGAGAAGAAGAAGCTGAAACAAGTGCTAGAAGCATAGACATAATAAATACATAGACGCCCTATTGGCCGCTGGAGCGTACGTCAACGGGCCGCCATATTGCGGAGGGCAACATTCCCATTTCTCTCATAACGGGAGTTGAGGAAAAATGCCTGCCTCATGTGCTGCTTGGGGCTGTACAAATCGCCGCACTATTGAAAACAGGTCTCGGGGAATTACTTTTCACAAGTAAGACTGAACATTTGTTTTTGGTGGTATTTGTCATGATTCTGCCATCATGTCCTTGATTTTCCCTGGTCTTGTGGCAGGATCATGGCAGACCCATGTTTTGTGTACAAGCGCATGGCCTGTTGTTTGGGCCATGTGCTTGTGTTGTCTTGTTACGTAACCCCGCCCCCTTGTTATCCTCGTCTTGTCATTATTGTTTAGTCAGCTTCACCTGTCCTTGTCATTAGTGTCTCCCTATATCATCCCCTTGTGTTTGCTGTCCTGTGTCGGTTCATTGTGAAACCTGCTGTGGTGTTACACTCTGTGCATCCTGCCTGTGTTTGCTTTAGTTACGTGTGAGTCATTGAAAAATATTACCTGTGAGTATCTTGTCTTAGTTACGAGTCCTGTGAAGATCCTGTTTGTGTATTTGCTGTTAGTTAGCGTCTAGTCATCTGTCTAAGTCATAGTCTAGTTAGTCATTCTCTGTCTTGTTTTACCCCATCGTGGGCATTATTTTCCCCTTTTTGTCGTCAATAAATTGTGTGTTTAGTGTACTCTGTCTGCGCCTGGGTTCTCCTTCCTCACCATCATAACAGAATGAACCGACCAAAAAAGAACCCAGCAGACAGTATGTCCTCCCGGCCCCAGTTACAACGGGAACAATGGTGGTTGTCGGCTCCCGCCGATGGAGAAGGGGTCAACTGTCCAGTCCCGCCCCAGGGTGAGTGGATCCTGAAGAATTATGCCCGACTCTGGGATCATTTCTCCCGGGAGGATCCGCAGACTTCTTCCTCGGGGTCTCCACCCTCAGCCTGTCTGCCAGTGATTCCGGAGGGTCGTGTCCTAGGTGTTGTTTCCCAGGGGAATCAAGCTGGTCCCACTTCCACTCCCAAGACATCATCCGGACCCGAAGGTCTACTCGGCAAGCGAGGGAGACGGACCTCTTGGGAGTCAGCATCAGAGTCCTCCGTGACGGAATCAGCCCTCCTAGAGACTGATCTTCCAACCCCAGACACAGATCCTGCCATGGTTCCCCAACCACACACCAGTCCGCCAACGGCGTCTGCACCGCGACCTAGGAAGAAGAAGAGGAGGAAGGGAGCCTCCCGTCCTTCGTTTCTGTTTGGTCCAGAACCCGCTGCTGCAAGCGCTGTCCCCGAGCCCGCTGCTGCAAGCGCTGTCCCCGAGCCCTCTGCTGCAAGCGCTGTCCCCGAGCCCTCTGCTGCAAGCGCTGTCCCCGAGCCCTCTGCTGCAAGCGCTGTCCCCGAGCCCTCTGCTGCAAGCGCTGTCCCCGAGCCCTCTGCTGCAAGCGCTGTCCCCGAGCCCTCTGCTGCAAGCGCTGTCCCCGAGCCCTCTGCTGCAAGCGCTGTCCCCGAGCCCTCTGCTGCAAGCGCTGTCCCCGAGCCCTCTGCTGCAAGCGCTGTCCCCGAGCCCTCTGCTGCAAGCGCTGTCCCCGAGCCCTCTGCTGCAAGCGCTGTCCCCGAGCCCTCTGCTGCAAGCGCTGTCCCCGAGCCCTCTGCTGCAAGCGCTGTCCCCGAGCCCTCTGCTGCAAGCGCTGTCCCCGAGCCCTCTGCTGCAAGCGCTGTCCCCGAGCCCTCTGCTGCAAGCGCTGTCCCCGAGCCCTCTGCTGCAAGCGCTGTCCCAGAGCCCTCTGCTGCAAGCGCTGTCCCAGAGCCCTCTGCTGCAAGCGCTGTCCCAGAGCCCTCTGCTGCAAGCGCTGTCCCAGAGCCCTCTGCTGCAAGCGCTGTCCCAGAGCCCTCTGCTGCAAGCGCTGTCCCAGAGCCCTCTACTGCAAGCGCTTTCCCAGAGCCCTCTACTGCAAGCGCTGTCCCAGAGCCCTCTACTCCAAGCGTTGTCCCAGTATCGGCTGAGAGAGTTGCGGCTGATCTAGCCGCTAAGGAGGTTCTGCAGGCTGTTTCTGCTCACCAGGAAATGCCTGTCATCATTGCTGCAAGAACCTTGTCTGAGTACTTGTACCGTCTTGTCAAGATCCTTGAAGTCCCTGTCTGTCCTGTCCCATGCCTTGCTCCCAAGGCTGCCGCCGAGAGCGCAGCACCCACGCCTGCCGCCGAGAGCACTGTACCCCAGTCGGCTGCCGAGAGCGCCGTACCAGATTCGGAGATGTGGAGCATGGGATCCCAGCCATCTTCTTTGAGCTCAGTCCCAGTGTCGCCTCCACGGTCACCTATTTCCCCAGTAATGAGTCCTGTTATGCCTTCTACTGTTTCCCCCGTCCGGATTCCTGTTCTACCTCTCGGTGTACCCCCTGTCTCTACCTCACCTCGGACTGTTCCTCGTGTGTGTTCGTCCAGTTCACCCCGGACTCCCCGCCCCAGATCTTCACCTCGACAACCCAGGACCCCTAGTCCACCTATTCACCCTGGACTGCCCCCTAAGAACTTTCTGTTTTCTCCACCTCCCCTGCCTTGTTTATTGTTTTTGATGTTTCACCCTAACCCAGTTATTGTCTTTTCTTGTATGCCTTTGTTATTATTTGTCATGTTTTGTTGGTTCATGTCTTGTCCCGTGTTTGATGTCTCCTTGAGGAGCGTCTGGAAGCCGCTCCTTAAGGTGGGGGTTCTGTCATGATTCTGCCATCAGATAACAATTTTGTCACAATTTACTGCCATCACATCAATTAAAGAGGAAAGTACTCACATTTTCAATCAGACAGTCACATCAGGTATATAACAAAAGAACAAGTTTGGGTGTGTGTCAGTCAGGTAAGCATGTTTAAGAATGCAAGCCAGCAAGTATAACATTGTACTAGCTATTCACTTACAAGCTGAGAATGTGTGTCAGGTGATATAAACATTTTCATCCTCCTTTCTACTAGGACCACACCTATGCATTGCCTGCATCTCCCACTGATTTAAAGGCCAGACTCTGTGAAGCCTTGGCTAGAGTGGAGAGTCTGGAGTGAGAGAAGAGGAATGTGAAGGACCGAGAACGGAGGGCAAAGAGCACTGTGGATGATCTTCTGGAGGATCTGAAGGGGAAGAACCTCATAAATGAACACTTGAAAGAGAGGCTCAATTTCTACTCTGGTAAAAAAAACAAAAAAACTTTATGCATATCTTATGTGTACACTTTCCCATTATTATTGCAAGAACACTTATTAGTTAGTCTGTTATAACTGAATTTCAGATCTTCCGATAGACCTCTTGTCAAAACAGTGCCACGAGTACACAAAAGAGCAGAAGGAGTTTGCCCTCACTCTTCACTTACATGGCCCAAAAGCCTATTTGAGAAAGTCTCTCCAGCTCCCACATCCACATACATTACAGAGGTATTCTTATTTGATTGCACAATTGATTTTGTGCACAAAGATTGCACATTGAATTTGATTGCACAAAATGGTTTAATAAATGAAATTACTACTTTTCATTTTACAAAGATGGATGAGGTCTTTAGATTCCAAACTTGGCCTCAACATGATCATGTTGGACATGTTGAAAAGACGACAAGAGGAAGACCCAGCTAAATATGGATTTGTGACTCTCATGTTGGATGCCATGGCTATCAAAAAACATGTTCAGTACAATCCTCATACACAGAAAATGTCTGGATTTGTGGATATGTATTTATTATGTCTATGGCTAGAAGGTTGCTCACGCAAATGTAAAATAACGTGATCATTAAACATTAAACAGTGTGTAAATCAAAACTGCTTAATGTCTCCAAATGAAATGAAGCGTTACACAAGAAGAGAAAACGACTGTGAAGCTTTGGGGTTGTTGGACTCGATCTACTTCATCTGTGTTTTGATCATCGATCTGAATCTGATCTTGGACAAAAAATTAGATTTTTTCAACTGTTTAAAATGTTGCCCTTATGAAGCTAATAAAAAGTTTTTAAAATTAAAGTATGGTTAAAGGGAAGTATAAAAAATAACATTTGAACATAGGCCTACAGCAAGTGCAAAAATAATATATTAGTAAACTATAAGTATAATGTCAAGTTCACTTAAAGAACTTGTATTATAAAACTAGTAGTTTACTGAGAGTATACCTCAAAGTGTACTTTCATAAACTAAACATGTGCTACAACTATTAAAATAGTAAACTATCCATAAATTCACTTGCAGTAGGCTACAAATGAGAAACGTAATTATGAACTAGTTGTGCACTTAAAGGGATAGTTCACCAAAAAATGAAAATTCTGTCAGTAATTACTCACTCTCATGTTGTTCCAACCCCGTAAAACCGTCGTTCGTCTTCGGAACACAAATTAAGATATTTTTGATTAAATCTGGGAGCTGGGCGCATCATTGTATGCTGATGACGTATTCATATTTATGTTTAAACCAAACCAGTCTATTCCTGTATTATTGGAATGTATTTCTTACTACAGTAGTCTCTCTGGCTATAAAATAAATCTTTCAAAATCCATTGCATTACCTTTAAATATCTCCTCTTTAGAACACCTAAAATTAATCTCCCCATTCCAAATATCAGACGACGGCTTTAGATGTCTTGGTATTTTTATCACAGCTTCACTTAATGATCTTATAAACAATAATTACACCCCTCTTATAGAAAAAAAAAATCAAGGTCAATTTGAAAACCTGGTGTTTACTTTCGATTTAATTTCTAGGGAGAATAAATGTAATTAAAATGAATATTCTTCCCAAGCTCTTATATTTATTTCAATCTATATCTAGTTATTTAAAAAGTTAGTTTTTCAAAGACTTCAATAAACACCTTTCAAAGTTTATTTGGAATAATAAAATGCCTTGGATCAAAATTTCCAAACTAATGAAGCCAAAGGACTAAGGTGGAAACACCTTGCTAAATCTTCAGTTATATTATTGGGCAGCCCATAAAAAATATGATTAGACCAATTCTATCTGGTATAATATGGAAGCAGAAACTTGCTCTCCACTACCAATTAGATTTCTACCATTTAGAATTATACAAAGCTAAAAAATATTTCGGAACATTATACCATATCAAACACTCTTCGAGCCTGGATAGATATTAAATCATATTTTAAAATATAGACAAAGGAGAGTTAAGAATGGACATAACAGTGATTGAAGACATTTTATTAAATCCAATCTGTCTAAAGGGATCGATATCAAGGACATATGATATCTTGTCTAGCAATTGCACCTCTGCCTTGCTGGGATTGAAGGAAGTCTGGGAGAAGGACATTGGTCAAACCATTGAAGAGAATGACTGGACTGTTGTATGTGATAACGTGTACCCTAAATGTACCTCCCTTGGGATCCATGAGCTCAATTTCAAATTCTTCAATAGAATATATCTTATACCGATGCGTGTTAAGAGGATGTTTACCAACGCTACAGGCCTGTGCTTCAAGTGTAATAAAGATTAAGGCACATTCATGCATTGTTTTTGGTACTGTGACAAAATTTTGTCATACTGGAAGAAAGTTCATAGTGTAATGGAAGATCTTCTTGGACAACACTTCGATATTACCCCAGGTTTGTATTTATTGAATCTTAATGTGAACAGTCTGTTTAAAAAAGATGCAATACAACTAATTGTTGTCCTGGTATACTTAGCTAAAAAATGCATTTTGTTACTTTGGTCTGCATCACAGCCTCCATCCTTTAAAATGTAGACATCACAAATCGCTACATGGTTACCACTTGAAAACCTCACCTACGATAAACATAAAAAATCTGACAGATTCTGGCTCATATGGTCTCCCCTTTGGGAATATACACTCACCTAAAGGATTATTAGGAACACCTGTTCAATTTCTCATTAATGCAATTATCTAATCAACCAATCACATGGCAGTTGCTTCAATGCATTTAGGGGTGTGGTCCTGGTCAAGACAATCTCCTGAACTCCAAACTGAATGTCAGAATGGGAAAGAAAGGTGATTTAAGCAATTTTGAGCGTGGCATGGTTGTTGGTGCCAGACGGGCCGGTCTGAGTATTTCACAATCTGCTCAGTTACTGGGATTTTCACGCACAACCATTTCTAGGGTTTACACAGAATGGTGTGAAAAGGGAAAAACATCCAGTATGCGGCAGTCCTGTGGGCGAAAATGCCTTGTTGATGCTAGAGGTCAGAGGAGAATGGGCCGACTGATTCAAGCTGATAGAAGAGCAACTTTGACTGAAATAACCAATCGTTACAACCAGAAGCGGTCCGAGCCTTTTGGGGGCCCTAAGCAGAATTTGATTTGGGGGCCGCCTCCCACTACGCGAAGTCACCTGTGCTTGACGATTATTGACACAAATGTCACACAATAATGATACATTTTAAATGAATACAGTGAGGTTATGTATTAATACAAAATAAATACTTAATAAAAAATAGATGCCTGCTTAAATAAAAAAGTTTTAACTTTTACTTTACTCTTTTACTAACTCTTTGAAACTTCTTAAAACAAACTGTCTCAAAACATGAAAAAAAATTATTTGCTAAAATAATGACAAAACTGAGAAATCAGAAACATAATAAGAGCAAGGTTTCAACAATGACAATTATTGTTGAAAACTAAAAATATTATTATTTCTCAACTGTCTCAATACAGTGTAACTGTCCTCAAAATCTTTTTTATTATTATTATTGTAACAGACTTTGTTGGATTGTACATGACAGAATCCAACAAAGTCTGTTACTATAATACCGGTAATGATGTACTGGCGCTCGTTGTATGTGTGTATGAAATCTATTTTTCCCCTCGGGGCTTGCCGTAGATAGGAATGGGTCGTGCGCACTTGGTAGTTGGTAATGGAGTGTCGCGGGTTTTTGGAGTTAGTGATCTGCAGATCTGTGGTATAATAAAGTGGAGAAGAGTTCAAACTGCTATGTTTATTATTTATTCAAACTGCTACCCTTACACCTAGAAGGTTAAGTTCCCCTGCGGCTATTTTCTCCAACTTAAACCGATACCGTGACTATGCGCAGTTGCGCACGAATTGTCTATGCACTCGCGAGGTGTCTAGATTATGCGCATGACTTAAACGCTGGCAGACACAGCAGCAGTTGTTGGCAGGTATATTGATCATGAAATCAGAATTTTCTTGTCTTGAATTATTCATTCATTCATTCATTCATTCATTCATGTCACTTTTTTAAGTCATCTAAAAAAAAAAATTTTTAAACTCGATTGGGGGGCCCCCTGGCCCAAGGGCCGGCCCTGGTTACAACCGAGGTATGCAGCAAAGCATTTGTGAAGCCACAATACGCACAACCTTGAGGCGGATGGGCTACGACAGCAGAAGACCCCACTGGGTACCACTCATCTCCACTACAAATAGGAAAAAGAGGCTACAATTTGCAAGAGCTCACCAAAATTGGACAGTTGAAGACTGGAAAAATGTTGCCTGGTCTGATGAGTCTCGATTTCTGTTGAGACATTCAGATGGTAGAGTCAGAATTTGGCGTAAACAGAATGAGAACATGGATCCATCATGCCTTGTTACCACTGTGGTATAATGGTGTGGGGGATGTTTTCTTGGCACACTTTAGGCCCCTTAGTGCCAATTGGGCATCGTTTAAATGCCACGGCCTACCTGAGCATTGTTTCTGACCATCCTCTGATGGCTACTTCCAGCAGGATAATGCACCATGTCACAAAGCTCGAATCATTTCAAATTGGTTTCTTGAACATGACAATGAGTTCACTGTACTAAAATGGCCCCCACACTCACCAGATCTCAACCCAATAGAGCATCTTTGGGATGTGGTGGAACGGGAGCTTCGTGCCCTGGATGTGCATCCCACAAATCTCTATCAACTGCAAGATGCTATCCTATCAATATGGGCCAACATTTCTAAAGAATGCTTTCAGCACCTTGTTGAATCAATGCCACGTAGAATTAAGGCAGTTCTGAAGGGGAAAGGGGGTCAAACACAGTATTAATATGGTGTTCCTAATAATCCTTTAGGTGAGTGTATAAAGGAACTCCCTTAACAGGCATACCGGACCGCTTCTAATTTCTGCTAATTTTCTTTGACTTCCTATCTAAAGGATGCTCTAAGTCAGGGGTGTCCAAACTCAGTCCTGGAGGGCCACTTTCCTGCAGAGTTTAGCTCTAGCCATACTCAACACACCTGCCTGGAAATTTCTAGCCTATAAGACCTTGATTAGCTGGTGGTCCAGGTGTGTTTAATTGGGGTTGGAGCTAAACTCTGCAGGACAGTGGCCCTGCAGGACTGAGTTTGGACATCCCTGCTCTAAGTCAATGTGACCTTGTTTATCTGTGATTGTTATTATTTTAATTTCTTTCACTTATTCCTGTCTTTTATGTTTTGTACACCCTGTAATATGAATAGAACATTATGTTGTGATACTGTAAATGTTAATTTTCTACTGTGTGCAAACAATAAAAAAAAAGGAAAAAAAAATTCTGGGAGCTGGATCACTCCTCCATAGGCTTCTAAGGGATTGAAACTTGTTCCCCGAAAAGTTATTAAAGGCATCGTTAAAATAGTCCAAGTGGCTCAATCTTAAGTTTATCAAACGACGAGAATACTTTTTGTGCGCAAAAATCCCCCAAAATAACGACTTTATTTCAACTATTCATTTCCTTCTCTGTGGGCCTCGAGTCAGTTCACTAGTGTAATAGCGAAAGCTTCTGTGTTGTACGTCACACGCATCACACACATGACCAACGTCGGCCACGTGTGACGTAGCACTACGCAATCACACTACGTGAACTGACTAGAGGCCCACAGAGAAGGAAATGAATAGTTGAAATAAAGTCGTTATTTTTGTTTGTTTTTGTGCACAAAAAATATTCTCGTCGCTTGATAAACTTAAGATTGAGCCACTGTAGTCACTTGGACTATTTTAACGATGTCTGTAATAACTTTCCGGGGCCGGCAAGTTTCAATACCTTAAGAAGCCTATGGAGGAGTGATCCAGCTCTCAGATTTAATCAAAAATCTTAATCTGTGTTCCGAAGATGAACAAAGGTCTTACGGGGTTGGAACAACATGAGGGTGAGTAATTACTATCCCTTTAAAGTTTACTAATGTTACACTTAAACATATACTTTCATATACTAAAAGTGGGCCAATTTAGTCCCAATCAGTATTAAAATAGTACACTACAAGTTTACTACTAGTACATATTGACATTAGTATACTTACATAATTATACTTAAAAATATACTTAAACGTTACTTAAGTATACTTCATAAAATGAACTTGAAGTATACTTCTTTTTCATAAGGGTACAGTCATATACAATACCTTATAATACCGAACAAGTTACACTCTAAAAAATGCTGGGTTGTTTTAACCCAAATTTGGGTGAAATATGGACAAACCCAGCCATTGGGTTTCATTTTTTTATTACATTTTTAACCCAATGTTTGAGTTTGTCCAAATTTTACCCAAAATTGGGTTAAAACAACCCAGCATTTTTTAGAGTGTATAAAGAAAAAATAAAAAAAAGGAGAGATTGCTTTAACACGCAAGCACACCAAAAACAAGATCAACTGCACTATACCAGGACAACACACCAGTTTCACACTCAGTTACAGCAACACACAAGTCTGGTGCAGGGGAGAAGTGAACCTCCTCAAGCAGTGTTCACTCTGCTCTCTTATAGCATAGCTCTGTAACATTCCTTACGAGCATCAGGTGTGGCTTATTAACTGCAAGGCAAGCAGAGTGAGGGAGAGACTGACAGAGCATATAACAAAAACAACTATATTTAAGAATAAAGTAAAATACATACAAAATTTTTTTTTTTACATAATACGTCCTTAGGACGTAACAATGTTCCAGTTATAATAAACGTTTTTGATTAAAGGGGTCATGACATGAGAAACCAAATTTTCCTTGATCTTTTGGTATATAAGAGATCTATGTACTATTAAAACTTCCTGCAAGATTCATAGCTTAAGACGTCCTCCCCATTATAAACGAAGCATTTATTTAATCAAGCTCTAAATACAGCTCGTTCTAGATCCATGGTATGAAGTGACGTCACGGTGCGAAGTGACGTACCAGGCGTTTGCATATGACCGCCTCCAGCGCAAGACAACTACGCCTCATTTCGCATCATCGCATGCGTTGTCGTGCAGCGAGTGGGTCTGTTTACAAGATGACCGCGATGCCACGCAGATGTGCTGTTCCTGTCTGAGTCTTTGAATACGCTGCCGAACGATCCAGACGTCAGGGAAAACAGTCGGATGCAGTTTATTTGCAGCCCGCCAAAGCTTAATTTGAACGGTGAGTGATCAGATGAGTGTGACAGGGCATGTTACTGAAGAACGAGCAGAGAGAGAGAGAGAGAGAGAGAGAGAGAGAGAGAGAGAGAGAGAGAGAGAGAGAGAGAGAGAGCCCCGGACGCGCGCGCGCGCGCCTTCAAACTCTCTCTCTCTCTCTCTCTCTCTCTCTCTCTCTCTCTCTCTCTCTCTCTCTCCCTCGCGCATTTGAATCAAAATCAATTTAGAATCGACAGGATGGTTTCACGTGGTGGAGCATTGTGTAATCTACGTGTGATACAAAATGATAAACGTTAATAATTTATGCATAAGCAGCACTGACGTTAGCCAATCATAACAGTGGGCGTTAACACTGAACTCTTAAAGGGGAAACACCTCCAAAACAGACTGTTTGAATCAGAGGTGAGAAACAGGGTGGGAAAAGGTCATAAATCACTATATTTTTAAAGTTTTTTTGTACAAAAAACTATAGTAATACTATAATTGCACCTAAGGGAACATAATAAAACAAAACAAAAAAACATGTCATGACCCCTTTAAGTCAATGTATGTTGCAACAAGCTATTTAGGTTATTCATGCTGTTGTAATTTGTTATTGCTTTTACACTTGAAAATTTCCTTCTAATGTTTGATGGTTGAAGGGCGAGCAGAATAATGTCATCTGTTATATCCAGTTTTTGGAAATGCTTAGGGGGATAGAGTGAACCTTACACTCCATTTTCCATTACAGATTCGTGCAAAACTTTTGCGATATTTTCTAAATGTTGACAAAAAAGAATGCGAAATGACGCATTCCATTAACCGATGTTATGGGACTAAAACGTACTCGGTTACATAGGTAACCTCGGTTTTCTCTAGAAGAGGGAGCGAGTATTGCGCAAGTTGCTTACGCTACGGGTAAAGTCATCTTTTCTCGAGATATTGAAGCCAAAAATTATCCTTAATTTTGCATTTATTGTCAACGTAGTGCAGCAGCCAGCAGACCTAGAGCAGGCCATCTTGCGTGCTCATTGGCTGCCGTGCGGCAACTGCTGCAGCCTACCACTGAGCCTCGCTCGTGACGCCACGCCCAATGAGGGCGCTTCGCACCCTCTACACATCATAGCCCGCCAGAATGGGGGTGGCTTAGCGTATAAAAGACAGGCTCGGAAGCTGCATCACTGGTTTCATCAGCTGAAGCGAAAATCACTCGTGGCGCCTGCACGGTCGGGTTACGCAATACTCATTCCCTCTTCTAGAGAGAACAGAGGTTACGTATGTAACCGAGTACGTTCTCTTACGAGAGGTTCTCTCGTATTGAGTAAGTTGCTTATGCTACGGGAACCCATTGTCATCGCCGTGCGCGCCCAGCCCCCACTTCATGATTCCCAGGGATTTCCGGGGAACATAGATAAGTGGGAAACAGGTGGCCAGCAATGCGGGCCAGCACATGTTATAAGCACATACAGGGTATACAGAGCGGTGTCGCCGGTCCATATAACTATTCACCATATAGTGCAGCTCAACCAGGAGAGCTAACGTTGCGTGAGAGTAGTCTGCGCATGATAATCTGGGCAGGATATACACACCGCTCACACTGACAGAAGTCTAGCCTGCAAGGCGGGAACTTCCAGGTCATAAAACCTAACAAATGTGGATGGAGAGGCCCAGCCTTCTGCCTCACAAATGTCTTGAATGGAAATTCCGCTGGACCAAGCCCACGACGAGGCCACGCCTCTGGTGGAATGCGCCCTGATGCCCAAACGGCATTGCAGACCTTTAGACTTATAAGCGAATGCGATAGCATCCACTATCCATCTGGAGAGGCTCTGTTTCGGGGCGGCGAGACCCTTGGTGCGCCCACCAAACGAGACAAAGAGCTGTTCCGAACGCCTGAAAGAGGCGGAGCGCGTAATGTTAGCCCTCCGCGCCCTGACGGGGCAGAGGAGATTAACATCACCCTCACTATCGGATGCTGGCAGAGCCGAAAGAGAAATGACCTGCGCTCTGAAGGGGGTGCCCAACACTTTAGGGACATAACCATGTCTTGGCTTAAGGATGACTTTAGAGTCATTTGGGCCGAACTCAAGACACGCAGCGCTAACAGATAGCGCGTGTAAATCCCCCACACGTTTGACTGACGACAGAGCTGTCAGGAAAACGGTTTTGAGCGAGAGGTACTTTAGGTCCACGGAGTCTAACGGTTCAAAGGGGAAAGCTTTCAGGGCCTCCAGGACCAATGAAAGATCCCATACGGGAACTGACGGGGGATTCATCCGTCTGGCTCCCCTAAGGAAGCGGATGACGAGCTCGTTTCTCCCCGCGCGTCGACTCAGCGAACGCTGCAACGGCTGCCACATAAACTTTAAGCGTGGATGGGGACCTGCCCTTATCCAACAGCTCTTGAAGGAAGCCGAGCAACCACGGGACCCCACACGTTCGTGGGTCTAGATCTCTATAAGCACACCATTTGGAGAACACCGACCATTTAGAAGCGTAAAGCCGCCTCGTAGAGGGAGCTCTGGATTGCGTAATCGTGTTTATTTACATTTTTTACATTTATTCATTTAGCTGACACTTTTATCCAAAGCGACTTACAATTGCTATATTTCAGAGGTCGCACGCCTCTGGAGCAATTAGGTTGAGTGTTTTGCTCAGGGACACATTGGTGTCTCACAGTGGATTCGAACTCGGGTCTCTCACACCAAAGGCATGTGTCTTATCCAGTGCGCCATCACCCACCCATATCACTCCAGTTCATCACTCCTTCTGGCAGGACAACGGGTATCCGTTGATTAACCATACGTGCAGAGACCAGCGCTCTGTATGGGGATGCCAGATTGAGCCGCGGGCTTGAGAGAGGAGATCTTTCCTCACCGGAATCGGCCAAGGGGCTGTGTGAGCGCTCCGACTCCCTCATATCCGCAAGCGTCAACCAGAGGTGCATCTCTGTGACGGTGAGCGAGGCCATGCATCTGCCCATTGCCTGAGCCGCGGATTTCGTCGCACGAAGGGAGAGATCCGTCGTGCTCCTCAAATCCGTGATGGCGGCTGGGTCCTTGCTTTTCTTGTCTCATTCGCGGAGGAGATCAGCTTGGAGGATCTGCAGCACAGCCATCGAGTGCAGAGCGGAAGCAGCTTGTCCGGTGGCGAACACGCGGCCAACAAGGGCTGAAGGGGGTCTGCAGGCTTCAGACGGGAGGGCAGACTTTGAGCGCCATCTCGCAGAGGGCTGGCAAAGGTGCGCTGCGACCGCCTCTTTCACTGGGGGGATAGCTCTGTACCCCTTCTCGGCGGCGCCGTCCACTTGGGAGAGCGCTGAGGAGACATGTGAGTGGAGCCTCGCGAAGAATGGTGCGTTCCACAACTTAGAAAGCTCGGCATGAAGCTCTGGCAGAAATGGCGCAGATATGGAAACGGGCGGGGGGCGGCGGCTGTGAAGGAAGCAGCCATTGAGCCTATTGGGCGCGGGCTCCTTAGGCGGTGACCAATTCAGGCCGAGTTGGTCGACGGCCTTTGAAAGGAGGCGCATGAGCTTGGCGTCCACGCCAGCCCGAGTCCTGCTGGATTCCTCGATCGAGGAGGAGGCGGAGTGATGAGAACTCGACCACTCCTCGCTGTCCGCCAGGATGGAACAGCTGTCACCTAGGTACGCTCCTTCAGCTTCATCCCCTGAGGCGGCGGCAGTGAGGGCCGAAGCCGGCAGCTGCGTGTCCGGGAGGGGCGGAGAAGGAGAGAGTGAGGCTGGCGGGATGCAATCCGGCAGGCGCTTCACTCTGGCCTCAGGCTCCGGCATCCTCTGCGCACGGCGCTTCTTCTTGCGCGGTTCAGAGGGTGGAGTGACAGCGTCCAGGGTGAAGGCTTCCAGTCGAGCCCGCAGGGTCGACAACGGAAGCGCTTCACAATGCTCACAGCCGCCCGAATCCAGGGCGAGGGCTGCGTGGTCTGGGCTCAGGCAGAGAGCGCAAATCACATGGCGGTCTCCTGCGTTGAGCGGGGCTCTGCACGAGCCGCAGGAAAGGCGACGCATTTTTAGAAAAACGCTTGCGCTCTTTTAGAGAGAGAAAGTGTCGCAGCGGCGAACACTCACAGAAGGCAAGCACAAAAGGATACTCAAGCCACCCCCATACTGGCGGGCTATGACGCGTAGAGGATGCGAAGCGCCCTCATTGGGCGTGCGTCACGCGCGATGCTCAGTGGTAGGCTGCAGCAGTTGCCGCACGGCAGCCAATGAGCACGCAAGATGGCCTGCCCTATGTCTGCTGGCTGCTGCACTGCGTTGACAATAAATGCAAAATTAAGAATAATTTTTAGCTTCAATATCTCGAGAAAAGATTACTTTACCCGTAGCGTAAGCAACGCAATACGAGAGAACCTCTCGTAAGAGAACTTCCTTTTTCCTCTCGCGATAAGTCGTTCCAAAAATCGTGGCAACAGACGTTGGTAGGTCTATGTATATCTCAACCACTGCACTGCCCATTATTAGGCTAATAATCAAAGAAGACGTAGTGTGTTATCCAATTATGATGACAAGGAAAGACCCTTATATTTGAGAGCGGCACAAGGTGTTTCTGGGTGTTTCTCCCTCATATCTGCTTCGAGGTCTTGATTGTGTCATTTCTTTGAGGTTTAGAATCCAGTATCCCTATAATTCTTTTGTCTTTAATGAATTTAAAAAGGAACTCTGTCTCGTATACTCATCATGCATTCCGGTTTTTGGAGAGGACGCTGGCGCATGTTAGGCTGGCGCTTCTCCTGCCATATTTTATTTTAATTTTAGTTTATTAACTATTTTTATGTATCATTTTAAATTCTCCTAAATTATTTTAACTCTATACTTTTATGAGTTTTTCTGTTGCCGATTTTGTACTTTTTTGACGTGTCTGAACCAGCCTTTCGAAGTGTTTGTTCTGGTCTGTCTGCTGCACACCGATCTCATCTGCTGCTGTGTTTCTCCTGCACTGTCCCTGCTACCTGTTCGCTGCCTGCTGTTGTCTCCGTGTGAGTCCAGGCGGAGTACAGACGGATCCCTGGTGTTGTATTAGCCTGATACCCAGCAAGTATCAGGCTCTTCACGTAATGGCTGAATAATTCTGAATGGCATCATGCGACTTCATTTAATCACTTGGATTATCGCCGTTTTCATTTCATCAGGAACCAGCGCTAAGCAGAGGACTGAACTTTTGGACATCACCATGCTGAGGAATTCTCTATCTGAACTTTTATCTCTGGATCACTTTGGCCACCCAAATTATAGCGTTTTAAAATCTCTGCGCTCCTCGCATCTCCTCCGTCGGCCTTGTTACTCTCACAGAGGCTCACGTCAGAGTCGTTCTGTTGCCGGTGCTGGAATCTCAGTGTTTTGGTCGAACTGTACTGCGTCTTACTTCTGTCCCTCGAGGAATTTGTTATGGAAATCTACGCTATCCAGAGATTTTTTCTCAAAACACTGTGGCGAATGTGCTCTGCAGCAATATGCGAATTGCTCATTTAAACACAAGGTCAATAAACAACAAAACGGCACTTATCGCTGATACTATTTTAGATAGGAAAATTGACATTCTGTGTCTCAGTGAAACATGGCACAAAGAAAATGACTATTTAATCTGAATATGTGTGCCCCATCTGGATATAAATACATTGACGCACCTCGTGCTTGTGGTAAAGGTGGTGGCCTGGCTGTGATATTTGGACCTAATGTCTCAGTTAATGTTATTGATGCACCTAGTGTTTCATCATTTGAATGTCTGGTTTGTAAAATCAATGGTGTTTCACCTGTTCTTATGCTGCTCATTTACCGTCCACCAAAACCTAATCCTGCATTTTTCTCTGAGTTTACTGAGTTGTTGACACTTCTTAGTCCACTCTGTCCTGCTATGGTGCTGACTGGCGATGTCAATCTTCAAATTGATAATCCTAACTGTGGAAAAACTGCTACTTTCATGGACATTTTGGATGGCTTTGATTTTACACAGCATGTCACTTTTTCGACCCATAAGCTGGGCCACACATTGGATGTAGTTTGCTCTGCTGGTGTTGACCTTAGATCTCTGAATGGTGTAGACATGAGTATAAGTGACCATAGACTCAATACTTTTGATATGAATGTCATGTCTTCACGAGCCACTTCTAAACGCACTATAAAATTTCGTATCATCAAGCACATGGACTTCTCGTTATTTTCTACCTCTCTCTCTGGGCTTCCTATCACTAACTCCGTGGAGCACTATAATTCCATGCTATCTGCACTTTTGGATGAGTTTGCACCTGTGCGGGAACGGGTTGTTACATTTAGGAAACCAGGTCCATGGTATACCCCAGAGTTGCGCTTAATGAAGGCTGCTGGAAGGCAATTAGAACGGCAGTACAAGAAATCTGACCTGACGGTACATAGGCTTCGCTATATTCAACAACAGTCTGAATACCACTCTGCTCTTAACATTGCACGTAAAAACTACTATTCTAACATCATTGGAAATGCTGCAACTAATTCTAAAGCTCTATTAAGACTGTTGACAATCTTCTTAAACCAACTAAGTCCATTGTTTACTCCTCTGCTGACCAGTGTAATTCTTTTCTAAATTATTTCACTGGTAAGATTGATGATATATACAGTTCCCTTACCGCCATCACCACAGTTGAGTTAGCTGTTACACTGCCTTTAAATCCCCCGATCACTACTTTTTCGAACTTTGACATGGTTGGAGTTGATTTCATTACAAGTACAGTTAAGTCCATGAATTCAACCACCAGTATTTTATATCCGGTTCCTTTTTCTGGTTATTAAGAACTGCTTTGGATCAATTTGCCCTCAAATGCTTTCTATTCTAAATTTATCATTGAGTTCTGGAATCATTCCTCCAGAATTAAAAATAGCTCCAATTACACCAGTCCCTAAGAAGCCTGGTTGTGATGTCTCTGATCTGTCTAATTTTAGGCCTATTTCAAACCTTCCATTCCTGGCCAAAGTTCTTGAGCGTGCTGTGGCTATTCAGCTAAATCATCACCTAGCAGAAAATAATCTTTTTGAACCTTTTCAATCTGGGTTCAGAAAAGGGCATAGCACTGAGACCGCCTTAGTGAGGGTTGTAAACGACCTTCTTATCGCAGCAGATTCTGGTCTATGCAGTATTTTGGTTTTACTAGACCTCAGTGCTGCTTTCAACACTCTATGTCATTCTCTCTTGCTGGATAGGATGGAAAATTGGCTGGGTATTTCTGGAGTTGTACTCAGTTGGTTTCGATCTTATTTAGCGCATTGGGCACAGTTCGTAAGCATGGACATTTATAAATCGGATACCGTGCCTGTGCGACAGGGAGTTCCTCAAGGTTCAGTGCTAGGTCCAATTTTATTTAATATTTACAGGTTCCACTTGGGCAGATCATCAGTAAATATGACCTTGGGTATCACTGTTATGCGGACGATACACAGATTTACATCACCACAAATCCGGACGCACATTGCTCATTAATAACTTTGCATAGCTGTCTAGCAGAGATCAGCACATGGATGCAGAACAACTTCCTGAAGCTAAACGGCTCTAAAACGGAACTGATGCTGATTGGTACAGTGGTGGCTATTCGTAAGGCTGAGCAGGTTAGTCTGATTGTTGACTTTAGCAGGGTAACCCCCACTCCACAGATGCGGAATCTTGGTGTAATTTTTGACTCACAGTTGAGTTTTGAAGCACATATAAAACAGGTCTCTAAAACTGCTTTTTACCATCTGAGAAATATTGCTCGACTTAGAACATTTCTCTCCTTTGTGGACACAGAAAGGCTCATACATGCCTTCATCACAACTAGGCTAGACTATTGTAATGCCCTGTTCTCTGGCCTTCCAGCAAAATCATTAAACAGGCTACAGTATATACAGAACTCTGCTGCTCGTGTGCTCACTCGTACCTCTCCTCGTGAGCACATTACACCGGTCCTTTCACAGTTGCACTGGCTTCCCGTAAAGGTGAGAATTGATTTTAAAATTCTCATTCTAACATACAAGGCACTACATGGGATCGCTCCAGAGTACCTACGTGATCTTATTAGCCATTATACTCTATCACGTTCTCTCCGTTCTGCAAATTCCCTCTTATTACATCAGCCTTTGTGTAAGCTCAAGACCATGGGGGAAAGAGCTTTTTCCTGCAAAGCCCCCAAGCTATGGAATCTACTTTCTTCTACAATCAAAAGTGCGCCAACATTGGGACAATTCAAAGGGTTGATTAAGACGCATTTGTTCAAGGCTACTTTTTCTTAATTGTTTTTATTGCTCTTGCTGTATTTGTTTATTTTATTGTATGTGCTTTGGGTTTGAGAAAAGCGCATTATTATTATTTATTATTATACTGTGCAAACATACCGCGTTATACGTCAGGTGACATGTAAATACGCAAAAACGTACTCGGTTACTAACGTAACCTCCGTTCTCTCTAGAGAGGGAACGAGTACTGCGTAATATCTTACGCTATGGGGAAAACCTCTTTTCCACGAGATATTGAAGCCAAAAAATTATCCTTCATTTTGTATTAATGTAAAAGGCTGTGCGGCAGCATGCAGACATAGGCAAGGCGGCTTGCGCGCCTATTGGCTGCCCTGCGGCAACAGCAGCAGCCTATCGAGAGAGGCGCTGCGTGAGACAACACATCCAATGGGGGCAATTCGCACCCATTTCGTCACGTCCTGCCAGAAAGGGCGTGGTCTTGCCCTATAAATATAGCTCGATTAGGCTGGTACAACTGGTTTTCATCGCCGAAGCGAACCAAAGCTGTGTATGCACAGCAAGATACGCAGTACTCGTTCCCTCACTAGAGAGAACCGAGGTTACGTTAGTAACCGAGTACGTTCTCTTACGAGAGTATCTCTCGTACTGCGTAATATCTTACGCTATGGGGAACACTATGCAAAACGCAGTGCGTACTGGGATCCAACACCAAAGTCCCAAGGGCAGTAGCCCGGGGCTCATATAGTGCATAATCACCATGGACTCACAGAGAGTCGGAGAAGAGAGGCTGCAAGCATCATTCCCCATGAAATAGCATCCCACAGGAGCTAGTTATGTAACAGTGTTTCACGCAGACAGGGTGAACGTGTTCAGCCTGAACTGGGTAATAGAAAGGGTTATTCAACACCCATGGGGCTGTTCTATCGCTCAGTGAGCGATGCACAAGCAAAACTCAGCATCTGGGCCGGCACAGCAGGGCAGATAGCACTGAATTCTATACAGACAGAAGCTTGGCTTGTAAGGCGGGAACCTCTAGGTTATAAAACCTTATAAATATAGACGCGAGGCCCAGCCCGCGGCCGTACAGATATCTTGCAAGGTAACCCCACTATACCACGCCCACGATGAGGCCACGCCTCTCGTGGAGTGTGCTCTTACACCCAAAGGACACTGTAGGCCCTTAGAAGTGTAAGCCAGTGCTATGGCGTCGACTACCGATCTGGATAAGCTCTGTTTTGATGCGGCCAGTCCCTTGGAGCGTCCGCCAAACAAAACGAAGAGCTGCTCGGTCTGTCTGAAGACAGACGAGCGGGACACATAAGCTCTCAGTGCCCTGACAGGGCAAAGGAGACTCGCATCCTCCTCCTCAGCATGAACCGGGAGTGCGCACAGGGAAATAACCTGGGCCCTGAACGGTGTGTTGAGGGATTTGGGCACGTACCCGTGCCTTGGTTTGAGTATGACCTTTGAGTCATTAGGCCCAAATTCCATACATGACGCACTTACTGAAAGCGCTTGTAAGTCCCCTATGCGCTTCACTGAAGCGAGAGCCAAAAGAAACACCGTTTTGAAAGACAGATGCTTCATGTCTGACAAATGGATTGGCTCGAACAGGGCACCTTTCATGGCTTCCAAAACCGTAGAAAGGTCCCACACCGGGACTGAAGGAGGTCTGGGAGGGTTCAGCCTCCGAGCTCCTTTGAGGAATCGCACAACCAGGTCGTTTTTCCCCAGTGACTGGCCAGACACAGGTTTTGTAAACGCTGCTATGGCCGCCACGTACACTTTGAGCGTGGATTGGGTCCTGCCCTTATCCAGCAGCTCTTGAAGGAAGGAGAGTACTTCCGCGACCCCGCAGTCTACGGGTGAAAAGCCCTGAGCTTGACACCAGGCAGAGAACACAGACCATTTCGAGGAATAGAGCCGTCTAGTAGACGGGGCCCTCGCCTGCGTGATCGTGTTTAACACTCCCTCCGGGAGGTTAGCGGGTACCCGTTGATGGCCCATGCATGTAGGGACCATAGTTGCATAGTCTTTTTGGGATTTATCTGGGTCGCCGTAAAACTGCCGTTTGTGTGCAGGCAAGCGGGCTGTGGTACCAGCTTGTTTACTGCAAAATACACTGGAACAGTCACATTGTTTGGAACTGAACGAGTGAGAAGTTTCGGTAGAGTCTGGCCGCGGCGAGACTTAAACACCGTGGGCCTTAGCTGACTGTATGTGTGTTGGTTTCTTTTACAGAAAACTTGGCACATGCAGTGTGTAGTGTTTGTGGGCACTGGGTTGTGGGCACATTCACTATAATTAATGCACAATTGACATGAGTCGAACTCATTTGTGCGAGCCCTGCACTGTGGCGGGCTGTGTTTGTGTGTAGAAATGAACACTGGGCTGTGGCATTTTTAATACACTCATAACACCATCGGCTGTGGCCGGAATACCAGAAAATACACTGCTTATATGATTTTTCTGGGTCGCCGTGAAAACGGCATTTGTGTGCAGGCAAGAGGGCCATAGTACCGGCTTGTTTACTGCAAAATACACTGGAACAGTCGCATTTTCTCGGAACTGAACGAGTGAAAAGTTTGGGTGTAAGTCTGGCTGCGGCGAGACTAAATTTTTATCTGCTGCGAGAGCTGGGATCGAACACGGGTCTCCCGTGCGAAGGCTTTGGGTTTCGCCACTGAGCCACAGGGGGAAACGACAAAAGCTTAAAATAGCCCGAGCAGATAAAGAGCGTCATCACATGTTTGTTTGTCTTGGTGTTTGTTTGCAGGCATGCGTGTTATACAACAGGCTCATTGCTGCAATATTGACATTTTCAGCCGCTCAAACTAAGAGGAGCTGAAAAATGTTTGAGAAATGGAGATTGGTCCGGCCTCGACGGGACTAAAACACACTCTTTCCTTATTCCGCCTGTGATGCACGCTCACGGGGGGCGTCGAGCAGATAAGAGAGCGTCATCACAGTTCCTTGTGTGTCGGCGTTTGTTTGCAGGCGTGCGTGTTATACAACAGGCTCACCGCTGCAATATTGACATTTTCAGCCGCTCAAACTTAGAGGAGCTGAGAAATGTTTGAGAAATGGAGATTGGTCCGGCCTCGGCGGGACTAAAACACACTCTTTCCTCATTTCGCCGGTGACGCACGCCCACGGGGGGCGGGGCAGCTTTCTTATAACGTAAAGAAAGCTAGCCGCGGTTTTGATGCTGGCCCGTTTCCCTGACGACTCGCAGGCAGAAGGGGGGAGGTCCACAGAGCTCGCCCCATCCTCACTGTCCGACGCCAGGATAGAGCAGCTGGTCTTCTCTACAGATGCAGCTATCTCGTCGTCATAATGGCGGAGGCGGCGGCGTGCGGCGGCCGTTGTCCGTCAGTGAGCGACTCGACTGAAGCAGGTGAAGCTGGCGGGCGAACCGGCGAGCTTTCACTGGCTGGAGAAGGCGAGGGGACCCGCTGTAGTGCCGCGCCGTAAAGTGCAGGGAGTGCAGACTCGGAGAAAAAATGCCAGGCGAGTCCTCAGTCACCATGGCAATAGCTCGCTCAACGAGCGCGAGAGCTGCATGATCCTTACCCAGGCGGGAAACGCAGATGAAATGGCGGTCCCCGTCGCTGAGTGCGGCTCGGCACGAGCCACAGGAACGAAGCATCTTTAAAAAGACGCTGCTCTTTTAGATAAAGAGAGAGAGAGTGTGAGTCGCGACGGCGAACACACACTCTCAGCAGAGTAAAAGGATATTGGCGACTGAAGGCGGCGAGGTGAAGGCCAGCGGCTTCAGGTTCAAGGGCTCGTCCCGCAGAAGGCTTATGTAGACGGCTTCTCACTCTGGATCCAGCGATTCGTGCGCTTCGCTGAAGAGATGAAACTCAGTTGTACCAGCCTAATCGAGCTATATTTATAGGGCGAGGCCACGCCCTTTCTGGTGGGACGTGACGAAATGGGCGCGAATTGCCCCCATTGGATGTGGTGTCACGCAGCGCCTCTCTCGATAGGCTGCTGCTGTTGCCGCAGGGCAGCCAATAGGCGAGCAAGCCGCCTTGCCTATGTCTGCATTTGCGCAGTTTGAAGGGTAATGGAAACGCGGCTATTGATTGTTTACAGTTTAATGGAAGTTACTCCCATAATTTGCGCAAAAGCATCATAGGGGGTAGGAAGAAGGTGGATGCACACAATGGTTTTCAATATGGTGGTAATGAAATGTAATATATTTGCTATACACAAACCTCTTGAAATCAGTAGATTTAAAGCAAAACATGATTTGGCCAGTATTTCATATTTATGAGATTTTTATTGTATTATTTGGCCCTCACAACAAGTATAGTCAAACTAATACTTTTGCACATACAATTCACACAGGTAGTTTGTGATCAGTCAGTAGGCCTACTAAACAAAACGACTGTATACACTTTCAGAAAAAAAAGTGCAAAAATTGTAACTGGTACAACAGCTTGCAACTGAGGCTGTAACCTTAAAGAGACAACTCTGTACCTCACCTACCCCTAAAACATTCATATTAGTATACTTTAAAGTGTAATGTTCCCTCAAGGTACCATTGTGAACCGTTTAGGGTTACAAGAGGTACAAAGTTGTCTAAGTTGTCTAAAGGTGAAACTTGAAAAATTTGAATATCGTTGTATTTCATGTATTTCAGTAATTCAAATTAAAAGGTGAAACTAATATATTTTGTATATATAACTATATACATATGCATGATTATACTTTTCAGAGGGCCGACATTTCTGTATTTAAAATCCTTTTTTTTAATGATTTCATGTAATATTCAAATTTTCTGAGATTTTGAATTTAGGGTTTTCATAAGCCATAAACCATAATCATCAAAATTATAACTTTTTCACAATATTCTAATTTTTCTAGTTTCACCTGTAAGGCTCCTCCAGTTACAAGCAGTTTCACTCAGTCGCATTTACTGTTGTTCGCTGAATTTTCGCAGGCGAAAGTTAATAGAAATCCATGCAATCTGGAACTTCACAAAGTTACTTGCAAACCCAGCGCCTTTTTGTTGGTCACGGATTCGCCATGTAGACCAACAGAATTCTGCTTGGTTTCTGTGTGATCTGTGCTTCATACATCTCTACACTGTTGACATTTAGACAATAGACTGTTTTGCCAGTGAAATGTCACAGAAATTTAGCTAATGTGACCAAACCTTAAATGTAGAATTTTTTGCACATGTTTGTGCCTAATGACTCGAGGTTTCTCAAATTTGATGGTAAACTGCCATTTATGGCAGATCAGTTTGTAATTAGGAAACTCTAGCAGAGGTTACTTTGTATGCACTTTGGTATTTTACAGCATATTTGACAAACGTACTTCTTTCTGAAACACCGTGAATCTGCTGCTTTTCTGCCTCACTGCTCAGTCAGTCAATGAACCTTCTAAGGAAACTTCCAATGCACCGTAACATCATATCTAGTCTAAAACAAATTCAAGGGGAGCTTTAGACAAAACTTTAGACACATTTGGTAATACTTATTTCTCAGTAGAAATAAAACAATAAAAAAAATTCATCAGGCACTGCTTTTAATCTTTCATTATCTAAATGCATGCACAGGATTGTGGTATATCGCTATGCCTCCTTCAAACCAACTAGAAAAGACCTTAGATAGGCTGTTACGCAAACAGAGTCGGATCTGCCTCAATGTCTTTCCTGTATGTAGCATTTTTCAGATTTGTGATGCAACCACTGTATTATTCCAGCCTCCTGGGTTTAAAATGTTGCACTGTATTTGTGCTACCAAATTTAGAAGATATATTCAGAAAATATGTCTAAAAATATGAACAAAATATAATCAAATATTCTGATCATGGTCTTGAGATGTTATTTCTCTCAAGTTTAAGCCTTTAATGATGATCCTAAAAAGTGTTGAACAGTAGGGGGTGCTGTGGCTTTTCTGATAACAAAGAGTGGATCATACAGTAGGATAAGATTTCCTTTTGATGTCCATCTCCTCCTCAAATATGAGTAAAAATGAAATAAATAAAAGTTTGCAACTTCAGTTTCATAGGAGTGACATCATTTAGATGACATGAGTCAGTGCATTTCCTAATTGGAAAAAAGCTTAAGACCAGTACCAGGTTCATTATGTGATTCCATCTTAAATCCTTTAATAAACAATTAACTGTGCAATAGAGTGGTTAATTTGATAAGAGGACGATAAACATTTTCATTTGTTTGGGTCGCCATTCATCAGGATCCCACTGGGAGCTGTGGCAGAATGCAGAGCGAGTGATTTTCAAGGATCCCAAGAGGTCAGACATCAATCAGAGGCAAAGCCGAGCTACTCGTTGCAAGCGGCCTATTGGTATACAGTAAGATCACCTGGAAGTGCTGCTGGCAATTCAAAGTCTTCAGTTTTGAAATAAAGGAGATTTGTATTAATTTCAAGCTCAGCTGCGTCTTGGAAATGGAACAGTTATTGGTTACACTTCGCTGAGAGTCATCGGGCATATAGGCTTTCTGTTTTGTGTTAGAAGGTCTGATTACCTCCTTAGATGTTTTAATCCACTTTGAATGAGCCGTGAGGAAGAACGAGAACAGCCGGGGTCCTGACAAATCGTAGGTGCCCGTGTGCTGTAAGGATCCATATCCATCTTAATTGAAACAAAAGCATCTTGAGATCATTATCCACATTGAAATATGTCTGCGATTTAAATGAACAATCAACAGCTCCTTAATAGTTATTAGGATCATTACCATCAATATGCACCTGGCAAATATGATTACCTAGCAGATATTAAATGTTTTTTCTCCGTGCTCTCAGATTCTGTGTACACACGCGAGACAGTATCATGTCAGTACTTGAATGGACAAAATAGTAGGTTATACCTGGCTTTGTTTTGTATTACCAGAATGCTATTCCGTCTTGCTTTCTCAGTCCCACACAGCCACCTCTCATAATAGCTCCCTGGAACAAAATAAACAAGCCACCACATGGCCTCTGCCAGGGTCATAATATCATTTCCAATGGGTAAATGTTTATCATCCCCCTAGTTCTGCTGTGAGGTACTTAAATAAAACATTTCTTTGAAAATATGAATGTTTTATTGCTCCTTTCCCTCCCCTCCAGCGACTTCTCTAACCCGAGGTTCAGAAGCTTTCAACTTTATGGAGGGCAAGGATACCTCATGGAGGAAGGCCCATTTTTTACATGCCTAAATTTATTAGTGACCACCGGTGATTTGGCAAGGCTGAGACAGGGAGAGTGAGAATGTTCATAGTCAAATCCTATGGAGACTCCTTCAGTTGTCAACTTTGCTTGCCTTTGAGGAGAGAATCCTGCTTGGGAATATTCTTGCCAGGTTTCAATTAATTACTAATCATTTTAAGTTGTGTTTAACTTTTTGCACATGAAGGCACACCTTACACCCTTTAACCTGTCAAGATGTACAGATGCATACGGGACCATTTTGTGTTTCTCAGAAAGTGCATCTAATATTCTGTAGAGTTTAACAATCAGGTTTCGGGAGTAAAATCCCATTCATTTTCTCCATAGGGGAATTGATTTTTAGCGATAACTTGTTAATCATTAAAGACAGACCTACTGTGAGGTTTATATTTAAATCAATGTAATTTAGAGTGCCTCATTGGATTGTTTCCCTCATTGAAGTGTTGAGTACACAGTCTGTACCTTGTAATGTGATTGAACTCATAGATACTTGTTTTGGTTCAAAGATTATAACTCTTTAACAAATACTTTTTTTCAAATCTCTATGGGAGACATGAATGAGAAAAATACTTCTGGAAGCAAAGCAAGCAAGCAATGCTATACTTTATATTTGTATTCCCACCCACTCCTAAAACTTAAGTACCACCCCCTGTGTAGCTATAATAATCATCACATATGTACGTGGAGAAACTGGTTTATAAATCCACAAGCAAATCATCAAAGTTCCACATGGAAAATAAAAAAGAGTATGGTTCTAAACAGGTCCTCACCTGCATGCACTTCTCAATCACAGAGATCGCTGTCACCTGTCACCAATCTTCACTGATCATCATCCAGCACTATATAACTCTTCCCACTGTAGTTCACCAGTGTCTGGTCTTGTCGTTCCCTCAAAGAAAACTTACCTGCGCACGATACCTGCGCACGATACCTGCGCACGATACCTGACACGATACCTGCGCACGATACCTGACACGATACCTGCGCAGCATACCTGCGTACGATACCTGCGCACGATACCTGACACGATACCTGACACGATACCTGCGCGATACCTGACACGATACCGGCGCGATACCTGACACGATACCTGCGTGATACCTGACACGATACCTGACACGATACCTGACACGATACCTGACACGATACCTGCGCACGATACCGGCGCACGATACCTGCGCACGATACCTGACACGATACCTGCGCACGATACCTGCGCGATACCTGACACGATGCCTGCGCGATACCTGACACGATACCTGCGTGATACCTGACACGATACCTGACACGATACCTGACACGATACCTGCGCACGATACCGGCGCACGATACCTGCGCACGATACCTGCGCACGATACCTGCGCACGATACCTGACGCGATACCTGACGCGATACCTGACACGATACCTGCGCACGATACCTGACGCGATACCTGACACGATACCTGCGCACGATACCTGCGCACGATACCTGACACGATACCTGCGCACGATACCTGACACGATACCTGCGCACGATACCTGACACGATACGTGCGCGATACCTGCGCACGATACCTGCACGATATGATGTTTTATTAACAAGGTTCGGGAGGAAAACGTTCTAATGATCAAACAATCAAATCATTCCAACCAGCTGTCAGCAATCAGTAATCAACAGGTCCACTCAATCAGCATGAGTAAGGCCTATAAATATACGCAGTCGACTCACCCATATTCCTCAACAGTTTTCAGCATCCCTCCACCACCCCATCTCCTCACACTTGCCTGGTTATCTTCCTAACCAGCCAAATACGCATAACCATTTACTCTCTGATCATTAGAAAGTGTGAACTCGTGAAACCTGCATGATACCTGCATGATACCTGCACGATACCTACTAGTATGATTTGCCTTCAGTCATCTGCCTCGATCTCCATTTCAGAGCCTGCAACAGATAAGACCATTACTCATCCAGATATCCATCCTGAACACTATATTCATCAGTTACTCCCCTGCTTCCATCGTTGCGATCACATACTTCTGCAAATAAACCTGTTGATTATTTTACCTGTGTGAATCCTTCTGTTTCATGACAATTATATCTTGTTGCCTCTATTTGGGGTTTACATAAAAAAAAACAGTATGTTGTGTCGATTAGATACATTTATTATTTTATTGACATGGCAGATTGTAGCAAAAATTACAGTGCTCTAACAACAGTTGTTAGCTGAATACATTAATAAATAACATTGACATTAAACACGATATAGATGTAATGAAGACCAAGTTCCAGTAAAATGTCTTCACAATCCTCTATGATGTCTTTATGTCCTTCATTATATTATGTATTCTGAGAGGCATTTTCTCTCTGCAGATGATGAGGTTATGATAGGCTACGTGACCGCATCTGAAATACACAGTTTTAGTTTAGTTACTTATTTAGTTTAATTACATTAGTGTCTCTTCCATTTGATTGTGTAAAAACAATTATGTTCACGAAGGCCAAAATTAGCAAAAATGGACAGTATGAGCCCACCATGTTAAAAGGAAAAAGTGTTATAAAGCCATGGGATATCTTTAATGTTTTTTGTGACTGGGTATGTTTAGGCATAAAGTAGTAATTTAAAAAACAATCAAACAATATGGATAATAAATTCCATATCTCTTTCTTTGTGGAGAAGATAAGATGATATCCTTAACTAAACAGAGCTGCTCACACTTACATGTTCAGTTAAACTAAAAAGAAAAAGACATGATTGGTAAACGAGTTACAATTTATAATTTATAGACATTTTAAGAAAGAAATCATTTACCTTTTGAGAGTATGTTGACAGTCTGTGTAGTTGTAAAGCTGAGCTAGATCACTTATAATTTATCACAGCTCATGTTGTCTGGAGTTTTTTATCTACTGAAATTTCTTGAAAAGATAGTCAGCAGAACAATCCAAAAACACATTAAATAACAGTACAACCCTGAAGAGATGTATATCTATCCCTCACAGCCTCACTTTCTTTCCCGTTAAAAATAAAGATGCAAAGATGGCGCTGCTGTGAATAAAGTATATAACGCTCTTCAGCTGCAGTGCGTTTGCGAGGAGAGAGAGGAAAAACTGTTCAGATTGACAGTGCTATTGCGTCACCTCATGCGTCCTTTCCGCATTTTGTGTGGACAGACAAGCAGGAATCATACAACGACACGCCTGGTTAGGACACGTTATGGCATGGTTCATGAAGAAACAGATAACAGCCTTCATTTAGGTACGTTTTTCAGAGAACTGCCCTTTTTGAAACTGTCAGTTAGAACTTAGAGGCTTCTTTTAGTGTGGTTGTGATCTGAGGAACCCCAAATGGTGCCTGAAGTATCTTTTCTTTTTTTTTTTTTACAGTTTTACCAAGAGAGTACTTCTCAGTGATTTATTCCCTTTATAATATTCCTATTCATTATCAACTTCAAAATTGATTGATCAATTTGTTATTGTTCTCCAACAATGGATTGCATATACACCAATTTCTTGAAGCCTGTGCCATCAGGGAACGAACAGCGCAGCACAATCCATCACCCTCCAGAGGAACACCTATCCCATCATACCTTTCACCCTCCCAATCTAGGCCTAGATATTCCTCATACTTATTCACCCCTGCCATTATTAATAGAGTGTCATGTACAACAGTCAATATTCTTAATATCAATTTTACTGCTTGGCAGTCTGTGACAAAACATGTGCTGAGGGTTTGAGATGCTAATTTAAAAGCTGCTGGTGGATTGATTGTGTGATCACGCATGGTTATTCCGTACTTGTAAGAGCGGTGTGCGGAGACGTGTGGCGTGGAGCCGTGTCTTTTGCGATCATACATTTCGGAGTGCTGATTAAATGTGCCGTCACTGAGTGGTACATCTCATCTTCATCACCCTGTGGGGGAGGACCGGGGGAGGGTGTGCTTCATGATGATTCAGGGTGCAGTGAGGCCTGGAAGTCGAAAATATAGAAGATGTTCGCAAACTAGCATTGGTAAAGATAATGTCTTTAGTCATTTGGTAAAAATTATTTTAACAGTTCAAAAAACTTTGGTATGTTTAGAAGTTCTGTGAAATACATATTTGAATGTGCTCTTTAGCTTCTTGGTCTCACTTTCAATTCACAATTTTTTTATTAAACAGATATTTCATAACAGAAACATTTAAGAAGAGCAAAGAATGGGCTGCAAACTCACAGGTTTCTTTAGGGTTTTCTTTTTAACAGTGTTTGGAAAGGACAGAGACCTAATGAGGACGACTCTTTGAGTACAGTACTTACTGTGCAATATCATTTTAAAATGTTCTCTCATTAAAACTAAACCACCACAATCAAAAAAACTGAAATCCACTGTGGGGTTTTACTGTGTAACTTGAGGAACTCTTAACTTTTCCTCTGATTGAACACACACTGATAACCTACCACTCTAATATAATTAACTATAAGACATAAATTGCTGTTTTAGTCTTAGGAAATATCAGAGCTATTGTGAAATATTACCTTTTTTGGTAAACCTAATCAGCCTCTAAATTCATGACAGTTAATGTATTATCCTCTCCAGAAGTAAAGCAGAATTAAAGGGATAGTTCATCCAAAAATTAAAACTCTGTCATCATCTCACCCTTGTATTGTTCCAAAACGGCATGACTTTATTTCTTCTGTGGACCACAAAAGGATAAATTACAAATGAATTAATTGTGTGGGTCAGTCTTTTCCGAAAATGTCGAAAATTACATAGCCTACAGCACCATAAAGATTCATAAAAGTGGTCCAACACTGAAAAAAGTGATCAGTTGACTTATGTATGAAGTATTTTACTTAATAATTTTAAGGCAACGGGTTTCCTCACTTTTTTCAAGTTAAAGTGTTAGTTCACCCAAAAATGAAAATTATGTCATTAACGACTCACCCTCATGTCGTTCCAAGCCCGTAAGACCTCCGTTCATCTTCGGAACACAGTTTAAGATATTTTAGATTCAGTCCGAGAGCTCTCTGTCCCTCCATTGAAAATCTATGTACCATATACTGTCCTTGTCCAGAAAGGCAATAAAGACATCATCAAAGTAGTCCATGTGACCTTAGTGGGTTAGTTAGAAATTTTTGAAGCATCGAAAATACATTTTGTTCCAAAAATAACAAAAACGACGACTTTATTCAGCATTGTATTCTCTTCCGGTTCTGTTGTCAATCCACGTTCAGTGACGCTGCTGACGTAAGACGAGCTGACGTGTTATCTGGTGCGCCCGAGCTTCGGTTACAGTCTGAGGGAGACGCACGCTGTAAACAAAACAATCTTCGCAAACATGTCTAAGGATTTCAACACAGGGGAAGACTTGCATTTTTTTTAACCAGACATATTTATTTAAACCCGAATACACGGACGCACCAGATAACACGTCAGCAGCGTCTTACGTCAGCAGCGTCACTGGACTCGTGAACGCGGATTGACAACAGAACCGGAAGAGAATACAATGCTGAATAAAGTCGTCGTTTTTGTTATTTTTGGAACAAAATGTATTTTCGATGCTTCAAAAAATTCTAACTAACCCACTGAGGTCACATGGACTACTTTGATGATGTCTTTATTGCCTTTCTGGACAAGGACAGTATATGGTACATAGATTTTCAATGGAGGGACAGAGAGCTCTCGGACTGAATCTAAAATATCTTAAACTGTGTTCCGAAGATGAACGGAGGTCTTACGGGCTTGGAACGACATGAGGGTGAGTCGTTAATGACATAATTTTCATTTTTGGGTGAACTAACCCTTTAAGTCAACTGATCACTTTTTACATGAAATTGCTTGTGTACTATATTACACGTCTTCTAAAATCATACGATACAGTTGTGATGACTTTACCAATTGGCGATAGGCTCTTTTCTTTATAAGGCGGGACTTATTCTGCCATATTGCACTTTCTCTCATTCACAGTAATATGAGTGCACCGTCTTTCTAAGTCTTTGATTACACCCAACACTGCCTTTAAGCACGTCACATTCCTGCCTCAGCTATAATCGCATATGACTCTCTACCATCTTACAATATCCTGCTTGCCAAAAGATCTCATGGGCATCCATCACTCCTGTTTATCTATCTTGTGGTGGATAGATCCCATAGAAAGCTGATGCCACCAAGGTCTTTTACCCAAATTGAATTCTGTCCTGGATCAAAGGTCAGCTTTTCGTCTTCTCACCCCTCTCTCTGTGAGATTGCGCTGCGTATTTGTGAGGCAGCAAGTGGCTCTGTACTAAAGCTGATGGGGGCAGAAGAGAAATAGAAGGTCATGGACACAAACGCACTGTAGCAGTCTTGTTTCTCCAGCTCAGTTTACTCGCTCTCTAGTTACTGAGACACACACCCAATGCAACTATCTGTTTATTTGTCTAAGTGTGTGTGTGTGTGTGTGTGTGACATGCGCAAATCTGTATGGGAGATAGAGAACATGTGAAAATGGCAGTTCCATCAAGGCAATGCGATGTGCAATTCCCCAGGACAGATTAAAGTCAAAGAAGTTATTCCCAGTCTGAATGCAGAGGGCTGACAGACAGCTCAGACCTGAGAGAAAGAAGATTACAACAGTCTACTAAAATAAAGGTGACCTCGATTTCATAGATCTGTGGACGTTTACCATTCTGAGTGACCAGACAGTCGATACCTTTATACGAGGGACAGCCAGAGCGTGTGTGTGTGTGTGTGTGAGTGAGGATGTAATTAACATCCACAGTGATACGGGGAGGTCAGACTCTAATAGACTCTGACCACCAGTCTCTTTGTGAGGGATGCCGCTACCTGAGATTTAACTACATGCAAGACAGCTCTGAGACCTGCAACTGATTGGAAATAAATGAGAGAGTTGAATTAAGTCAAGGCAAATGTGGATTAGCCAGAGCTTCTTAATGAACACTGTGATACAGTGAATAAAACAACTGTGGTTGATTAAAGGAGAGAGACAGTATGAACAATATGAATCGGCGGTGTCAAACTCCCAAGGTCATGTCATCAGAAAGTTACAGCCCAAGATTTCTTTTTTTTCTTTTTTTTTTTTACTGAAGGAATCAGTATTTTTAAATGAGTCTTTTAAGTGAACAAATCATTTACTGAAGCCTCGCCCCTTTGAAACCAATAACTGCTTTCAAAGACAACAGGATTTTAGTGCAAACTGTATGTAATTACAGCATGTCATTGCTGGAACGATTACGGTCAGTTCAGAGAACAACTTGATGTTTTAAATCTGTACCCAGACAGCAACATCATGTCGGCCCAGATCTGGCCCACATCTGGTACGCGTGGAATCCACATGTTGCTGTCTGGGTATGAGATTCGAAGCGACAAAAGAACTAAACATTAAAATCGTACAACGGACAAGAGGCATATAAGTCAGCCTAATTCACAAAAAGTAAAAATTATGAATGATTATGAATTAATGATGGCCATACACAATTAAAATGAGGCAAAGACATATTTGACCCTCTTAATTGATTTCTGTAGCTTGATAGTCATGATCAGTGGTTTCAACAATGATACGTTTACATGCAGCCAGTAACCCGTTCAAAACCGGGATATTAGCAATAACCCGGTCATGCACGGCCATGTAAACACGGGCAAAAACCCGAATATGTTCATATCCCGGATTTTAAAAACCGGGATATGATACCTGGGGTACCACTTTTCTAACCCGAATTTTTGGTCATGTAAATGCGTATCGGCATATCCCCATAATGATTTGTGTTCTGCGCATGTTCCATTCGCAAGGAATCTTGGTCTTTTGAGTAGAGGAACTTCTCGGCGCATACAAAAACCCGCGTGCAGTATACCGGAAGTAAACATGGCGAGACGCAGCACAGCATACTTTTGGAGCTTGGTCAGTACCAGCACCAAAGCGCAAACAAAGGCAATCGCCATCTGCCCCAAACTATTCATTATCCGTGTGCTGCTGCTGCTGCTGCTGTTGTCTTTGGATACAGGAAGAAGAATCGGAAATGACGCATATTGCGCCTTAAGGTTGTTCGTAAGTCCAGACGCTAACCGTGCGTCGCCGTTTACATCGGGATATTGCAATTCCATGTATACAGGAGTAACTCTTTCTGCTCACGCATGTAAACGGGTTATTCCTAATGTTTCAGAAACCCGAATAGTGACCTTAACCCGACCATAACCCAAATATTGGCTGCATGTAAACGTAGTCAATGATGTAATTTGTGTTTCCTATCAGCTATTTAGAATTATTAGATTTGTCAAAATTTCAACGGTTATGCAAACATGTCTGAAATCATTTGCGATTAAATTTGATTCATTCGGACAGTACAAGTGCGCACTAAATCATTTGCAGAATTTCTCAGCGAAATAGTAACAATAAGTAAGGAAAATAAGCTTTGTTGTCACTTGTGAGGAAAACGCTTATGGTTCTTCTTCTGTTATAATGCAAATTTAATTAAAGAATGATGATATGATTTGTATCGGTCGACTTTAGTTCTCTTACAAGAGTATCTCTCGTACTGCGTAATATCTTACGCTATGGGGAAAACCTCTTTTCCAGGAGATATTGAAGCCAAAAAAGGTTCTTTAATTTTGAATTAATGTAAAACGCTGTGCGGCAGCATGCAGACATAGGCAAGACGGCTCGCGTGCCTATTGGCTGCCCTGCGGCAACAGCAGCAGCCTATCGAGAGAGGCCCTGCGTGACGTGATACCCAATGGGGGCGCTTCGCGCCCATTTCGTCACGTCCCGCCAGAATAGGCGTGTCCTTGGCCTATAAATACGCTCGACAGGCTGATACAAACTGATTTTCATCTCTTCAGCGAAGCACTACTGCATCGCTGGATCCGGAGTGAGAAGCCGCGCCGTCTGACTGTAAGCCTTCTGCGGGACGAACCTTCGAGCCTGAAGCCGCTGGCCTTCACCTCGCCGCCTTCAGCCGCCGTACCTGCTACGCTTTCCGGCGTCAATATCCTTTTACTCTGCTGAGAGTTCGCCGTTGCGACTCACACTCTCTCTCTCTCTTTATCTAAAAGAGCAGAGTCTTTTTTAAGATGCTTCGTTCCTGTGGCTCGTGCCGAGCCGCACTCAGCGACCGCCATTTCATCTGCGTTTCGAGCTCTCGCGCTCGCTGAGCGAGCTATTTCCATGGTGACTCTGAGGACTCGCCTGGCATTTTTTCTCCGAGTCTGCACTCCCGCCCGCTGTAGTGCCGCGCCGTAAAGCGCCGTACTCAGCGGGTCCCTGAGCCTTCTCCAGCCCGTGAAAGCTTGCCCGTTCGCCCGCCAGCTTCACTAGCTTCAATCGAGTCGCTCACTGACGGACAACGGCCGCCGCCGCCTCCGCCATTATGACGACGAGATAGCTGCATCTGTAGAGAAGGCCAGCTGCTCTATCCTGGCGTCGGACAGTGAGGATTGGGCGAGCTCTGTGGACCTCCCCCCCACTTTTGCCCGCGAGTCGTCAGGGAAACGGGCCAGCATCAAAACCGCGGCTAGCTTTCTTTACGTTATAAGAAAGCTACCCCGCCCCCGCCCCCCGTGGGCGTGCGTCACCGGCGAAATGAGGAAAGAGTGTGTTTTTAGTCCCGCCGAGGCCGGACCAATCTCCATTTCTCAAACATTTCTCAGCTCCTCTTAGTTTGAGTGGCTGAAAATGTCAATATTGCAGCAATGAGCCTGTTGTGTAACACGCACGCCTGCAAACAAACGCCGACACACACAAAACTGTGATGACGCTCTCTTATCTGCTCGAGCTAATTTAAGCTGTTGTCATTTCCCCCTGTGGCTCAGTGGCGAAACCCAAAGCCTTCGCACGGGAGACCCGTGTTCGATCCCAGCTCTCGCAGCAGATAAATTTTAGTCTCGCCGCGGCCAGACTTACACCGAAACTTTTCGCTCGTTCAGTTCCAAGAAAATGCGACTGTTCCAGTGTATTTTGCAGTAAACAAGCCGGTACCATGGCCCGCTTGCCTGCACACAAATGCCGTTTCCACGGCGACCCAGAAAAATCATATAAGCAGTGTATTTTCTGGTATTCCGGCCACAGCCGATGGTGTTATGAGTGTAATAAAAATGCCCACAGCCCAGTGTTCATTTCTACACACAAACACAGCCCGCCACAGTGCAGGGCTCGCACAAATGAGATCAACTCATGTCAATTGTGCATTAAATGTAGTGAATGTGCCCACAACCCAGTGCCCACAATCACTACACACTGCATGTGCCACGTTTCTGTAAAACGAAACCAACACACATACAGTCAGCTAAGGCCCACGGTGTTTAAGTCTCACCGCGGCCAGACTCCACCGAAACTTCTCGCTCGTTCAGTTCCAAACAATGTGACTGTTCCAGTGTATTTTGCAGTAAACAAGCCGGTACCACAAACCGCTTGCCTGCACACAAACGCCATTTTTACGGCGACCCAGATAAATCCCAAAAAGAGTGTATTTTCTGGTATTCCGGCCACGGCCGATGGTGTTATGAGTGTTGTAAGAATGCCCACGTCTCAGTGCCCATTCCCACACACAGACACAGCCCGCCACAGTTCAGGGCTAGCACAAATAAATTCGACTCATGTCGATTGTGCAAAAAATGTAGTGAATGTGCCCACGACACAGTGCCCACAAACACTACTCGATGCGTGTCCCACGGTTTCTGTACAAACGAAACCAACACACATTCAGTCAGCGCAAGCCGACGGTGTTCTCAGTGCATTGAGTGTGCCCGCTGTCCCGCGCCCACATTCCCTCACAGACACGCTCAACCCCACGGGGTTTTGTCCCGCTCGCTCTCTCTCCACAATCTGTCATAGAGAAATCGAGCGCGACCAGGCTGCCCGCCGTGGTCGGCGCGCCACCGCCTCGCACACTGTAAACACAGTGTTTATGTCTCAGCACACCGAAGCTCTGCGGCCGCCGCTATGCCGCGGCCAGAGCCCGGTTTTTATTCTGACTCTAGCTATTCACGCAGATGCGTGGGCAAAGCTTCCCGGGGTATCAGAATGGGTGTTGAACACTATAAAAAGAGGCTATTCGCTACAGTTCGCTCTACGTCCCCGCCGTTACACAGCGCGAGTCGAAAATATGGTAAACAACGAAGTATCTCATCTACTTCGAGCCGAAATAGCGAAACTACTGAGCAAAGGGGCCATAGAACCTTTATCTCAGGCTCAGAGCGAAGGGGGGCTATACAGCAGATATTTTCTGGTACCGAAAAAAGACGGGGGTCTCAGATCCATTCTAGATCTACGCCAGCTGAACATAGCGCTTGTGAAGTGCCCGTTCAGAATGCTGACAACCAGGAAAATCCTCGCGCAAGTTCGCCAGGGAGACTGGTTTATGTCAATAGATCTGAAAGACGCCTATTTCCAAATACAAATAGCGTCATGTCACAGGCAATTCTTGAGATTCGCCTTCGAGGGCCAGGCATATCAATACACAGTCCTGCCGTTTGGCCTGTCCCTAGCACCCCGTAGATTTACGAAGTGCATGGACGCGGCTCTCGCACCCCTGAGACTTCAGGGCATGCGAGTCTTGAACTACTTGGACGATTGGCTGATTCTAGCTCGATCACACTCAGAGCACATAGAACACAGAACCACATTACTCGAGCATCTCGAGAATCTGGGTCTCACAGTCAATTGGGCGAAGAGTTCGCGGTTTCCCAGCCAGAAAATGTATTTTCTGGGAACAGTGCTGGACTATGACAGCACGTCCGTCGCCGGAGCGCGGACTGGACATTCAGCGCGCCGCGAAATCCTTCCACCACGGCTCTATAGTCCCGCTCAAAAGGTTTCAGAAAATGCTGGGCCTCATGGCCTCAGCATCTTCGGTATTTCAGCTGGGCCTGCTTCGCATGCTCCCACTGCAGTTATGGCTGAAAGCGCGATTTCCACCCCGGGCATAGACCTCTGGTCTGTTTCGCCTCAAGGTCGACATGGAATGCGTTTCGGCTCTGGAACCTTGGAAAATAGCCGACTGGTATCAGTCAGGCGTGAGTCTGGGGACTCCCTCTAGTGTGAAGGTGGTGTCCACGGACGCCTCCACCTCGGGATGGGGAGCGCTGCTCGAGGGCAGACCGTTCTTTGGCCAGTGGTCAGAACGGGAGAAGCTTCTACACATAAACTGTCTAGAACTGTTGGCAGTCGACAACGCGCTACGGCGCTTTTGTCCCCAGTTAAAAGGCCACCACATCTTGGTCCGGTCGGACAACATGTCAGTGGTGGCATACATAAATCGCCAGGGCGGCGTCAGGTCCCGAAACCTTTACAGGCTGACGGAACGCCTCCTGGTCTGGGCTCAGCACAACCTGCTTTCACTGAAAGCAGCGCATGTGCCTGGTCGCCTGAATCTGGGACCAGACAGTCTGTCCAGAAACAATGTCCCAGCAGGGGAATGGTCGCTGCACCCGCAGACGATCCAACTGCTGTGGGAGACATTCGGCAGTGCGCAAGTGGACCTGTTCGCGTCCCAAGAGAACGCTCACTGTCCGTGCTTTTTCTCCAAGAGCAGGCATGCGGTGGCCCACGTATGGCCCCGCTGCCCCCTCTATGCTTTCCCCCCGCCTCGCTCCTGCCTCAAGTGCTGGAACGAATCAGGGAAAACGGATGCCCAGTGCTGCTCGTGGCTCCGCTCTGGACGAACCAGATTTGGTTCCCAGTCCTAACGCGGCTGACCAGCACTCCCCCGTGGCCTATACCGGTGAGGAGAGACCTCCTCTCTCAGGCAAAGGGCTCGATTTGGCATCCTCGCCCGGAATTATGGTCCCTACATGCATGGGCCATCAACAGGTACCTGCTAACCTCCCGGAGGGAGTGTTAAACACGATCACGCAGGCTAGAGCCCCGTCTACTAGACGTTTGCAAAACCGACGTCTGGCCAGTCACCGGGGAAAAAACGACCTGGTCGTGCGATTCCTCAGGGGAGCTTGGAGGCTGAATCCTCCCAGAACCCCCCTCAGTCCCTGTGTGGGACCTTTCTATGGTTTTGGAAGCCATAAAAGGTGCCCCATTCGAGCCAATTCATTTGTCAGACATGAAACATCTGTCTTTCAAAACGGTGTTTCTTATGGCTCTCGCTTCAGTGAAGCGCATAGGGGACTTACAAGTGCTCTCAGTAAGCGCGTCATGTATGGAGTTTGGGCCTAATGACTCAAAAGTCATACTCAAACCAAGGCACGGGTACGTGCCCAAATCCCTCAACACACCGTTCAGGGCCCAGGTTATTTACCTGTGCGCCCTCCCGGTTCATGATGAGGAGGAGGATGCGAGTCTCCTTTTCTCTGTCAGGGCACTGAGAGCTTATGTATCCCGCTCGTCTGTCTTCAGACAGACCGAGCAGCTCTTTGTTTTGTTCGGCGGACGCTCCAAGGGACTGGCCGCATCAAAACAGAGCCTATCCAGATGGATAGTCGATGCCATAGCGCTGGCTTACACTTCTAAGGGCCTGCAGTGTCCTTTGGGTGTCAGAGCGCACTCCACGAGAGGCGTGGCCTCGTCGTGGGCGTGGTCTAGCGGGATTTCCTTGCAAGATATCTGTATGGTGGCAGGCTGGGCCTCGCCGTCTACACTTATAAGGTTTTATAACCTAGAGGTTCCCGCCTTACAGGCCAAGCTGCTGTCGGTCTAGAATTCAGTACTATCTGCCCCGCTGCACCGGCGCAGAATGCTGAGTTTTGCTTGTGCATCGCTCACTGATCGATAGAACAGCTCCATGGGTGTTGAATAACCCGTACTTATACCCAGTTCAGGCTGAACACGTTCACCCTGTCTGCGTGAAACACTGTTAACATAACTAGCTCCTGTGGGATGCTATTTCATGGGGAATGATGCTTGTAGCCTCTCTTCTCCGACTCTCTGTGAGTCTACGGTGATTATGCACTATATGAGCCCCGGGCTACTGCCCTTGGGACTTTAGTGTCGGATCCCAGTACGCACGACGTGTTGCATTGTGTTCCCCATAGCGTAAAATATTACGCAGTACGAGAGATACTCTCGTAAGAGAACGTACTCGGTTACTAACGTAACCTCGGTTCTCTCTAGAGAGGGAACGAGTACTGCGTATCTTGCCGTGCATACAACAGCGCTGGTTCGCTTCAGTGATGAAAACCAGTTTGTATCAGCCTGTCGAGCGTATTTATAGGCCAAGGACACGCCTATTCTGGCGGGACGTGACGAAATGGGCGCGAAGCGCCCCCATTGGGTATCACGTCACGCAGGGCCTCTCTCGATAGGCTGCTGCTGTTGCCGCAGGGCAGCCAATAGGCGCGCGAGCCGTCTTGCCTATGTCTGCATGCTGCCGCACAGCGTTTTACATTAATTCAAAATTAAGGATAATTTTTGGCTTCAATATCTCCTGGAAAAGAGGTTTTCCCCATAGCGTAAGATATTACGCAGTACTCGTTCCTTCTCTAGAGAGAACCGAGGTTACATTAGTAGCCGAGTACGTTTTAATGACTGAATGATAATTTAAACACAAAAAGACATTTACATGCCATGGTTATGTAAACTGCATAAAGGGTTTCTGAACAAATTTGAATAAGTATTTTTGGTTAACTGACTAAAAAGATTTGCATCATTTGTTATTAAATTATGAAAGAGAGGAAAACTTTTTTATTGATACCTTTTGTACATTAAATACAGATTAAGCCATTATTCTCTGTCAAGTGTTCTGAAGCAAAAACAGTTTAGGGTATTCACATGAACCATTCCCTAGTTTAAACCGCTGCCATATTGTATTAAAAAAAGATACATAGAATTTACATTAAGCTACTTGCTGAGGGAAAAAACAAACAAACACATTTCATTTCATTAAAAAAAGGGGTAAAGTATTCTTTACAAAGCCCACACATGTTTGGCCTTTACATAGATTGAAACACTTCAGCACGTGACATACAAATAGCCCACCTGAGAATGATAATGGTGTGTCATTATGTCTGAGGAGGAGCTTAAAGCCTGTGCTATGAATGCTGCAGTGTTTGGTCGTCTGCATCATTGCTTCTGTATAATTGCCTTTAAGTGGCATCATTAAGAGATTCTGAAAAAAGCCAGCGAGGCTGTTTGGAGACAACATCCTCAGCAAATTCACATTATCATTTTACACAGTGCTGTCAATCCACAAGGACACCACACTTGACAAGACTATTTATTGGCAGTGTGTGTTGCAACAGAGCTTGCTTTGTGCAAAACCATTGCATTAAGAAAAGTGGGCCATTTTCTTGTAAGTGGTCTCTCTGATTTCCTCTGCTACTAGGAACAAGATATACTTCTCTTTTCTGAATTTTATTTAGCTCTTGACTAGCATAAGCAATGTATAACTGACCATGGCTCCCCTCCTGCAATGAATAATAGGATATGCATGAAAAATCTATTGTAACAACATTGTACAGATTGTACAATAACAAGAACTCTATATTTTGTGAGTTCATGCTAAAATAATTGGCCTTCAGTATACATTTGGAATATCAACTAGCCTGTAAGTTTTAAGTTCATTCTCAAACACATCAGTGGAGTCTCATGTCATACAAATTTGATGTTCTTTAGACTGTAATAGCTTGGAAACCTATCAGGCACACAGTTTCACAGCCCTGTCAAAACACTGGTTTCTCTGTTATCACAACAGAGTCATAATCACATCACCAGCTGTAGAGACAGTGACATGCATGTCAGACAGTTTGGTAAACTCTGATCTCAAACCAGTTAATGAAGTGGGTATTAACAATGGCGCCACCAGGGGGTGGCCAGGGGTGGGCGATGCGCATACACGCTGTGTGCGCTCTGTTTTGAAGCGTTTCATGTTATCATGGGTTTGCGCACTGAAATATTATTAAAAGCCAATATATTTTGTTATACCTAGCCTGCTCAATACATTTAAAATAAGCATAATTTAATTGTATATTATTTCTTTGCAGTGTAGGCTATATGCACTTCTGAATTCTTGACATTAATATATAAATATAAAATTGTGAAATGTAGGATTGCCTGATTGAATTTTATAAGAGAACTAGTCATTTGTTTTTATTAACATATTTAGATTTTATAAAATTACTGTGCAGATTTTTTCAAGAATTACTTTTTGCTGCTGATTTATACACTCATTAAGTTTATTAAAAATTCATAATACATTTATGTAATATTTAAAGGTGTTAACTGTAATCTTACACTGCAAAATAATAACTTAAAAAGGATTAAATTCATCACAATTATGTAAGTATCTGGAAATTTGCCGCTGGGCGAGGGCCCTTATATCATATATTTATATAATATATATTAGTAGGGCCCTACTAATATCATTAGTAACATTAAATATAACACAATAAACCAAAGTATATCAGTAGGAGTTTCCTTAAGTCTTTCTGATAGTTTTCTACAGGCCGGTTTACTACAACAGTAGAATAAAATTCTGAAATTATGGTTTATAGTTTTGGTGTGCCACCCCAAGATTTTAAGTGGCCCAATCTGGCCACCCCTATGAAAAATTTCTGGAGGCACCACTTGGTATTAACCAAATATGCCAGTCTTTAAAGCAGATGTGATGCTTCTCAAAGAAACTTTCAGGTGGAGAATTAATAATTCAATGGAATAAAAAAAAAAAAAATTGACCTGCCCTTGTATCCACACGATTGCGAGTGTGATATCATGGTAACAGTTTAATAAATAAGACGTAACTGTCAGGTTGTGTGCAGGTTACTGAAGACGAGGACAGAATGAGCTCAATGAAGATGCTTTATTCATTAACTGAACTATCAAAAACCAAAAGAGAAAACATTCCAGGACTTCAAGAAACACAACCATACACGGACGACGACCAACAAACACAAGGCTTAAATGAACAGGGACTAATGGGATGATTAACAGAACACAGGTGAAGGGAATTACTAATTAAACAGACCGGGAAACACTAACAGGACTAAACCAAAATCACAAAGACAGGGGGAAACAAGATCACAAAACAAAACTCAAACATACTGAAACGTGACAGTACCTCCCCCCTCCCCGAAGGCGCGTCCTCGCGCCGTACAACATCCAAAGGGGTGGGAGGGTGGGCATCCTGGACTCCAGGACGGTCCAGGCGGAGCAGGCTGTGGGCGTGGCCAGGGCGGAGCTGTCGGACCCTCGGGCGTCCAGGGCGGAGCTGTCCGACCCTCGGGCGTCCAGGGCGGAGCTGTCCGACCCTCGGGCGTCCAGGGCGGAGCTGTCCGACCCTCGGGCGTCCAGGGCGGAGCTGTCCGACCCTCGGGCGTCCAGGGCGGAGCTGACCCTTCGGGTGGCCATGGCGGCGAGGACCCTTCGGGTGGCCATGGCGGCGAGGACCCTTCGGGTGGCCATGGCAGCGAGGACCCTTCGGCTGGCCATGGCGGAGATATTTCTTCAGGTGGCCATGGCGGTGAAGACCCTTCGGGTGGGCGCCCCCCCAAAATTTTAATGGGGAAATTGACAGGAAAGGGGGGGATCTGGCAGCAAAGAGGGTCTTGGGCTGGGCAGGACCAGCAGAGGATCAGTGGGCTCTGGTGCGGGATCAGTGGGCTCTGGCGCGGGATCAGTGGGCTCTGGCGCGGGATCAGTGGCGCGGGATCAGTGGGCTCTGGCGCGGGATCAGTGGGCTCTGGCGCGGGATCAGTGGGCACTGGCGCGGGATCAGTGGGCACTGGCGCGGGATCAGTGGGCACTGGCGCGGGATCAACGGGCTCTGGCGCAGGACTGGACGGGACCAGCACATCATGGGACTCGGAACTGGACGGGGCCAGCACATCATGAGACTCGGAACTGGACGGGGCCAGCACATCATGGGACTCGGAACTGGACGGGGCCAGCACATCATGGGACTCGGAACTGGACTCATGGACCAGAGCTGATGTGCGTGTAGCCCACACACACAGAATCGCCGCAGACATCACAATCAGCGCTGTGTCTTCTTGTGTGGACTCACGTGTGGTGTGCTCAGTCTCTGGCAGGCAGGTGATTGGCTCTGGTTCTGGCGAACAGGTGACAGGCTCTGGCACTTGCTCGAAGACTGGCTCGAAGACTGGCTCTGGCTCTTGCTCGAAGACTGGCTCTGGCTCTTGCTCGAAGACTGGCTCTGGCTCTTGCTCGAAGACTGGCTCTGGCTCTTGCTCGAAGACTGGCTCCGGCTCTGGAACAGCAGAAACTGGCTCAGGCGCTGACGGGCAGGCGACGGGCTCAGGCGCTGGCGGGCAGGCGACGGGCTCAGGGCATACCGGACTTGGAACTGGCTGGAGTGGGAGATCTTCCACGTGGTAGCTGGATCCACACGCCCACAGCGTGTGATCAACGAATTCCAGAAATGACAGATTGAGATCTTTCACCAGAATCAGCTGGGCAAGCGGGTCCTTTAATCCTCCCCAGAAACTTTGTGTCAGTTCCTCTTCATCCTGAGTCACATCATTATACAACTCTAGGTACAGCCCTGCATACTCGTCTAGAGAGCGCTCTTCTTGGAAGAGGATAGGTGTGTTAATGGGGTCCACCTTTTTCTTCTTTCCTCTTCTTCCCTTGTTCATCTTTGGGTTTTTTAATGGTTGGACGTTCTGTCAGGTTGTGTGCAGGTTACTGAAGACGAGGACAGAATGAGCTCAATGAAGATGCTTTATTCATTAACTGAACTATCAAAAACCAAAAGAGAAAACAGGACTTCAAGAAACACAACCATACACGGACGACGACCAACAAACACTGAGGGAAAACACAAGGCTTAAATGAACAGGGGCTAATGGGATGATTAACAGAACACAGGTGAAGGGAATTACTAATTAAACAGACCAGGAAACACTAACAGGACTAAACCAAAATCACAAAGACAGGGGGAAACAAGATCACAAAACAAAACTCAAACATACTGAAACGTGACAGTAACTTACATTTTTGATACAATATTGCCAGCAGTTTTGTCTATTTTTGCTCTGTTTGTTAAAATAGTTCCAATGTCTCTGAGCAACACACAGTAGTGGTGTTCCTGAATAAGTCAGTGTGAATGAATCAGTTGAGTGAATGATTCAATGATTCACGCATAAAAACGGTCATGTATTTCTATGCAAAATGAATCAGTGTTTTTAAGCGATTCGGTTGAGTGAATGATTCAATGATTCATTAATAAAGACAGTTTCGCTGCTATATAGTATATATGTGACCTTCGACTTTTCATTGTATCAATTTGACAGTGTTTGCATTCATCTGTCTCAGCTTTTAAGTGACATCCAAATCTCAAAATTCAATCAACATCCGATGCATATAGAATCAAGTCCCTGCCCTGTTTTCTTTTTACGATAATCTTTTACAGTCTGATGTACTAAATGTCACAATACGGAATAAAATATCTGCCGCTACTTCTGTTGCATCGCGACTTTAATGTAGTCCGACATCAGCATAATTTCAGTTGACCAAAAATATGTATTCAGATTTGTTCGCTGATTTATTCAGCAACCCTTTTTACAGAAAACGTCTCAGGTTACTATTGTAACCATAGTTCCCTGAGAACAGGGAACGAGACGATGCGTCGATCGACGCCATGGGAACGCCCCCAGCGTGACTGCGTCTGAAGCATCTATGTCAACTAGTCCAATGGAAAGAATGAGCGTCACGGGCGGGTAACGTCATGACCAGGAAATGATAAAAGCACATCCGGTGCAAACCGGCATTAGCTTCGAAAATTGCCGAAGCAAGCCGATCACAGGGATGCAGGAAGTATGGCAGGGTGACGCATCGTCTCGTTCCCTGTTCTCAGGGAACTATGGTTACAATAGTAACCTGAGACGTTCCCTTACGAAGGGAACTCAACGATGCGTCGATCGACGCCATGGGAACGAGAATACCCAAAGCGCCAGAATTCCAAGTACCTGAGTGTTAGTCTGTTGTAACTAAGCACTAAGCACCTGAGAACCTGGGGCAGCATCCAGGTCTAAACTGTAAAATTTAACGAATGTGAGCGGAGAGGACCAGCCCGCCGCATCACAGACGTCCCGAAGAGAAACCCCATATAGTAAGGCTTTAGAAGCCGCCATACTCCTAGTAGAGTGAGCTCGGACCACCAAAGGACATGGCTGGTCCGAGTACTCGTATGCAAGTGAAATAGCCTCAACTATCCACCTACTGACCGTCTGTTTAGAAGCAGGAAGACCCTTCTTAGGTGATCCGAAGCAAATCAGTAATTGGTCGGACTTCCTAAATGAAGAAGTCCGATGCACATAAGTGTCCAGTGCTCGCACTGGACACAAGAGGTTCAGTCTTTCCTGGTCTGCAGATGCAAAAGGAGGAGGACAGAAAGCCTGCAGCACAATAGGCCTCGGAGTCAAGGTCGGCACCTTAGGGACGTACCCCTGTTTTGGATATAAGAATGCCTTGACCATCCCCGGTGCAAACTCAAGGCAAGTGGGGGAAACCGAAAGGGCCTGAAGGTCTCCAACTCTCTTAAGGGACGAAATAGCTAGCAGAAAGATAGTCTTAAAGGTAAGAAACTTATCTGAAACCGAATCTAAGGGCTCAAATGGAGCCCTAGAAAGGCCTTCTAGTACTATAGCAAGATCCCAAGCTGGCACCCTAGTGCGAGTTGCAGGCCTCAGCCTTAAAGTGCCACGAAGGAAACGTGTAACCAGGGGGTCTCGACCCAACGATGTACCCCCCACCAGGGCGTGGTAAGCCGCAATGGCCGCCACGTAGACTTTGAGCGTGGAAGGACATAGGCCTGACGTAAAGCGCTCCTGCAGGAACTCGAGTACTGTGTTCACAGAACAGTTAACTGGATCCCACTGATGTTGGTAACACCATAAAGAGAAAACTCTCCATTTAAGCGCATATAGTTTCCTAGTAGCTGGGGCTCTGGAGCTTAGAATGGTCTCAGCAGCCTCGGCTGAAAGACCACTCTCTATGAGTTGGGCCCCCTCAGAGGCCAAACCCACAGGTTCCAAATCTCTGGTCGAGGGTGAAATATTGTGCCCCCGGCCTGAGACAGAAGGTCTCTCCTGATCGGGATCTCGAAGGGAGGACCATCTAGGAGATGGATCAGGTCCGAAAACCAGATCCGACTTGGCCAGCGTGGTGCTACTAGCAGTAGGCTTATTCCATACCGGCGGACTCGCTCCAGAACTCCTGGGAGCAGAGCAACAGGGGGAAAGGCGTACAGACGTAGCCTCGGCCACGTCTGCACCATAGCATCCAGCCCCAGAGGGGCTGGGTGAGTAAGGGAGAACCACAGAGGACAGTGCGTCGTATTCTGAGACGCAAACAGATCCACTTGTGCTTGGCCGTAAAACTCCCAGATTTTCTCCACCACCTCGGGGTGGAGTCTCCAGTCCCCTGGCCTCAGCTCCTGCCTCGACAGGATGTCTGCTCCTATATTCTGGACCCCAGGAATATACACTGCCCTCAGAGAGAGTACCTTCCCCAGAGACCACAGGAGGATCTGGTGCGCCAGTTTGCAAAGCGGACGCGAACGCAGGCCCCCCTGACGGTTCAGATAAGAGACCACTGATGTGTTGTCTGTTCGTACGAGCACATGATGGCCCCTCAGGTCTGGGAGGAACTGCCTCAACGCATTGAAGACAGCCATCATCTCCAGGCAATTTATGTGCCACGAGAGATGATGACTCTTCCACAGACCCTGAACCGAGCGGCCTTCCATTACCGCTCCCCAGCCGGTGAGGGAAGCATCTGTCGAGATAGTAACTCGATGGCAAAGAGCTCCCAACACCGGACCTTGGGTTAAGAACCAGTGCTCCCTCCATATAACTAAGGCACGAAGGCAACGCCGCGTGACCTTGATCATACGAAGTGGGTTTCCCCTCGGGGAGAACCCTCTGGTCCTGAGCCACCACTGTAAAGGCCTCATGTACAGCAGGCCAAAAGGTATCACGTTGGACGCTGCTGCCAAAAGACCCAACAGTTTCTCGAACTGTTTTACAGTGCGTGACTGGCCTAGCTTCAGCTCTTTTGTGGCTGACAGGATAGCAGCTACACGAACGGGCGATAGGATGGCCCGCATTGTCACTGAATCCCATACCACACCAAGGAAAGTGGTTCTCTGTACTGGAGAAAGCACACTCTTCTTGGCATTGAGCCTCAACCCCAACATCTGCATATGAGCGAGAACGACACCTCGGTGCCGAACCGCCAACTGCTCTGATTCCGCTAGAATCAGCCAGTCGTCGATGTAGTTCAGAATACGTATGCCCTGAAGCCTGAGAGGGGCTAACGCTGCATCCACGCATTTCGTGAACGTGCGGGGTGATAAAGCTAGACCGAACGGAAGAACCCGATATTGGTATTCTTTGCCCCCGAAAGAAAACCTTAGGAACTTCCTGTGCTGAGGGAGGATGGAGATATGGAAGTAGGCGTCCTTCAGATCTATCGTGACAAACCAGTCCTCGGATCTGATTTGAGTCACGATCTGTTTGAGTGTCAGCATTTTGAACTTTAGTTTCTGAACTGACCGATTTAACAAACGAAGATCTAAAATAGGACGCAACCCTCCATCCTTTTTTGGAACAATGAAATAATGGCTGTAAAAACCCGACTCTCGGTCGGGTGAGTACACCTGTTCTATAGCTTCTTTCGCTAACAGGGCCTTTACCTCTTGCTCCATTACCAGAGCCTGCTCGGGATGCACCACTGTGGGCAACACCCCGTTGTAACGAGGAGGACGAGAACCAAACTGGATTCTGTATCCTTTTTCTACAATCTGCAGGACCCAACGAGAAATATTCGGCAGAAGCTTCCACGCTGCCAGAAAATTTACTAAGGGAACCAGCCTCTCGAGGCTGGTCTCTGGTGTTACTGAGACAGCTAATTCTGGAGCCTGAAACATCATGGCAGGAACTACCTGAACTGGCTGCTCTAACGCCCCCCTCAGAGGGCGCGGAACCGATGCTGTGCCGCAGCATAGCATCAGCGACTCGCTGGAGACCGCTGCGCCCTGAAGCACCAAGGGTGGCAGGGTTGGCAGAACGGTCTCGTGAGGACCCCGAAATGGAACGGGCACCGTATAATGAGGTGTACACCGCTCTACTTCGGTCGGGGCTGTCCTCACAGGCCTGACGCATGAACATCAGGACCTTTTTTTTTTCTGAGCCGAAGTCTTCTTCGCCTGAAGAACGGTCCTCAGATCCGGCTTCGACTTAGAAGACTTCGGCTGAGAGGGTTGCGTCTGTCTCCAGTGTCTACGTGGAGGTGCACGAGACGCAACACTCTCTTTCTGTTGCACATGATATGATGAGCTCGACGGCTGGGGCTGCTCACGCCCAGCAGCCCCAGGGGGCTGGACACGGCGAGGGATAAACTTTTTAAAAGCGTCAGCTTGCTTCTTAGACTCCTGAAATCGCTCGACGACCGCGTGGACTGCGTCACCAAAGAGACCAGAAGGTTCAAGCGGAGCATCTAATAAAAAAGCTCGATCTTTTTCTTTAATCTCTGACAGATTTAACCATAAATGTCTCTCAGTAGCTACCAAGGCTGCCATAGACCGCCCAATTGCTCTGGCGGTCTCCTTAGTAGCCCTGAGAGAAAGATCGGTAGCACGACGAAGTTCTTGAATATCGTCATGAGAAATTCCCTCACTACTATCCAGATCCCCCAGCAGGTCAGCTTGATACGCCTGTAGCACTGCCATTGTATGCAGACATGCTCCAGCTTGACCTGCTGCCGTATAAGCTTTGCCCACTAAAACCGAGGTGGCTTTAAGCGGTCTAGTGGGCAAAGCCGAGGCTTTCAGGGACGATGCGGGACCAGGCGAAAGATAGCTAGCTAAATTCTGTTCCGCCTGGGGCATCGCCTCATAACCATACTCTTTTAGCCCTCTTATTCTCGAATAAGTTTTAACTTGAGGGCTAAAAAGTCGTGAAGAGTACGGTTTATTCCACGATTTTGATATTTCATTGTGGAGATCGGGAAAAAAGGGAAGCTCTCGTGGTGGAGATAATGTCGTGGACGATAAAAAGCGCTCATCTAATTTACTTTTAGGACGAGCGCTTTTATTCTCAGATGGCCATACAATATTTAATTTTTCTACAGCCCGTGACATAACATCCACCAGCTCATCATATGCTGGGGAAATAAATTGTGAATCTTTTTCCCCCATGTGTGTGCTTTCACTCTCCATACTCATAACATCGACCTCCTCGGAGGAAGAGCATTGAAGTAATGGAGTGCCCTCTCCCCGGGCGGAAGAAACCGCAGAGCGTGCTTCCGACACCGGGGGGAGAGCGCTGGATCTTCCGGGTAAGGAAGGAGAAAAGGCCAAGGGACCCGTCTCCAACCCCTCCGAAAGATCCTTCTGCGATCCCCAGGAATGCATTCTCCGCACCGCCTCGGCAGACGCGGGTCCTGATCCCTGAGGATCGCGAGCCTGCCCACTCTTTACATCAAAGAGTGACAGGCGAGAGCGGAGCATGCGGAGCGGTAGCATTTCACAGTGTTGACACTCAGCCTCCTCGAAGGCTGAGACCGCATGCTCCACTCCCAAACAAATGACACAAAGCTCGTGTGTGTCCCCACCCGTTAAATAACGCGGGCAGGGAGGAACACACTGTTTGTACATTTGTTTCGCCATAACGTTTCCGAATAAATTGCAACAGACAACAATAAATAGACAGAGACAGTATAACACAGATCGCTTGCTGAGGCAACAGAAGCTAATGCCGGTTTGCACCGGATGTGCTTTTATCATTTCCTGGTCATGACGTCACCCGCCCGTGACGCTCATTCTTTCCATTGGACTAGTTGACATAGATGCTTCAGACGCAGTCACGCTGGGGGCGTTCCCATGGCGTCGATCGACGCATCGTTGAGTTCCCTTCGTAAGGGAACACCTTGTGTTTTATATGCTGTCAATATGTCTATATTGAACATCTTTATTTCAGTGAGGATTATTTATCAAATATGGCTTGAAAGCACAACACTGGATAAACTAAACACACCAGGGGTGCTTATGTAGGACTTTAAAGATTTCTTACACAAACTCATTCTTACCTGATCCCTGTATTCACTTTCCCTGCAGGAAGTGACCTAATAATGAAGCATTTTGAATGAGTTTCTATGGTGGAATCCAAGTAATATTCTATGTAAAGGGAGAAACTCCCTTGAGACACTGTTAGATATTGGAGAGAGAGAGAGAGAGAGAGAGAGAGAGAGAGAGAGAGAGAGAGATTTACCTTATTAGCCTCAATCACACAAAGAATTGTCAAATGTCCTTGAGTAGCAACTTCACAGTCTGCCTGATGTGACAGAATTACAGCGAGACCAAAAGAATGAGAAACAAAGAAAGAGCAATAAAGAGAGACAAAGTTGATGGAGAAAGAACTCAGTTCTTTCCTTTACTCTCCCATACTGAGGAGAGACCAAGCTCCCTAATGGATCCCTGTCAGCATCAGACACTTCAACATCTTCAGTCAAGCACAGTGAAAGACAACTCTCCAGACTCCATAAAGAGCCTTTCTGTGTCACTCGCCTGCTTCTTCCCAAGCCGGATTGTGTTAGGTCAGTTTCGGACAGTCCATAAACTTACCTAATGCTGCCAGCTGTACAAAAATTGATCTCTATCAGTCCGATTTAGTGTGTGCGGGACCGTTTGTCCACTTACAGGATTACATTGTGAAAACATCTGGATGGATGCCAAATGCAAGTAATTTCCAAAATCTGTCTAAATGAATACTCCCAAAATCAGCATGACAGATTTTTTTTTATTTTCCAACCATTGATAATATGAACTCAGTGTGGTGAATTAATTGGGCCATTTTAACAGCAGTGGCACAGAGCCTAAACTACCAGCAGAGACGCTGACAAGAGGCCAGTGAAGGCTTTTGAAGAGCCGATCAAAGCGACGAGTCTTTGATGATCCTGCATGCCTGGGTTGAGGAGGAGCTGCTGTGAAGGACTGGACCCCCCCCTCAATCAAATCAGAAGCAAGTGCTCATGTTAACCTTCGCTCTTCACTCCTTTATCACATCCACAGGTGTGTTCATGCAGCATTCTAAAGAGTAATGCACAAAACACCTCACTGAAAAGTAATAGCAGTGCATAATTTGAGGATGTCACTGTTATAGGCTATATGTCTTGTGGAAGGTCACATTATGTATTTCCTGGGTTCTAGGAAAGTATTTGAATTATGGAGTTTTAGGAAAGTTTGAGCCAACCTTTTTTTTTTTTAAAGCATTCACTACTCTTGTCTAAAATATGTGTGAAGTATAAATGTCTCTGTTACCCAGATACCTGCAAAACAATCTACATAAATAGACAATACTCCAGGTACTGTAGGAAAGAATTTGCGATTAAAAATAAAACAGATGAGTGTTGTGAAAATTTAAAGTAAGAAAAGAGGACACAAATTGTGACAAATAGTCACACTGTGAGATATAAAAAAAAGTCACAGTTTTGAAATACAAAGTCACACTGTAAGATATTAAGTTGCATATATTGTGAGAAATAAATCAGTAAAGTCACAAGTATGGGGTCAGTAAGATTTTTTCAGCAAGGATGCGTTTAATTGATCTAAAGTGACAATAAATATATTTATAATGTTACAAAACATTCCTATTTTGAATAAATGCTGTTCTTTTGAGCTTTTTATATCAAAGGATCTTAAAAGAAGTGTATCATGGCATTCACAAAAATATATTAGCAGCACAACTGTTTTCAACATTGATATAGCCTAATAAGAAATGCACCAAATCAGCATATTAAAATGATTTCTGAAAGATCATGTGACTGGAGTAATGATGCTGAAAATTCAACTTTGCCATCACAAATTAGACTTTAAAATACATTAAAATAGAAAACACTTATTTTTAATTGTAATAACATTTTACAATATTACTGTTTTTACTGCATTTTTATTTTTTATTAAATAAATGCCTCTTACTGACCCCAAACTTTTAAAAGGTATATGAGGCATAAGAGATGGGCCTATAAAACCGCAATTACAAGAAATAAAGTCGTAATTAAAGTCACATATACCTTTTTACTCTGAGTCTGAAACAGTCCATGGTAAATTCACATCTCCCAGAAGTCACCTCATCAGCGAGAGAGTGGTCACAGCACATTAGCAGAATGTGTGGTGTGATCTTGTTGGCCGTGGTCGGTGCTCTGCGGGGTTCTTGTGTTTAACATTCCCCTTGTGTTTAACATTCCCCTCATGTTATGCCCGTGACCCTACTGAGGGCACTCATCTCCACTCCTACAAAGAGGAAGGTTAAAGCTCACCTATTCCCTCACCGCTGCCGACCTACTTTTCCTTCGCTACTGTTTGCCCCCTTCTGTCTCTTTGTGCAGCCAAGCATCGAACTTCCCAATGGCAGGTCATTTTATTTCCTCAGGTTTCGGTTTCCATTTCGATTCCTGCTGAAATCCAGACATGGGCAGTATTTCAATTAAATGTATTTTAAATACGTATTTAATTACTTTAGTGTATTTTGTAATTTGTATTTTGCAGGTGTGGAAAAAATAAAATGTAGTTTGTAACAAAATATTTTGAGGGAGTGTATTTAGAGTATTTCAAATACTTAAATACTTAAGAAAAATCACCATAGTAAATGATTTTGCCATAGTTCGGTCTGATGTTGGCAATGGCAATGTCCAGGTTAGATGCACGAAAATCACGTGATACCCTGTAGACCGGGCTCCCTCCAAGAAGTAAATGAGTTTTTGAACACAGGAGAAGAAGTGGCGCTGCTCCTCTTAAAAACGGCATTAAAGGTGGTATCAGCGATTTCAGGCCCAAAAAAGGCTGAAACATAAATTATCACATTCATCTAATTTTTCCTAGCCATCCGCTAGCTGCCCGCCCCATATGCATGCCGTCCAAAAAACGCGTCTCTGTAGGCAGCCTAGGCTCTGAAATCTGCACACAAAAACAATGGGTTTCACCAACCACCAAAACCTAAATAAACAGTGTTCCAACCAATAGTGATGGGGACGAGACCGCCTATGTGGAGTCCGAGTCAAGACCGAGTCTTTGAAGGGTCGAGTTCGAGTCGAGACCGAGTCCGTTGGTTTTCAAATACAGTTGAGTCCGAGTCAAGACTGAGTCTTTGAGGAAGCAAGTCCGAGTCGAGATTTTGTCTCGACATGTCAGTTTTGATATTCATGATTTAATATCACCCCAGTTAATAATCAACAGTTAGGCCTACAGACTAAGCTAGATTGGGAATTGTTTAGAGGAGCAGTCTTAACGTCTTAATATGGACTATGCTTTTACTAGTGATGGGGACGAGACCGCCTATGCCGAGTCCGAGTCAAGACTGAGTCTTTGAAGGGTCGTGTCCGAGTCGAGACCGAGTCTTTGAAGGAACAAGTCCGAGACGAGTCCGAGAAAGCAGAAATCGGTATCGAGACCCGAGTACTACATCACTACCAACCAATCACCGACAGGGGGTGGGTGTTGTGAGGTTTTGCGCTCGTGCACGGCTGCACGCGAAGTCGGAGCAAAACCTCAACACCCACCCCCTGTCGGGGGTGTTGTCATTCATAAAAGGACATCATAGGCCCTACCTATTATGAAACAGCGCGTCTGTCGTAACTACACTGAAATCACAATATAAACGTATTACATATGAGAAATATTGATCGATTTTGTATAAAACTACCACACCATTGATGTGAACTTAGCTATACATGCCATTTACGTCAGAGGGAGCTATTTCAGGCCCTGTAGAGATTTAGTGAAATGCCCATACTTTATTTTGCTACTTCGCCATTTTGAATGTACACATTTATCATATTTGTGTTATTGCTACTATTTGTGTTATTAACCCTTTTAGTAATAAAAAAAAGACTTAAGATTATTGTGGGAGTATTTTTGTATTTTCAAAATACTAATTACTTGTATTTTATTTAAATACATTTTTCACATCAGTATTTTGTATTTTATTTTGTTACATTTCATGAGCCAGTATTTGTATTTTGTAACAAAATAGTTTTTGATGTATTTGTGCCCACCTCTGCTGAAATGTCCTGTTGTTTTGCCTATGAATTCGATGGTGAGATGTTTTATAGAGGTTGAGGAGCTATATATATCCGGCCGTGCTTGTAGATGTTTTTGGTGGGAATCGCGTGCGCTTCACCGCTTTAAATATTAACAGGTCAGTTGACACGCGCTAAATGACACGAGTAGGCTATGTCTGGAGATTCCGCGTAGTTGCTGGAGCGCCAGAGCAATTTACTTGCTTTACCTCTCTCAAATTTAACATAGGCTATTTGCTTCTTTTTGGATCTATGACATTTTTTGTTTGTTTATTATTAAAAAACACATTAATGCAATTCAGGATTTGAATAGGCCTACATCTCTCATCCAACATGTTTTTAAGTTCTGAATTAAAATAAATTTAGATTTTTGTGGGGACATTAAGTAAAAGTGTCAGAGTGATACATATGTCCTGATAACATAAATAAAATAATAAAAAAGCTGTGTTAAAATTAAAATCTTGACAATATTTTTATTTCTCAGTGGGATAGAATGCATAACTGATTCACTGCTTATTGAATCGAAATAATTGAAGAAAAAAAACGGTAAAACTATACAATAAGGTCTTCTTTTATAAATATAAGTATAAATATTCATGTTCATGTTAGTTCACAGTGCATTAACTAATGTTTACAAATTCAACTTTTGACAACTTAAAATATATTGGTAAATGTTGAGATTAACATTAATAAAGATTGATAAATGTTGTAGAAGTATTTTTAATTGTTAATTCATGTTAACTAATGTAGGGAAAAAAATAAAACAGGAAATGATATCATAGATAGGACCTTTAAAGAGCCTCATGACTGTGTGTAAAGGTCTCCTAAAATATAAAATAATTCGACCTTTTTGACAAGCCAAGATTAGAGTGTAAAATATCACGACTCCCAAAAAAGAATAAAGTAATACAATAATTAATCATTTATGGGGGTTACACATGACATTGCAAGTCATCAAACTAAAACTTTTTTCAAACATGGATTCAACATGAATAGAAAGTTTACATTTCTAAGAACTCGGCATATGTGCTTAAAACAAGATTTAAACACATGGCACTGACAATGATATATTTGTGATTGACTCTTTTAAAAGTTGGTGGTCTTCAGTTAATTAATAATTCAGATAACTCAATTAAAGAATTTTTACATATCTATTCCACAAACATTCCATTAACCCACCGTTTCTCTCAGTTATCAACTATGATTTGTTTTTACCAGTTCTCCTGAGTGCTCTCTTCTTCTGACGTAGTCTGTAATTTCAACTTCAAAGACATGAAAGGGATTATAAAATGCTGCTTGTTTGTTATTATGTTCTCTCTTTAATATTATAAGCGCTTGTGCATGGGCTCTCTTTCAAATTCTACACACCTGAGACCAGTACAACCTTGTTAAACCAATAAATCTGTACGGTTATGGTCTTTATCTGTCTATTCCATATTGCCGTTCATTGAATGCCATTTTGTCATACGCCATCCTCCAAATTGGAAGTTTTCTCTAAAAACAGGCATGTTGCAAAAAGGACAAAACTCCCCGGAGCACCTAAATTTGTCTGTTGGTGCCTAGACAGCCGTAGCTATAGATCTCAGGTCATTCAGACAGGCAGAAGTGTCATTGTCTCTTACAATCACCTGCTAATTGAAAGGCCTCTCAGTGCCTGTGTGTCATAGGCTGGTGCACCACTACAGACATTGAAGGCTTTGTCTTTCAGTGCTGAGAAAATCCATAGCTAAAGGCATTCCCCCCTCTGCAGAGAGGTCTTCAATGATTATATGTTTGACTTCCTAATGCGTCTGACACTGTGCCATGTGTTCACGGTAATTGCTTCATTCCTCAGGGTTCTACAGGTCGACTTTTGAAGTCCAGATATCGGCATCGTGCCTCATCTGAATCTATCTCAGGGGTCTTAGGGTCATTGCTTTGTGCAGCTCCTCATCTCGTACTTTTCATTTAATTTAATATTTTAAATGAGTCATTTTGCGAGATTTATGCCGTTTTTAACATTCAGATCCAGCATTTAATTTTACATAGCACTGTGCTGATTTCATATAAGTTTTAATGCATGTCACAGTTAATTATTGGGTAGAACCCCCTGCCACTTCCAATCCCAAAACTAGTTCGTTCCTGTAATATTTCTGGGGGTAAACTGTACATTTTCTCGGTTTTGATTCCACTCATGTTTGCCGATGGATCAGGCCTTGACCTAATTAGAGGTGATTTCGCAAGAACAGAGCTGAACTGTTTTCTGTTGACCGGGGTTTTTACATCACTGTCACTTTGATCACTGACTCAAATTGTGTACAATGAAATGCTGTCAAGTTGTGGTCAGAAGGGAATTGGTCTGTGAAAGTGCTTAATTTCTACCATGCTCGCATTTTAAACACCATTGTCTGCTTGTCATCACTTCACGGAGAAATGGGCTTGCTATTCCAATGAGATATACTCTCAGTATAGAAGCACGAGATTACAAGCGTAGATTTGAACGGAGGTAATTGAGCTGATTATCTTAATGTGGGGAATATCAAATGTCCTATTTAATACTCAGTGGTATTTTTATCCATCTATAGTTCTTCTTGCGGAAAAAGATTTAGACAGTTGCCTTATATCAAGTATAAATTGATGTTCAAAATAAGCTCTGCATAACTCCCTATTGTATTTCATTGGGGGTTTGGCTCTTCATAACTATGTAAGCGCTTTTTACGTCGCTGATGTTCATTGATAGTGAAGAACTCAAAGTCAGCTAAGAGCTGAAAACCTTGTTTCTCAAACTTTCATTCTCAGCTTTGCTTGTCTCATCTGTAACCATAATACGACATAATTTACATTTATGCATTTGGCAGACGCTTTTATCCAAAGACACTTACATTGCATTTCAAGGTACACATTTTACATTCTTATTAGTTCTCAGTTCTTGCTTTCTCTGGGAATCGAACCCATGACCATTGCAAGCGCCAACGCTCTACTGTTTGAGCTACAGGAAAGGATAATGCAGTTGATGTCTTCTTGTCTCCAGGGGAAACGAAAATAAACTAAAAAGATTTTAAATACTGAGAAGTAGCGCAACCACTAGCAATACAAACTTGGCTTTTTGCAAATGCATTTCAATGCATTGTCTTTATACCTGCATCCTACCCAAGGTAGCTCATCCATGGTTAATATACAGTTCCAATAGAGTGCAACAGCTTATTTATACAGTATAAGCCATGAATCAAATCACTCAAATACAAAGGTGAATCATGACATAACAAACTTTGATTTGAAGCAGAAACGATTTGAAAATCAGACAAAAAGACTGTCCTTTAACAATTTTACTGAGGGAAAGAACTACAATCCCGTATTGTGAATGACACAATCAAAATAAAAACTATGGATAAATATAAAACTATTGATTTAATATGTTGATTACGTATATAGAAACGTCTCGGTTACGTATGTAACCCTCGTTCCCTGAGTAGGGAACGGAGACGTTACGTCGGATGACGACGAATGGGGTTTCGCTTAGAAAGCCTATCAACTTCGAGTATTACAAAACGAGCCTATGGCAAAGAAATGCCATGGGTCTGCGGAATTTGCATGACGTAACTCCGCCCCACCTCGTGGGTATAAAAGGAGGAAGTCCGCAACAGCAGTTTATGTTTCTTCGCTGAGGAGCCAAGACTGAGCTCAGGCGATCCCCGCGGTACAGCGGAAAGTGGCAGGCAGACGTAACGTCTCCGTTCCCTACTCAGGGAACGAGGGTTACATACGTAACCGAGACGTTCCCTTTCGTTGTCACTCCGAGTTACGTCGGATGACGACGAATGGGGTTACCAGTCTAATCACGCCACCTTCTCAGCTGTCTTCCAGTGCCCTGCGTAAATCGAGATCCCTGTCAGAGACTGGACGAAGGACTCCATTTAACACAGGAATACCAAGGTACACTGGGAAGCATATCCCAAGCTAGGGGAAGTATGCAATTAATGCCAACCCAGAGGGGGGGGACTTAGAGAATACACATATGACCCGAAGGAAACATATGGAGAACACTGGGGTGTCCAGCCGCAGGTGGAATATTTCAACCCCAGGGGTGGCAAGGTGGCTTGCCAAGGGAAAGACACATGCTCAGAGAGGCTTACAGTGGAAATACACATGTGGGGGTCGCTCCAGGGGCAGCGCTTGCAGGTTCACCACCTGGTCCCGAAAGGGAGTGGTAGGAACCTTGGGCACATATCCGGGCCGGGGTCTCAGGATCACGTGAGAGAAAGCCGGTCCGAATTCCAGGCACGCTTCGTCGACGGAGAATGCGTGCAGGTCCCCTACCCTCTTGATGGAGGCCAGTGCAACCAGGAGCGCTGTCTTCATTGACAGGAACTTAAGCTCGACTGACTGCAGGGGCTCAAAGGGAGCACTCTTCAGGGCAGTTAGAACCACTGAGAGGTCCCAAGAGGGAACGAGAGGAGGGCGAGGAGGATTTAGTCTCCTCGCTCCTCTCAGGAACCTGATGACCAGGTCATGCTTCCCTACCGACTTACCTTCGACTAGGTCATGGTGTGCGGCAATGGCGGCAACATAGACCTTAAGGGTGGAGGGAGACAGCCTTCGCTCCAACCCTTGCTGAAGGAAGGAAAGCACAACGCTGATCGAGCATCTCCGGGGGTCTTCTCGGTGAGAAGAGCACCAGACGACGAAGAGGTTCCACTTCAACGCGTAGACGTGTCTAGTGGACGACGCTCTAGCGGAAGTGATGGTAGCCGCCACCGCTGGTGGAAGGGTACTCAAACCTACCTCGAGCCGTCCAGGAGCCACACGTGGAGGCTCCAGAGATCGGGGCGAGGGTGCCACAGGGTGCCCCGTCCCTGAGAAAGAAGGTCCTTCCTCAGAGGAATGGGCCAGGGAGGTGCTGTCGCGAGGAGTGCGAGTTGTGACATACGGCGGGAGCGTAGACCACCTTGATGGTTGATGTACGCTACAGTAGCGGTATTGTCTGAGCGGACTAGTACGTGTTGACCCCTGAGCAACGCCCGGAAGCGGTGCAGGGCAAGGCGTACTGCCAACAACTCGAGGCAATTGACATGCCATAGCCGCTGGGGTCCTGTCCAGGAGCCCGCAGCAGCATGTCCATTGCACATGGCGCCCCAGCCCGTGGTGGAGGCATCCGTGGAGACCACAACATGCCGGGAAGCTCGTTCCAGGGGGACACCCGCCCTGAGAAAACTGAGGTTCGACCACGGGGTGAGGAACTGACGGCAGGTCGGAGTAACTGGTACCCGGAGCGTGCCTTGATGCCATGCCCACCTCGGGACTCGGTCGCGAAGCCAAAGCTGAAGCGGTCTCATATGAAGCAATCCGAGCGGCGTGACCGCGGCTGCAGATGCCATATGCCCCAGGAGCCTCTGAAAATGTTTCAGTGGAACCGCATTCTTGCTCCTGAGATGTCTCAGGCAAGTCAGCAGTGACTGCGCGCGCTCGCTCGTAAGCTGCGCGGACATGGCGACCGAGTCGATGTCCATACCGAGAAAAGAGATCCTCTGCACGGGGCAAAGTTTGCTCTTCTCCCAGTTGACCCGAAGGCCCAGACGAGCTAGGTGCCGGAGCACTAGGTCCCTGTGTTCGCAAACCTGATCTCGAGAGTGAGCTAGGATCAGCCAGTCGTCGATATAACTCAGGATGCGAACCCCGTGTTCCCGAAGGGGAACAAGGGCAGCCTCGACGACCTTCGTGAAGGTGCGAGGAGACAGGGCTAGCCCGAAAGGGAGAACCGCGTACTGGTATGCCTGCCCCTCGAAAGCAAACCGTAGGAACGGTCTGTGTTGAGGAAGAATGGAGACATGAAAGTAGGCGTCCTTCAGGTCGATCGCTGCAAACCAATCCTGGGGCCGCACGCATTCGAGAACGCGTTTGGCGGAGAGCATCTTGAACGGCAGCCTGTGAAGGGAGCGGTTCAGCACGCGCAAGTCCAGGATTGGCCGTAACCCACCGGTTTTCTTGGGGACAATGAAGTAGGGGCTGTAGAACCCGGACCTCATCTCGGCTGGAGGGACAGTCTCGATTGCACCCTTCGCCAGCAGGGTGGCAATCTCTGCTCTCATGATAGGGGCATTGCCACCGACCAAAGTGGAGCGGACTCCCCTGAAGCGGGGAGGAGACCGTGCGAACTGAATCGCATAGCCGAGCCTGATGGTGCGCGCGATCCAGCGGGACAGACGGGGAAGCTCTAACCAGGCTCCCAGGAACTGAACCAGCGGGATCAAGCGGACGACAGGCGTCCCCCCGGAGGGGCAGCGAAGCGGAGTAACTGGCCCAGACGTGGACGGCATAGCGGCCCGGGGTGGGGGCACAGTTAGCAACCGCGCCCTGACAGAGGGGGCCAGGGGAGGACCATGCTGGTCGTCCCGCGGGGGCCTGCTCTGGCAGGGGTCTGGTGACAGAGGGGGACAGGGGCGAAGCGGTCCGTGGACGGCACGCCGTGTCAAGCACCTCTGGGACAGAGGGGGACGAGGAGAGCACGGCTTGTGGGCGGCGCTCTGTGTCGTCCGAGAACTCTGTCTTCCCAGAGACGGGAGAGTCAGTTCTTAGGAGAATAAGGATTTTTCCCCGGCCCTCCACCGGGGAAAGGAGTGGTCCTGCTACCAACTCCTGGAAGAACTGAGTCCCATCTCTGTGGAGCCCGTCTCAGGAGCGCCGCTTAACCCGGCACGTAGCGGGGGGCGGGGCTGGAGAGGGCTGTGGCGTCCGCCCGCGGCTTCCAGAGCCGGCCCGTCTCTTTAAACGGGCGGGGTGGGAGCCGTGGGGGGGGCGCCTTCGGCAGTGGGCAGACCGAGGGATCTGAGCGGACGGCGGGCCATCGGGACAGAATCACGTCAGTCTGCACATGGGCGGTTGAGAGCTGTTGGGCGAAGTTCTCAACCGCACCGCCGAAGAGGCCGACCTGGGATATGGGAACGTCGGACAGACGGGGCCGCGCGACATTCAGCACATCAGACAGGTTCAGCCACAGAATGGTAGGCATCACCTGACCCAGGGAGCGTACGGCCACTTTCGTCGCTCGGAGAGCAAGGTCAGTGGCGGCACGCGACTCAGTGAAGAGCCCTGGGTCAGTCCCGCCCTCGTGCAAGTCCATGAGCATCTGGGTCGAGGACCAGCAGAATGGCCATGGCCTGCAGAGAGGCGGCTGCCAGTCCCGTGGTGCTATAGGATCTCGCCACAAATGTAGACGAAAACTATAGACCACGGGCGGGTGCTTAGGATTGCGCCGAGAAGAAGCACTCTGAGGACACATAGCATCGCAACAGAGCGTTCAGCCGGGGGAACCCCAGTGTACCCGTGACAGCGGCCCCATCGAGGGGGGAAAGGCGGATGAGATCAGCGAGCGGTCCCGAGAAAACCAGGGGGTCTTCTGGGACTTCGAGATCTCATCATGCACGTCCGGGAGGGAAGGTATTGGGGTTTGCCGTGGACGAGGGTCGGCGGCCTTACCCAAAAACCAATCGTCCCAGGAAAGCATGGCTGTCATCTCTGGATCAGACTCAGGCACAGCCGTATGCACACCAGAGGGTGGCAGCTGTGACGAGTCGTCACTTCGCAGAGAATCAAACCCACCTTGTGAAGCTGCTACAAACACAGTATCATCCTCTGTAGCTTTAAATGAAACACACGGGCCACCAGAGGGTAGACTCGTGGGAATCACCTATTCACTAGCGGGCACCGCCGTTGAGGGGAGGCTGCGGTCACGGACACGGAGTCGGCGCCTTGTTCCAGACCAACACCCTCAGGTCACCCTGGCCACCAGCCGAAGATCGGGGGGTGGATGAGGGGACTCTCACTCTTGCGAGTTCACCGAGTCTCGACCTATATGACGCGATGATCATGTTCCCACAGAGAGAACATGAGTCATCCACGAGCGCTGCTCTAGTATGATCAAGCCCAAACATACTAGACAACGCTCGTGCCCATCAGAGTCCGATACCAAGCTGCCGCAACCATTCGTTTTTTTTTTTTTTTTTTTTTAAATGCACGGGCGAGCCGTCTTTAAAAAGACGTGCCGCGTGCGAGCTCTTTTAGAGAGAAAACTCAAGTGTTGAAGCGCCCGGGGAAGCACGCACTCTCTGATGAACCACTGCAGAGATAAGCAGGAAGCACGCACTCGCCGGAGATCGCCGTCACACCAACACTCGAGGCACTCGTTCGTGAAGCTGATAATTCAGAGTTGGCTTGTGGAGAGAAGAATACACTTGGCTTCGAAGCGAAAACATAAACTGCTGTTGCGGACTTCCTCCTTTTATACCCACGAGGTGGGGCGGAGTTACGTCATGCAAATTCCGCAGACCCATGGCATTTCTTTGCCATAGGCTCGTTTTGTAATACTCGAAGTTGATAGGCTTTCTAAGCGAAACCCCATTCGTCGTCATCCGACGTAACTCGGAGTGACAACGAAAGGGAACAGTATATTATATGTTTATTGCAAAATATGTAAGCCTGCAATATACAAGTTTGATAGAAGGACTAAGGCTGCATCTGAAATCTCAAACTGTAGTTCTACCAGAAAGACTCGGGAGATATGTAACAAAGCATACATTTACCAACAGCCCAGCAAGCAATTATTTATAAAGTTCTTTGGCGTAGGCCCCGTCCGTAGTTCATGATCCGTGGGTAGCGGATCTGCATTTCCTGCCTGAAGATGAAGGCAGGGGCGCAGCAGACCCCCCTGGGAGTTATGGACAGGACCATCCTGGTGGTGGTGGGGAGGATGGAGGTAGTTGTCGCGACAGCATCTGCGAACTCAAACGTGTGTAAGTACCAATCTTTTATACAGCGAGTTTAAGGACGTGATTGGATAGATGTGAAGGTAATAAGTGACGTAATAATTAAGTCTTCCTGGCAGAACTTTATGCTAAAGCTTTCATTTCTACCAGAAAGACTCGGGAGATATGTAACAAAGCATACATTTACCAACAGCCCAGCAAGCAATTATTTATAAAGTTCTTTGGCGTAGGCCCCGTCAGTAGTTCATGATCGGAGGGTAGCGGATCTGCATTTCCTGCCTGAAGATGAAGGCAGGGGCGCAGCAGACCCCCCAAAAGTAGGTGGATTATGGATCCACCAGGACGGGGCCAGCCCACCCCCAAAAAATGGTAACGGAGTATACCCACCGGTCGGAACCTGTGGTTCTTGAAAAATAGAAAGGGGGTTACCATAAATAGCATGATGGACGTTGGATGTGGATTCCTCGTAGCCTATAGCTTAATTAGACGAGGAAGCCACTTAAGTTTTGTAAAACGTTGACCTGTAAGGTACAATGTGGAGCCATGGAGAGTTCTCTTCATTTAGCTGGGCATTAATCCAGCGATTTAAGTAGAATTCAATGTACTTTTTACGTGATTATCAGCTCCATTCTAGGACGCTCAAGGCAAGGCCACATGGACCATACAGAACCGTGCTACGTTCGGCCATACATAATGGTGCCACATTGATCCATACATAGACAGGCCTCGTTAGACCAAACACAACAGTGCCGCATAGGTCATGCATAGATAGGCCTTGTTAGATCGTACAGAACGGTGCCACGTTAGACCGAACAAAACAGTGCCACGTTAGGCCAAACAGAACAGTGCCGCATAGGCCATGCATAGACGGGCCTCGTTAGACCAAACACAACAGTGCCGCATAGGTCACAGATAGGCCTTGTTAGACCGTACAAAACAGTGCCACGATAGACCAAACAGAACAGTGCCGCATAGGCCATACATAGACAGGCCTCGTTAGACCAGCATAACAGTGCCACGATAGGCCATACATAGACAGGCCTCGTTAGACCAAACAGAACGGTGCCACGTTAGGCCATACATAGACCGGTCACGTTAGACCAACAGGACAGTGCCACGATAGGCCATACATACACAGGTCACGTTAGACCAACAGAACAGTGCCACGATAGGCCATACATAGACAGGTCACGTTAGACCAACAGAACAGTGCCACGATAGGCCATACATAGACAGGTCACGTTAGACCCAACAGAACAGTGCCGCGATAGGCCATACATAGACAGGTCACGTTAGACCAACAGGACAGTGCCACGATAGGCCATACATACACAGGTCACGTTAGACCAACAGAACAGTGCCACGATAGGCCATACATAGACAGGTCACGTTAGACCAACAGAACAGTGCCACGATAGGCCATACATAGACAGGTCACGTTAGACCCAACAGAACAGTGCCGCGATAGGCCATACATAGACAGGTCACGTTAGACCAACAGAACAGTGCCACGATAGGCCATACACAGACAGGTCACGTTAGACCAACAGGACAGTGCTACAATAGGCCATACACAGACAGGTCACGTTAGACCAACAGAACAGTGCCACGATAGGCCATACACAGACAGGTCACGTTAGACCAACAGAACAGTGCCACGTTAGGCCATACATAGACAGTTCACAGTAGACCCAACAGAACAGTGCCACGTTAGGCCATGCATAGACAGGTCACGTTAGACCAAACAGAACCGTGCCGCATAGGCCATACATAGACAGGCCTCGTTAGACCAGCATAACAGTGCCACGATAGGCCATACATAGACAGGCCTCGTTAGACCAGCATAACAGTGCCACGTTAGGCCATACATAGACCGGTCACGTTAGACCAACAGAACGGTGCCACGTTAGGCCATGCATAGACCGGTCACGTTAGACCAACAGAACAGTGCCACGATAGGCCATACATACACAGGTCACGTTAGACCAACAGAACGGTGCCACGATAGGCCATACATGCACAGGTCACGTTAGACCAACAGAACAGTGCCACGATAGGCCATACATAGACAGGTCACGTTAGACCAACAGGACAGTGCCACGATAGGCCATACATACACAGGTCACGTTAGACCAACAGAACAGTGCCACGATAGGCCATACATAGACAGGTCACGTTAGACCAACAGAAGAGTGCCACGATAGGCCATACATAGACAGGTCACGTTAGACCAACAGAACAGTGCCACGATAGGCCATACACAGACAGGTCACGTTAGACCAACAGGACAGTGCTACGATAGGCCATACACAGACATGTCACGTTAGACCAACAGAACAGTGCCACGATAGGCCATACACAGACAGGTCACGTTAGACCAACAGAACAGTGCCACGTTAGGCCATACATAGACAGTTCACAGTAGACCCAACAGAACAGTGCCACGTTAGGCCATGCATAGACAGGTCACGTTAGACCAACAGAACAGTGCCATGTTAGGCCATACATAGACGACAGTCCACTAGTCGCACGTGGACGATGACTCAATGGCCGGTAATGAGAATGAAATAGCATAACACCACCACCAGTAGTTGCAAAGGTATTTACCTGATTTATTACTGGAGAGCTTGCTGGGCTTCAAGAATGGTTTTGAATCGGGTCTGCATATGATTTGGATGCGGAGGACAGACCATCTGCCCATGATCTTAATAGCTGGTGTAGAGATTCCTGGTTCAGCTGCAGTAGTAGCTGCTCCGATTCTGAAGAAATGGCTGGTATTGGGAGAGGGGGATAGACCGCAGCTTTAATAATGATAGATAAAGGAGTCCTGAGTCAGGCCTTAGAAAGAGGTGCTCCGAAGTCCTAGATGTGAAGGGATTTTTTTTTTTTTTTTTGAGTGTTAGGGTGATGCTGGAGCCTTGGCCGTCATTCTTAGAGTGCTAAAGAAGATTTAAAAAAAAATATGTGAGAAGCATAATAGAAGAAAAGCACAGCAGGATCGAAATATTAAGTTTCTAGAGTTGAAATCCCCAGACACGCAAAGCCGTAAAAGCAGATAAAGCATGGCTTTTAGCAGAATATGTATATAAAGAATAGGGATTATAGTAGGTAGAGATAATTAGTAACCGAGAAAGAGTTTAAAGCCAGTTTAATATTCGGTTACTCTTAAGCTTATTTTATTTCTATTCAGTTGTGCAGTTGTTAGTATTTTGCAATTGCCCATGTGAACCTTGTGGTGGGCAGATCGAGGCTTCGTGGAACACTGAAACCGTTGAATCAAATGTGCCATATTGTGCCGAGGCTTCGAAGCAATCCGACACCTGTCTCCACGGTGACCACTAGTGGTCGGAACAGTGTAAACGCAACAAAAACCCAGGTCAAACATGCATAAAAACACCTTTTACAGACTATTGCAAACATTTTTTACTTAAAGTAAAAATCTTTCAAATGCAATAGCTGGTCATCTAGTAAGATTATCATGTGTAAACGTGTTCTTTTATCAATTGTCAGGGTTTGTTTTGTTTGACCTACGAATGGCTCAGCTAAAAGGCCAATAAGTACCTCATTTTAATTATATAAATGACTAAATAAACATCTACAAATGTATAAAACTGATCAGAGATCGGGTAAACCCACATAAACTTGTTCATTGGTTCTCGGTTACTCCTCATGATTCATGAGTTGACAGATCATCACCCCCAGCGGTTAAACCATTTAAATTCGAAGTGTTTCGAACCAGTTATAACGTAATGAAGCCTCGTTTACTGAAATCACATGACTGGCAGTTTGATGCACGTTCCGAACCATTGATTCGGAAAAAAGATTCGTAAAGGCTTTGAAGCTTCATGAAGCAGTGTTTTGAAATTGCCATCACTGTGAGCGTGGGATCGGCGACGCTGATTCGACGATTCGTATTATTAAATTACCAGCACTGTGGAATATCGGTAACGTGAACCTCTGCTTACACTTGTAACAAACGTTAAGGCTAACAAGCCAGCCTTGCTGTTTAGAGCATTGCAGTATGTTGCGTTGCAGTCTGCATATCAGCCGTAATGAGGAACATACCACGTCACCGTAGTTACCGGTTGAACTCTGCCGCTGTTGTAGAAAGCAGCATGGTAGCCAAGTTAAATAACAGTTAAATGCTTACCTGAATGAAGTTTAATCGTGGTAGAGTGGACATATTAACAGTGGCTGGTGGAAGGCCTACCAAACTTGAAACCCCAAGCCTTGGAAGTGAAGCTTGAACTTGAAAACCAGTGTGAGAAGATTGCCTCTCGTTTTGCAGAGTTGTTGATTCGTGTCGGTGGATCGGTGATCAGTGGAACAAATGTCACCGGTGCAGACAGCGAGGTTATTTTTGCTGGACAAATTGAGGATGATTTTGCAGTTCTCTTCCTGACGGATTATTTGGCCATAATCGTAAACAATATGCGTGTCCTGAAGCATGTTGGTTGGCGACTGAACGAGAGCGATAGTTGTCGCGACAGCATCTGCAAACTCAAACGTGTGTAAGTACCAATCTTTTATACAGCGAGTATAAGGACGTGATTGGATAGATGTGAAGGTAATAAGTGACGTAATAATTAAGTCTTCCTGGCAGAACTTTATGCTAAAGCTTTCATTTCTTTTGAATTAGTAATAACTTTGTGACCATTATGTTCTATAAAGTATGAATGTCTGTAAAAATGAATGTAATCTGGACTTACTACATTCGTCATGTTGTTGTTGTCATGCCTATCAGCATTAGTTGTGCCGCTTCACTGGCATTCATAAATCCTCTCCCATAGCCTCATAGGATAGTAGTGTCCAGTGGATGCGCACTTCAGAATATCGGCAAAAGAAGTAGGTCATCCGGGTACTTTTTGCCTGCTATATAGTAGGGAAGTATGCAATTTCTGATGCAGCCTGACTATTATTCCAAAAAAATCAGTAGAAATCATGCTTCTAATGGATTGAACAAAAGCATATACGGTAACACTTTAGAATACTGTTCCCTCATTAATGAATAACTACACAGGAACAAATGAGTAACGCACTATTAACATTCTAGTTACTACTATTAACTAACAAGAAACTCTGATTAACAAATTAGTAAGTCATAGCGCTCAGTCGAATGTGGTAGTTCACTATTAGCTAATCAGTAACTATTATTTTTCATACCTCACTGAAGACTACTAAGAACTACTATACACAGGTTCATAATTAATATTAATAATGCATAATTTATAATAATATGGTAATGGTAACCCATTAGTAATGAATTAAGTGTTACTACATCCTTCTAAAGGAACTACTAATAATTTGGATCAGTATTCTACAGTGAAAAAGATGACCTAATATTGACTGAAGTCATTGTAAGATTTTGAGATTTTTGTAAGATTTTGAAGAGTAATTCTTTCCGATGGATTTGGTAAAACTTTAGTCATTACTAGTGTGATCCCATGATCTTCACTTTAGAAGACTGATCCAAATAATTTGTAGTTTAGAAAGATGTAGTAACACTTGAGTCATTACTATCCAAACCTTACAAAAACCCCAAAAGCTTACAATGACTTCAGTCAATATTAAGTAGTTATCAATCTTTTCACTTTAGAATACTGATCCAAATTATTAGTAGTTCCTTTAGAAGGATGTAGTAACACTTAATTCATTACTAATGGGTTACCATTACCTTATATTAGAAATTATGCAATATTAATATGAATTATGAACCTGTGTATAGTAGTTCTTAGTAGTCTTCTGTGAGGTATGAAAAATAATAGTTACTGATTAGCTAATAGTGAACTACCACACTGAGCGCTATTACTTACTAATTCGATAATCAGAGTTTCTTGTTAGTTAATAGTAGTAACTAGAATGTTAATAGTGCGTTACTCATTTGTTCCTGTGTAGTTATTCATTAACGAAGGAACAGTATTCTAAAGTGTTACCGCATATACTCAAAGATCACAGCCAGCAGGTCTGTTTTCAAAGGTTTAAATGTTATCAATAAAAGTTAATTTCTCTATGAAGAAAATAAAATAGATTTTTACTTACAGAACCTGACTGATACACTCTATTATTATAGTTTCTGTATTTTCAAATTTCTCATAACAATGATACACGCAATGACCAATGAAGTTTAAGTGTGGTTACTACTCTTCCATGTTCTCCTTATATAACCACTGTGAATGGAACAAAATTACATGAGTGTAAATTGAATGTAGGAGCTGAGCATAATTGCATAATTGGACCTGTTCCTCATGCAAAGCTATTTTAATGGCTTCGGTTGACTTACAACTTTTAAGTAACTTTCAATTTCTGTAAATTTGTTTCAATTTCAGACACAGAATTTTAACACCCACGTCGAGTTCATGAGCCTGAATATGTTATTGGTGGAATATTTAGGTTGTTTCATTTTGAGGTTCATGGTCTGTGAGTCCTTAAGAATCAGAAGATCCCCTTAATATGTTTTACATTTCCAGCCTGCTGCTTAGCAGAAATTGAAATTCAAGGAACCATCTCAGATGGTTTAGTTGATCCATGCGAAATCCAAAAAAACCATACAAGTATAAATCCTGGTTTTTGATCACCTAAGCACAGCTGCCCAAACTCCTAATCCAATGGCGTTAAAGCAGATGAAACTCTGGGCCGACGGCAGCGACTTGAGTGGACATGGCGGTTTTCTCTGCGCTACTGGGATCATGTGTAGTCATGAGTGACCTTACATTTGCATCTCCAAATGATGCTCATAACGGTTGGTGAGGCACAAACAGACCACATGTGCAACCCAAGCTTTCGTTCTTTTATCCATTTTGGAGCCATGTTTTTGGGACAAATCCACTGAAATGGTTTGTCAATACTGCAATATTAGAAATGTATGGGACAATAAAAAGCAGAAGAGGTTTGCAGAAGAGAAAGAATCATTAATGGATTGGAGGGGGAATATATTTTCTCCAGAGCAAAACACCATGAGAGAGCCATCATTCCAGTGAGCTGACAGATGAGGAGGATGGTTCATTTGTATGGTACATCATTTAGCAATTTGCCCTCTGACAACAAACCGAATCGTATTTCATATTTCTTGTCGGCCCTCCAAGTTCCTCTGGCAATTTAATTATCTTTGTTGAATTTCTGTTGATGGTTCATTTATTTTAGAAAAATTAGAGGTGTGAGTAATGAAGCAGAAGTTGCATGCCAAAAATAACCATGCACATAGCACATCAATATGCACACCTGTAGTGGCTGTCATAAAGACATCTTAGAGGAAACTTTAAGTATGTCTGTATCAGTTGCAAAATGTGGTAAATGTTGCCTAAGGACACCATTATGCATGTAAATTACAACATAAAACGTCTGCCAGGCCAAACGCACCCTCAGGACGAACCAAGTGGCCATTATGTGAGGAGAAGAAATCAAGCTAATAACAATGCATCTGTGCACAGTTCCATTGGTCAGGTCTGAAAATGGAAGATTTCGATTTGCAAATAATATCAGATCAATTATGCTAATTAAGTAAATACACAGCTGGTGAGCTTGCACATATTAGCATAATTTCAGCTGGCACATCTGTATATGTGTGGGTGTGCATTTGTGAATTTAAATGTGCTTCTATGAGAAAAGAAAGAGAGAAAGAGGTAGAAATAATAAATGTCTGCATGTGTCTGCACTTGCGTGACTGTATGTGTGTAACTTAAGGATGCCATGGAGCCCCAGGGCACTGTGTCGACCGCTGACGACCAAGCTGACACGGACTGAACTGAGCATCTAGTCTACTACTAGTCCTGCCAAATCTCTGAGGCTAAGAAGAGATGGGGTGCTCTACATATGAAGAGACAGATTGATTGATCAGAAGAGTGTATGTTGGAGGACCATCACAATAAAGAGTTTGCAGGTATGAAGCAGATAGTCCACTAATACTCTAATGAGAGTTAGTTGACATGTAGTTGCAAAGTTACTTATAGTTAACAGAATGTTCAAAAGGGACCATCAAAATAAAGTGTTACCATATTTTCCAGATTTATACAACAGTAATTTGGCTGAGCATCAGTTCAAGAGCACTGTTATCAGTTCAACAGGACTGGAACTTTTTGTCTGCGACTGGGACACAATTGTGACTTTATTTCTCAGAATCGTGAGATAAAAATAAGCAATTAGGAGATATAAACTTTTTTCAATGATATGAGAAAAATTTGTGTGGGGATTTTTTTCGCCCTCACGTGAAAATCCCAATCGCGCACATTCCTATTGGAATGACTCCCATATAGCATACAAATCCAGGCCTCATCTGGGCCAACTATGGCACATATGGCTCAGTTCTGGCAAAGGTCATATGTGCCCTTTGCCGCTGACAGAACTGAGCCATATGTGCCATAGTTGGCCCAGATGAGGCGTGGACATACATGCTATTGCCAGCCACACTCAGGTTGAGTCATCATCATATGTGGGCCAGAAGAATGTGTGAGATGTGGGCCACAACCGGACCTGATGTCATTTGCTATCTGGGTTGGATTTTGCCAATTAAATTTTGACAAGCAATGGTAATATGACCGAACTTAAAGGGATAGTTCACCCAAAAATGAAAATTTTGACATCATATACTCACCTCAAATGGTTGGTAACCAGAATGTTGATGGTAGCCATTGACTTCCATAGCAGGAAAAAAATATTCTAGAAGTCAATGGCTACCATCAACTGTCTGGTTACCAACATTCTTCAAAATATCTACTTTTGTGTTTAACAGAAGAAAGAAACTCATACAGGTTTGGAACAACTTGAGGGTGAGTAAATTATGACAGAATTTTCATTTCCCTTTAACACCAATCAACAGATTCTTTCAAAACACAGATTAATTTTAAAAAAGATTAATTCAGGAAGGGAACGCTGTGTGTAGGAGTCGGTTGATTCAATTTTGTCTTCGTTTGGAACTATTTTTGTTGGAGGAGCAAAATACAGAAGTAAAGCTGTGGTTGCGCTAGCTATATTTTGTGGGCAAAAAGTTCCAATGTCAATAGTATAGCAATATGAAGCACAGCTCACACAAAAGTCACTTCCAAACCATGCAGTTTTCTGTTGGTCAACGGAGCAAATTCACGTGATCAACTTGAATCCGTCGCAAAATCTGCGTAAGGACATCTTTTGCCCTAATGCGAAATTCCAGGTTTCTTGGATATTGAACTGATGGGATTTCGCCCGTCAATTTAGACCTGTCACAGTCTTTTGATATCATGCTTGCAGTATTTTTGTATTGTTGCATGCTGGTTACAGCAGCCTAGTACTTCAAAAGACCACACTCAAAATAATGACTTTCGTACTTTAAAAGCAATTCTCTTTTAAACATCTTATCTGAAAATGACAGTTATAATTGTTAGGTGGTTCCAACAATTAACAATTACTGAACCTCAACCTCAATTAAAACGTTTGTCCTCAGGTGACCATTTGTAAAACGGGTGTTTTAGTAGAATAATTAAAAGTGGTATCTTATGACTTCATATTAATTTAGAGGATCTGTGAATAGGCAATAGAAAGGTGTCCAAATGTGCTTTTATCCAATCATAGCTCGCAGTGATACCATCACTTAAGTGGTTCAGTCCAGCTCTTTTTCAATTGTACACTTAACTTCAGCTTCAAACCTGCAATACTGTCAAGTGAATGGTCCATGAATGGATAATGCAATGAGAATTAACACTGTTTTCCTGCAACTCATTGTTGTGGACTGTAGCCAATTTAATGAAAGTTGAGTGTATGCCGTAACATCAATTTACCACCATTCTGCTCAAGAGCCGACCTGATAATTACACTGGTGTTTCAGGCCTCAGCTTTTAGCGAAATATTTTAATAAGCACAGTTTTGCATCACACTGTTTCGCATTTCATTAGCAGTGGCCCTGTTCTCCCATCTGCCATTCTCCGCTTCTCAATTTAGCTCCATGTTCCATAGAACATTCCGGCATTAGCATAATGGAAGAACTGTTGCACTTTAAGAATGGCACAAATACCAGCGGGCATAACAAATAGATCGCACAAATGCAGCAATGATGGGTTAGCAGGAGATTTGATAAACGTACTCTGATATCTTGTTTTTGCACGAAGTCATTAACAAGAAAAAAATTAGGCATGCAGTGGAATATCACAGTAAAGTTTGATTTTGAGAAAGGTCCGCTGTATGTGTAAGTGACAAATGAGTTGGGAAGTGGGCACACTAGAAAGGCCCACCGCTAAGAATTTGGCCTTTAAAATACAACGTATGCACAGACTAAGGATGCCTAAGGCCTTATAATGTTTCAGAGGAAACTGAAACTCTCCTTTGCTTCTAATGCTTATAAGAATCCAAATACACTAATCTCAACATATAAAGACAAATGATAACCAGAAGTGTCATGTGTATTTAAATTGCACGTGCCATAAAATATTTGATCAAAGTGATTATATGCACTAATAAAAAGTTTGGGCTCAGTAAAAAATCTTTTTTTTGGGGAAGAAGGACAATTTTCACCTGAGATTACAGGGGGGTAAAAATGACTTTAAAAAGATGGCAGCATTATTATTTTATTTTTACACAGAGCTTGGTAGGTCTATTAGTTCAATCTGTTGATTTCAGCAATCTTTGTTGCATTATATGACAACGGTGACAGTTCAAAAATGGGGAAAAGCACTTTGTGTGTTTTTGGATGCCTGTAACTCAAGACATAGTAAAGATATCATAATATCCTTTTAGATTCTGGTTCTTAATAAACTTATCTTTTGGTATCTTCATTTTAAAGGCCCTCGATGGTTCAATCCCAGAGATATGGAGATCTTAATGCAGTTCCATGAGTAAATTGGTCAATTGAGTAAAATCAGATCCAAAGCATGCACATCCACAGCAAAACAATATGTTGCTCAAATTGGGTGCTCAACAAGGAAATTAATAAAAAAGGGAACAAAAAGTTGGCACATCATGGCTCCAAAAATGTGAAAAATTGAATGGTAGACTCACACACAGGTGGTAACGCTTCGAGCACGTAGGCTCTTTGTCAGACAATTAAAAGTTAAACACACCACACCTTTATACTCACAGGTGACCCCCCCCCCCCAAAAAAAAAAAAAAAAAAACACATGTATATATATAGTACCAATATCACCAAGATTGGTCAATTGTACACATTTTTAATGGTCGAAAAACCAAATGTTTGCATACAGCTGATTTTTCTTTTAAAGAAGAATATATGAACAATTAATAATGTTGAAACATGAACATTCTTTTTCCAAAGTGTGCATGCCTGTAACTCTAAAGGTATTAAACATATTTTAATATCCTTCTAAAATCTAATTCTTGATAAACATTTTTTTGGGAATCTTCATTTTTAAGGCCATTTTGACCCCCTCAACAAAATAATGGATTACTCAGTCAATATACATTCATTACATTTAATATTTTGCCCCCCTCTTATTATTAAAGAAATGCAGCTTTGGCGAGCTGCACATATAATAGAGCAATGTATGTTTACCATATGATTTAACACTAATAAATGTATTCTTTACATGTAAAAGCAAACTAATAAATGAGTCTTTTTGTTTAATAAATGTAAGAGTTGGATTAAGCTTCTCTTGTGAAATTGCAGACATTTCTGGAAGGATGAGTTCTTACAGAGCTACCCTGGATTTTAAATTGTTTTGCAGATTACAGGAGCGTAGCCCAAGGAGCACATTTTATTAATATTTATGTGCACATTAATCTGTGGGAGCAGCTGTTTGACCTCGTCTCAATGAGTCATACATAATAGATGTTGGATTGGGAGATGCCACTATACAGAGGGAGTCCTGGGCACAGTTTGCCATGTGAAGATCAGTACGGCCTGTGTGACTTTTTATATAAAGCTACAGGATTAAGACTCCTGACTGAACTGACTAAACTGCTCACATGGTGACATCTCCCTGTTTTATGCGAGACACTGACAAATGTGGGCCACGATAATGAAGGGAGGATTATGGTAAGGAACCTTCTGATTTACAGCATTCCAAGCGGAATCAGTTCTTAAAATTCAGTTAGCCTATCTCTTGTTGTGTTGAGTTGGGGGAGATGCCCACTGTCACAAGTAAACATCAATTAACAGATCTGCCAGATTGTTTCACATAGCCTTGGAGGCACTTGCTACAGTTTAGCAGTTTCTTAATTACTATTTGTCCTCATAGGGGAATTGTTTGAATAGCTTCACGTAGTGCGACAAGATCAGTTAATTGTTGTGCGCGGTTGTATTCTTGGCCTCCTCTGTGAGTGCAAGAGAAGCAGTAGGGTATCGCAAACCCAAAGGTCACTTCATCAATGCAATTTCACGACACACTTCTTACATTGAGCCATTCGAACAAATTAAAGAAAATTGCGTTATAGGAGTTCATGTAATCTAATCTAATCATCAGCATTGTTGCCAGGTCTTGGCATTTAATGTTGATTAATAAAAAACAACACAATTATATGGCTATTTATTCATTTAGCAGATGCGTTTGTAAATGGAAGCCTAAAAATAATAAATGCAAGCAATTTAACATAAAGAATCATTATTTTGTTTTATATATATATATATATATATATATATATATATATATATATATATATATATATAAATAATGTAATATTTTATATATAATAATTATAGAATTATTATATATATTTATAATATATATATTATAGAGACTGTGCGCCCCGGCCGTTTAAGTGGTACAGCGGCAGTGGCATGCGGACGTAACGTCTCCGTTCCCTCCTTCAGGGAACGAGGGTTACATACGTAACCAAAGATGTTCCCTTTCATTCAGTCACTACGAGTTGCGTCAGTGACTGACGAAATGGGGGTCCCAATCTAATCTCGCCAATGCGGCTGTCTTCCAGTGTCCTGCACAAGCCCCAGCTCCTTGTCGTGAGGCTAGCACGAGTGAAGTGCCAGGCTAACGCAAGAATACCAAGGTACACTGCGTAGCATATCCCAGATGGAATATGTAACCGTGGCTACCCGCAGGGAGGGCTTAAAATACACATATGACCCGAGAGGGGTCTTGCAGAGGGAAAGACACGTGCTCGGAGGAGACTTACCGTGGAAATACACATGTGGGGGTTGCCCAACCGGGCATTACTTGGAAGTAATTGCATTACTGACATAGGAGGAACTCAGGGTCTATGGAGAACTCATCTAAGTAGAATAGTGCACGTATCCAGTCTGTGGAGTGGAATGGCGCAGCAAGCGTTGACAGCAAGGCACAGCGTCGCACACTGCCATTCGCGGCCTCTTGGGGCTTGGAGTAAGGGGAGTCAGTTCTTTTTTCAACAGTTTTAGGGTGCCGCCGACCGTGAGGCCAGCGGCGGGCGAAGGAGAACAAAATATTCTCCCCCGGTGGAAGGAGTGGCCCTGCTACCAGCTCCTGGGAAGAACTGGGCCCTTGCTCCGAGCTGCCCGTCTCAGGAGCGCCACTTAGTCTGGCGTTTGGCAGGCTTAGGGGCGGAGACGGGCTGTGCCGCCTTCCTGCGACCACCTCCTCGCTTCGGCCCAGGTGAAGGCTGCTGCTTGGGCCGAGCAGGAGGGGCGGGAGTCGCAGGAGGGCGGCCTTGGTGGTAAGCAGACTGAGGGGGCTGCACCGACAGCTGGGTGGAGGCAGCAGCTGACCACCGGGGCAGGATATGCTTTATCGCCTCAGTCTGCTTCTGGGCGGCCGAAAACTGCTGGGCCTCGACCGCACCACCGAAGAGCCCAGCCTAGGATATGGGGGAGTTGAGAAAACGAGTTCTCTCAGCCTCCCGCATATCGGCTGGGTTGAGCCATAGATGTCATTCCTAGACCACAAAGGTGGACATCACCTGACCCAGTAGAGCGAGGTAGGTGGCAGTGCGCAGCTCTTGCATGAGCCCCGGGTCAGCCCTGCCCTCGTGCATGTCCCTGAGCACCTTTGCCTGATGGACTTAAAGGATGGCCATGGCATGCAAAGCGGAGGCGGCCTTCCCCGGCCTTCACCGCGAGAGTTTGCCACCTACAGACCTTGGAGGGGTGCTTTGGGTCACCGCGCCAGGTGAAGGCGCTCTGGGGACACAATTGCATCGCCACAGCGCGCTCCACCGGGGGAATCCCAGTGTACCCATTGGCCGCCGCGCCATTGAGGGCAGAGAAGGCGGAAGACACCGCCGGGCCGCGGGAAGTCAACGGGACTTCCACAACCTGGTGACCTCCTGATGCAGCTCCGGGAAGAAAGGCACCGGAATAATCCTGCTTTGGAATGACACAAGATTTTGAGGATGTTTTCAACTTAAATCTTTTTATGCGTTTTAGACAGAACAGCAGTTCCCTTTCAGTCAGGCACTACGAGGCACCCAGGAACCAATCATCCAGCCTTGAGCGCAAGGGGGAGGGCAGCGGGCGCCACTACAACCCGATGCTCTCAGCTGCCCGGGCAAGCATGGCCGTCAGCTCTGGATCCGACTCAGGCAACGCTGGCACTCCCGAGGGAGGCAACGCAGCCGAATCCTCATCTCCAGAGGAATCAAGCCCCCCTTGTGATGTTGTGAGCAACATAGTATCATCCGCCAGAGCCAGAGAAGAGAAAAGCTCTCTCAGCAGTGCCGAAGCGCCCAGGGGAGAACACGAGCCGTGTGCAAAGTCACTGCACAGACGAACAGCAGGACCGTGAACCCGCTGTAACGTGCCGTCACACCAACACCGCTGAAGAGAGACACTCGTTGCTGTTGAAGGCGAAGAGAAGCACATCACACTTCGGCTCCTCAGCAGAAACATAATGCGAGATTGCACTCGCGGCTCCTTTTATACCCACGTGGTGGGGCGGAGTTCGCGATGCAAAGTCCGCAGACCCATGGTATTTTCATACCATTGGCTCGTTTTCTAATACTCGAAGGTGATAGGGCTCTCTAGCGAAACAACCATTTCGCCAGTCACTGACGTAACTTGTAGTGACTGACTGAAAGGGAACTGTTGTTCTGTCTCAAACACATAAAAAGATTTTAGTTGAAAACATCCTCAAAAACTTGTCATTCCAAAGCAGGATTATTTTTGTTAACTAAAACCATAAATAAGCCTTTTCATTACTTGAAATATAATAAACGTTTAAAATAAAATAAAAAATAACAAAAAACCTTAAATACATTTTATTTCAGCTAGTTGCCAAGGCAAACATTTCAGTTTCATTTAATTTAACTTAACTTTTGTTAAAAAAAAACTTAAACTAAAAATGAATAAAAACTACAAATAACAAAAATAAAAATAAAAAAACAACAAAAGTTCTAAAAATCCGAAAAATCCGAAAATAAAAATTAACTAAAAATATTGATAAAAACTATAATAGCATATCAATGATACTAAAATAACACTGTTCTAAAGCAGTATTATTATTATTATTATTATTATTCTTTCTATGAAAGATAAAAGGACATGGTTGAGTGATGGCAACCGTCAAGCTTCAAATAAAAAGGACCTAAAACTACCATAAAACTGGTCCATATACAACTCATATGCTATATATTCCAAGCCTTAAAGCCATATGATAGCTTTGTGTGAAGAATAGACCCAAATTCATGTCAATAGCAGCAGTCCGCCCCACACTTTGAGTAGCACTGATGTATAATCTGATGATTTCCTGTGTTACTTCATGTAACAGCAGTTTTGGATGGAACCAAAAGTGATAGATCATTTCACCCTATGGCTTTTTTCTTTGAAGCAAACAAGGTTAAATGTGGTTGCGTTGGATTGCTGTTCAGTCCGTTATAAAACTAAAATCGGTTGCTTCACCGAACACATGCTGCCGATACATCAAACATGCTCTTCAGCAAAGGAAGGCCTTCAATACACAGTCTTCTCCCTTTTATCTCTCTCTCTCTCTCTCTCTCTCTCTCTCTCTCTCTCTCTCTCTCTCTCTCTCATAGGCTCACATTCTCTCACTGTAAGAACCAAGAACTTGTCCTCTTAATAGATCCTAACCTCAACCAACACTGTGTTGAATTTTAAAGCAGTTTGTTAAAGGAAGAAATTAGTCAAGCCCCTGATTGTATAGCAATACCATTAAAATATGATAAAAATTCATAAAAGCAGTTATGTGTGAAACATAAGCAGAAGCAACATGTATAAAATGTTGCATCTGTTGCAAACATTTCATCAGCCAAATCCATTTAATCTTTTTTGCAGATAAGATGATTATATATTGTATTTTAGTGTTGAATTACTTTGCTTTGAATTCAAAGTGTGCCGCAGGAGTGGATTTTGCCAAAAGGAACGATTTCAGGAGATGAAAGTGAACTGATTGATGTCATATTGGTTTGATTGTTTTTTCCTGCAAAATTGCATGCTTTGAATGCACCCAGATCTTTTCCACTTCTCAAGTGTTAAAAATGTAACACATCTAAGCGTGAATAGAACATTAAGCTCGGCACATCATTTTTATATAGAGATGCATACAGAAGATGTTTAGTAGGCTTATAGTATTTATCCTGATTGCTCTGGTTATCTTTACATGTGCAGATGTTGACAGATTGTCACTGTTGTCACTGTTACTTACATTATCATAAATGTAGACCTAAATTAAATACAATATAGGTCTAAATTAAATACAATATCCTCTTCTACATACACATAAGATTTGTCAGTAGCTTACTTTACTGTTAGTTTTGATCAATTTATGGTTCAAAATAAATGCTGTTTGAAATTTCAGTAACACTTTAAAATAAGGTTCATTATTTAATGTATTAACTAACATTAACAATGAGCAATCCATTTTTTACTGTATTTATTAATCGTTGTTATTGTTATTTAATAAAAATACAGCGGTTTATTGTTTGTTCATGTTAGTTCACAGTGCATTAACTGTGTTAACAAATACAATCTTTGATTTTAATAAAGTATAAGTAAATTAATATTAACTAAGATTAATAAATGCTGAAAAAGTATTGTTTATTCTTATGTTAACTAAGGTAGTTAACTAATGTTAACTAATGAACCTTATTGTGAAGTGTTAATGAATTTTCTATTTAGAAACCTAAAAAACATGCAGGCCTATAACTGTTTTCACTAAAATATTAAGCATAACTGTTTTCAGCTGATAATTGTCATGAAACAGAAGGATTCACACAGGTTTATTCACACAGGTAAAGTAATCAACAGGTTTATTTGCAGAAGTATGTGATCGCAACGATGGAAGCAGGGGAGTAACTGATGAATATAGTGTTCAGGATGGATATCTGGATGAGTAATGGTCTTATCTTTTGCAGGCTCTGAAATGGAGATCGAGGCAGATGACTGAAGAAGGAAGTATAGATGACTGAAGGCAAATCATACTAGTAGGTATCGTGTCAGGTATCGTGTCAGGTATCGTGTCAGGTATCTTGTCAGGTATCGTGTCAGGTATCGTTGCAGTATCGTGTCAGGTATCGTGTCAGGTATCGTTGCAGGTATCGTTGCAGGTATCGTGTTAGGTATCGTGTCAGGTATCGTGTCAGGTGTCGTGTCAGGTGTCGTGTCAGGTATCGTGTCAGGTATCGTTGCAGGTATCGTTGCAGGTATCGTTGCAGGTATCGTTGCAGGTATCGTGTTAGGTATCGTTGCAGGTATCGTGTCAGGTGTCGTGTCAGGTGTCGTGTCAGGTGTCGTTGCAGGTATCGTTGCAGGTATCGTGTTAGGTATCGTGTCAGGTATCGTGTCAGGTGTCGTGTCAGGTGTCGTGTCAGGTATCGTGTCAGGTATCGTTGCAGGTATCGTTGCAGGTATCGTTGCAGGTATCGTTGCAGGTATCGTGTTAGGTATCGTTGCAGGTATCGTGTCAGGTGTCGTGTCAGGTGTCGTGTCAGGTGTCGTGTCAGGTGTCGTGTCAGGTATCGTTGCAGGTATCGTTGCAGGTATCGTGTTAGGTATCGTTGCAGGTATCGTGTCAGGTATCGTTGCAGGTATCGTTGCAGGTATCGTGCGCAGGTATCGTGCGCAGGTATCGTGCGCAGGTATCGTGCGCAGGTATCGTGCGCAGGTATCGTGTCAGGTAAGTGTTCTTTTAGGGAACGACAAGACCAGACACTGGTGAACTACAGTGGGAAGAGTTATATAGTGCTGGATGATGATCAGTGAAAATTGGTGACAGGTGACAGCGATCTCTGTGATTGAGAAGTGCATGCAGGTGAGGACCAGGGAGGATGATGGGAAATGTAGCGAGGAGGTGGTGACTAGCTGGTGACAGTGACAATAATAAGAATAATACATCATATTAGGATAATTTCTGAAGAATCATGTGACACTGAAGATTCTAGTAATGATGCTGAAAATTCAGCTTTGCATTACTGGAATAAATTGCATTTGAAAATATATTCAAATTGGAAAGGGTTATTTAAATTGAAATAATATTTCACAATTTTACTGTTTTTGATCAAATACAGCCTTGGTGAGCACGGGACTTCTTTCAAAAACATTGAAAGATCTGACTGACCTCAAACTTTGAAATTATATGATGACTGGCAGAGAATTAAACAAGGCTTTAAATTAGGCGTTCCACAATTAAACGATTTAGGGTGTGAAATACCATTAGGAGAACCCCGTGAGCTTTGAGATCTTCTTTGACTCGTGAGTCGGAACTGATGTCGTGTTAACTCTCAGAGCAGATGGGCCACATGCAGATGAACTCTGACACATGGAGAACTCTCACAAGCGTTCCCTTCCAACCCCAGTCACACCGTTACACTCACAGAATGCTCTGTGTGTGATGAGGATGATTAAGACCAACTGTTCTCATTACTGAGTCACAGAAAAAAAAGAAAAGTGATAATTACTTATAAAAATGTGCCGTGCAGCCTTAGGGCATGTATGGATTACAGTCACAGAGGGTCCGCTGAAATCCAAGTCACATCCAGAAATTGTGCAGCAGAATGTCGGAGCTTCTGTCTGATCCAAAACCCATAGCCGTGTCATGTGATATGACAATGATCCAAAAGATCTGAGACAAGAAAAAAAAAAAAAAAAAGAGAAATATTCTTTGCGAAATGTCTCAGACTCATTGAAATGCTGACCTAGAAAATCATTGCACATTATAGCACATCACTGTCTCAAAGAAAGTTTCACTGGTTATTAAATGGAATTAAATCATTTATTAAATACAATTGTAATTGTAAATGTTCGAATACTATTATGTTGCTTTCAGATATTCTGCACAGATGGGGTATCCCTGTTCTCTTACGAGAATATCTCTCATACTGCGTAATATCTTACGCTATGGGGAAAACCTCTTTTCCACGAGATATTGAAGCCAAAAATTATCCTTAATTTTGAATTAATGTAAAACGCTGTGCAGCAGCATGCAGACATAGGCAGGACGGCTTGCGCGCCTATTGGCTGCCCTGCGGCAACAGCAGCAGCCTATCGAGAGAGGCTCTGCGTGACACATATTCAATGGGTGCATTTCGCGCCCATTTTCGTCACGTCCCGCCAGGAAGGGCGTGGTCTCGCCCTATAAATATAGCTCGATTAGGCTGGTACAACAGATTTTCATCTCTTCAGCGAAGCATCACCGCATCGCTGGATCCGGAGTGAGAAGCCACGCCGTCTGAGAAAAGCATACAGCGGGACGAGCCTTGAGTCTGAAGTCGCTGTCATCGCCGCCTTTAGCCGCCGTACCTGCTACGCTTCCGGCGTTATATCCTTTTCTGCAAGTGTGTGTGTGTTCGCCGCTGCGACACACATTTTTTCACTGTCTCTCTCCCTCTCCTAAAAGAGCTGCGTCTTTTTCAAGATGCATAGATCCTGCGGCTCGTGCCGAGCCACACTCAGTGAAGAGGATCGCCATGTCATCTGCGTTTCCTGCCTGGGTGAGGATCATGCGGCTCTCGCTCTCGTCGGCGGCGGATGCCCTCACTGTGAGCTACTGCCGATGGTGACTCTGAGGACTCGCCTTGCATCATTCTCAGAGCCTGCACTTCAGCCCGCTGTAGCGCCGCGCCGTAAAAGCGCCGTAACCAGCGCGGCCCCGAGCCTTCTCCAGCCCGTCATAGCTCGCCTGTTCGTCTGCCAGCTTCACCAGCTTCACTCGAGTCGCTCGCTGACGGACAACGGCCGCCGTGCGCCGCCGCTTCCGCCATTAATGACGACAAGATAGCTGCATCTGTAGAGAAGTCCAGCTGCTCTAACCTGGTGTCGGACAGTGAGGATTGGGTGAGCTCTGTGGACCTCCCCCTTTCTGCCCGCGAGTCGTAAGGGAAACGGGCCAGCATCAAAACCGCGGCTAGCTTTCTTTACGTTATAAGAAAGCTACCCCGCCCCCGCCCCCCGTGGGCATGCGTCACCGGCGAAATGAGGAAAGAGTGTGTTTTTAGTCCCGCTGAGGCCGGACCAATCTCCATTTCTCAAACATTTCTCAGCTCCTCTTAGTTTGAGCGGCTGAAAATGTCAATATTGCAGCAATGAGCCTGTTGTATAACACGCACGCCTGCAGACAAACGCCAACACACACAAACTGTGATGACGCTCTCTTATCTGCTCGAGCTATTTTAAGCTTTTGTCGTTTCCCCCTGTGGCTCAGTGGCGAAACCCAAAGCCTTCGCACGGGAGACCCGTGTTCGATCCCAGGTCTTGCAGCAGATAAAATTTTTGTCTCGCCGCGGCCAGACTTGCACCGAAACTTTTCGCTCGTTCAGTTCCAAGAAAATGCGACTGTTCCAGTGTATTTTGCAGTAAACAAGCCGGTACCATGGCCCGCTTGCCTGCAAAAAAATGCCGTTTCCACAGCGACCCAGAAAAATCATATAAGCAGTGTATTTTCTGGTATTCCGGCCACAGCCGATGGTGTTATGAGTGTAATAAAAATGCCCACAGCCCAGTGTTCATTTCTACACACAAACACAGCCCGCCACAGTGCAGGGCACGCACCAATGAGATCGACTCATGTCATTGTGCATTAAATGTAGTGAATGTGCCCACAACCCAGTGCCCACAAACACTACACACTGCATGTGCCACGTTTTCTGTAAAACGAAACCAACACACATACAGTCAGCTAAAACCAACGGTTTTTAAGTCTTGCCGCGGCCAGACTCCACCGAAACTTCTCGCTCGTTCAGTTCCGAACAATGTGACTGTTCCAGTGTATTTCGCAGTAAACAAGCCGGCACCACAGTCCGCTTGCCTGCACACAAATGCCATTTTTACGGCGACCCAGATAAATCCCAAAAGAGTGTATTTTCTGGTATTCCGGCCACGGGCGATGGTGTTATGAGTGTTGTAAGAATGCCCACGTCTCAGTGCCCATTCCCACACACAGACACAGCCCGCCACAGTTCAGGGCTAGCACAAATAAAATTGACTCATGTCGATTGTGCAAAAATGTAGTGAATGTGCCCACGACACAGTGCCCACAAACACTACACGATGCGTGTCCCTCGTTTTCTGTAAAAACGAAACCGACACACATTCAGTCAGCACAAGTCGACGGTGTTCTCAGTGCAGTGAATGTGCTCGCCGTCCCGCGCCCACATTCCTTCACAGACACGCTCAACCCCACGGGGTTTGTCCCGCTCGCTCTCTCTCCACAACCTGTCATAGAGAATTCGAGCGCGACCAGGCTGCCCGCCGTGATCGGCGCGCCTCCCGCCTCGCACACTATAAACACAGTGTTTATGTCTCAGCACACCGAAGCTCTGCAGCCGCCGCTATGCCGCGCCCAGAGCCCGGATTTCATTCTACCCCTAGCTATTCACGCAGATGCGTGGGCAAAGCTTCCCGGGGTATCAGAATGGGTGTTGAACACTATAAAAAGAGGCTGTTCGCTACAGTTCGCTCGACGTCCCTGCCGTTACACGGCGCGAGTCGAAACCACGGTAAACAACGAAGTATCTCATCTACTTCGAGCCAAAATAGCGAAACTGCTGAGCTAAGGGGCCATAGAACCTTTATCTCAGGCTCAGAGCGAAGGGGGGCTATACAGCAGATATTTTCTGGTACCGAAAAAAGACGGGGGTCTCAGACCCATTCTAGATCTGCGACACCTGAACAGAGTGCTTATGAAGCGCCAGTTCAGAATGCTGACAACCAGGAAAATCCTCGCGCAAGTGTGCCAGGGAGACTGGTTTATGTCAATAGATCTGAAAGACGCCTATTTCCAAATACAAATAGCGTCACGCCACAGGCGATTCTTGAGATTCGCCTTCGAGGGCCAGGCATATCAATACACAGTCCTACCGTTCGGCCTATCCCTAGCACCCCGTACATTTACGAAGTGCATGGACGCGGCCCTCGCACCCCTGAGACTTTAGGGCATGCGAGTTTTGAACTACTTGGACGATTGGTTGATTCTAGCTCGATCACATTCAGAGCTCATAGAACACAGAACCACATTACTCGAGCATCTCGAGAATCTGGGTCTCACAGTCAATTGGGCGAAGAGTTCGCTGTTCCCCAGCCAGAAAATCTCTTTTCTGGGAACAGTACTGGACTATCCTTCCGCGAAATCCTTCCGCCACCGCTCTATAGTCCCGCTCAAAGGTTTCAGAAAATGCTGGGCCTCATGGCCTCGGCATCTTCAGTACTCCAGCTGGGCCTGCTTCACATACGCCAACTGCAGTTATGGCTGAAAGTGCGAGTTCCACCCCGGGCATGGACCTCTGGTCTGTTTCGCCTCAGGGTCAACATAAAATGCGTTTCGGCTCTGGAACCTTGGAAAATAGCCGACTGGTATCAGTCAGGCGTGAGTCTGGGGACTCCCTCGAGTGTGACGGTGGTGTCCACGGACGCCTACACCTCGGGATGGGGAGCGCTGCTCGAGGGCAGTCCGTTCTTCGGCCATTGGTCAGAACGGGAAAAGCTCCTACGCAAATGCTGGCAGTCGACAACGCGCTATGGCGCTTTTGTCCCCAGATAAAAGGCCGCCACGTCTTAGTCCGGTCGGACAACATGTCAGTGGTGGCATACATAAATCACCAGGGTGGCGTCAGGTCCCGAAACCTTTACAGGCTGACGGAACGCCTCCTGGTCTGGGCTCAGCACAACCTGCTTTCACTGAAAGCAGCGCATGTGCCTGGTCGCCTGAATCTGGGACCAGACAGTCTGTCCAGAAACAATGTCCCAGCAGGGGAATGGTCGCTGCACCTGCAGATGATCCAACTGCTGTGGGAGACATTCGGCAGAGCGCAGGTGGACCTGTTCGCGTCCCAAGAAAACGCTCACTGTCCGAACATTTTCTCCAAGAGCAGGGATGCGCTGGCCCACGTATGGCCCCTCTGCCCCCTCTATGCTTTTCCCCCGTCTCGCTCCAGCCTCAAGTGCTGGAACGAATCAGGGAAAACGGATGCCCAGTGCTACTCGTGGCTCCGCTCTGGACAAACCAGAATTGGTTCCCAGTCCTAATGCGGCGGACCAGCACTGCCCCGTGGCCGATACCGGTGAGGAGAGACCTCCTCTCTCAGGCAAAGGGCTCGATTTGGCATCCTCGCCCAGAATTATGGTCCCTACATGCATGGGCCATCAACGGGTACCCGCTAACCTCCCAGAGGGAGTGTTAAATACAATCACACAGGCTAGAGCCCCGTCTACTAGACGGCTCTATTCCTCAAAGTGGTCAGTGTTCTCTGCCTGGTGTCAAGCTCAGGGCTTTTCACCCGCAGACTGCGGGGTTACAGAAGTGTTCTCCTTCCTTCAGGAGCTGCTGGATAAGGGCAGAACCCCATCCACGGTCAAAGTATACGTGGCGGCCATAGCGGCGTTTGCAAAACCGACGTCTGGCCAGTCACTTGGGAAAAACGACCTGGTCGTGCGATTCCTCAGGGGATCTCGGAAGCTGAATCCTCCCAGACCCCCCTCAGTCCCTGTGTGGGACCTTTCTACAGTTTTGGAAGCCACGAAAGGTGCCCCATTAGAGCCAATCCATTTGTCAGACATGAAACATCTGTCTCTCAAAACGGTATTCCTTATGGCTCTCGCTTCAGTGAAGCGCGTAGGGGACTTGCAAGCGCTTTCTGTAAGCGCGTCATGCATGGAGTTTGGGCCTAATGACTCAAAAGTCATACTCAAACCAAGGCACGGGTACGTGCCCACATCCCTCAACACACCGTTCAGGGCCCAGGTTATTTCCCTGTGCGCCCTCCCGGTTCGTGATGAGGAGAAGGATGCGAGTCTCCTCTGCACTGTCAGGGCCCTGAGAGCTTATGTGTCCCGCTCGTCGGTCTTCAGACAGACTGAGCAGCTCTTCGTTTTGTTTGGCGGACGCTCCAAGGGACTGGCCGCATCAAAACAGAGCCTATCCAGATGGATAGTCGACGCCATAGCACTGGCTTACACTTCTAAGGGCCTGCAGTGTCCTTTGGGTGTCAGAGCGCACTCCACGAGAGGCGTGGCCTCGTCGTGGGCGTGGTATAGTGGGGTTACCGATATCTGTACGCCCGTGGGCTGGGCCTCGCCGTCTACATTTATAAGGTTTTACAACCTAGAGGATCCCGCCTTACAAGCCAAGCTTCTGTCGGTATAGAATTCAGTGCTATCTGCCCCGCTGTGCCGGCCCAGATGCTGAGTTTTGCTTGTGCATCGCTCACTGAGCGATAAAACAGCTCCATGGGTGTTGAATAACTCGTACTATTACCCAGTTCAGGCTGAACACGTTCACCCTGTCTGCGTGAAACACTGTTAACATAACTAGCTCCTGTAGGATGCTATTTCATGGGGAATGATGCTTGCAGCCTCTCTTCTCCGACTCTCTGTAAGTCTATGGTGATTATGCACTATATGAGCCCCGGGCTACTGCCCTTGGGACTTTGGTGTCGGATCCCAGTACGCACTGCGTTTTGCATTGTGTTCCCCATTAGGGGTGGTTAATCTGTCTGATTTCCCGATTCGATTCGATTACGATTATTGAAGTCCCGATTTGATTACAGTCGATTTTCGATTATTAACGATTCTCGATTAGCGATTATTGATTTTCCATTTCAGAACAGTAAACGAAAATACACTACAAAGTGATTGCAGTATTAAAAAAAGTCAGCTGCTTAATTACTTAACTCTTTTATTGAGTAACAACAACTCAAAGCACTTTCTGTGTCGTGTAGTTATAACTTCAGAATTATTTGTATGTAGCTTATGTTCTGTAGAACACAGAAATGAATACATCACATTGTGTTGTGACTCTTCAAGTTGAACTAAACAATAACAAATAAATGAAAGGCTTATTTCCTTTAGGAAGTAGATCAGAACCAACATACTGTAGAAATTGGACAATTTTCTTCTAGAAAGACAAGGTGTTGTTCAGGTGGAGGAAGACTGAAGGTTGCAGTCGAAACATGTCAAGGTAAAGAAAAAGTTTATAATGTAAACATTTTTTTGCATTATATGCAGTTAGAACAGCTGTCAGCAGCGCGTCCTCATCCATATCAAGCGCCTCATCCCCTGATGCGGCGGCAGCACGGGCGGGAGTGGGCGGCAGAGCGGTCGAGAGCGGGCGGGAGCGGGTCCGGGAGGGGGGGCAGAGAAGGAGAGATAGACGCTTGAGGGAGTCATTCCGGCGAGCGTTTGCATCAAAAAAATGACGGCAGTGCGGCTCGTGAGCGGAAGCTGCGCGTCTGTGAGGGGAGGCGGAGAAGGCGAGAGCGAGGCTCGAGGGAGGGAGTCCGGCGAGCGCGTCACGGTGGCCACCGGCTCCGGCGGCCTTTGAGAACGTCGCTTTTTTGCGCGGTCCTGCAAAGGGCAGAGTGACAGCTTGAGGGTTGAATACTTCGAGCCGAGCCCGCAGGGTCGACATCGGAAGTGCGTCGCTGAGCTCACAAACCCCGTGAGGGCAAGAGCTGCATGTTCCTGGCCCAGGCAGAGAGCGCAGATCACATGGCGGTCTCCGTCACTGAGCGGGGCTCTGCACGAGCCGCAGGAAGTGCAAGGCATCTTGAAAAAGACTCTCGCTGCTCTTTTAGACAGTAATTTTTGCAAGAAAGGATACGTAGCCGGATAGCATAGCTTGCACGAATGCCGAAGGTGGCGAAGACGGCCGGCTTCTTCAGGCGCTGTCCTAAGCTGGCTTGTCGCTTCCTCGACGGCGGCGGCGGCTTCTCTCTAGATCCAGCGATGCGGCAATAATAATAATGCAATTTATTTTTTTTAAATAATAAAAAATCGATTTTTGAAAATTTAATAATCGATTCATACTCATCCATAACATACTCGCGATTAATCAATAATCGATTTTTTTCACCACCCCTATTCCCCATAGCGTAAGATATTACGCAGTACGAGAGATACTCTCGTAAAAGAACGTACTCGGTTACTAACGTAACCTCGGTTCTCTCTAGAGAGGGAACGAGTACTGTGTATCTTGCCGTGCATACACAGCTCTGGTTCGCTTCGGCGATGAAAACCAGTTGTACCAGCCTAATCGAGCTATATTTATAGGGCGAGACCACGCCCTTCCTGGCGGGACGTGACGAAAATGGGCGCGAAATGCCCCCATTGGATATGTGTCACGCAGAGCCTCTCTCGATAGGCTGCTGCTGTTGCCGCAGGGCAGCCAATAGGCGCGCAAGCCGTCCTGCCTATGTCTGCATGCTGCTGCACAGCGTTTTACATTAATTCAAAATTAAGGATAATTTTTGGCTTCAATATCTCGTGGAAAAGAGGTTTTCCCTATAGCGTAAGATATTACGCAGTACTCGTTCCCTCTCTAGAGAGAACCGAGGAGTAACCGAGTACGTTTTCATTCTGGGAATGATAAACATTTTGTGCACTAGTTTTTGTGCATAAAGGAAATATTATCAAACTCTTATTAGATGTAAGGGAGGAATGTGTGTCCCCTTGTGGCCATGTCAAGTTTGAATTTTATATTAGACAGGTAACAAGTGTATATTACTTTGAACAAACACAGATAATGATTATGATAAAGTTAGTAAAAGATCTTCAGAAATCATTGTTAAGCAGTTTGAATTTTCTTCATGAGCCTTTCCTTAAATATTGTCTTTTCTCATTCTCATGTAATCCTTTTAGTTAGTGATGCACCGATGTGAAAATTGCGGCCGATACCGATAACCGATATTAATATTGCTGTTTATGGCCGATACTGATATTTACCGATGTCGATATCTCTGTATAGAAAACAAATTTTTATGATAATCAAATAAAGCGCTATTTTCCAAAACACTTTTTTTTTAACTTTTGTAATTTATTTTCAGAAATGACGGATATTGGGCACCTTTCCTGTGTGCAAAATATGTCATCAGATTTTCAGAAGAAAAAATACATATTTATATAAAAATACATTTTTATAAAGGATACAAGTGTGTCCTGAATTCACACTATAAATAAGCCAATCCTGAGTATTCTCAATAAACATCTAACTCACTTGAGACCAAGTCACTGTATTCTGTGAACATTGTACAACAGTTCAAAACTTTAAAGTACAGTACTGTCCTACTAAGGCAAAAGACCTTATCTTCTATTTTATAGCACAATGTTATGATAACACTTAAAATGTAATCAATATTAACCCTATTAGACTCACTATGATAAAAATGGCTTCACATGTATAAACAAGAAGTTGAAGTAGTAAGCATAGTTGGAATGTCCTGTATGAACAAAATGATTGAGTATGTTTTTGTTTCCACTGTTCGATCTCGCCCGCGCCTCTCTCTCTCTCTCACACGCGCGCGCCACACACACACACACACACACACACACACACACACACACACACACACACACACACACACACACACACACACACACACACACACACACACACACAAACAACCACAACATATTCCAGCATTGCAATCTTGACGTCGCAGACAGTTCATAATAGTCACAGAGCTTCAGAGCTAAGGCAGGGCTACAGATTAGGTGTCCCTAAAGAACTGTAACGTTATCTAACAGTTAGTAGTTCCGCATTGTAAAGGATTTGCTTTCTCGTCGGTTGTTTGACATGGATTTTAACCAGGGTTCAACAAAAGGTAGGCTTTAAATTACTACATTCCCGCTGCTGGTGTATAATGGGTGTGTCGTTGTGGCTCCAACTGACCAACTTGCGTAGTTTTCAGTCAGTGGACTGTCATTGACAGGCGAGAGCTAGCATTTTATTTCAGTTGTAGCCTACATGTAGCCTTACGGGCTGTGAATTAAGATAGAAGCTTGTTACTAGATAAGTTGTTGATTATGGCTCGAAACGTGTTTGTGTCTAGTTTGTGAAGTAGCATCGCTAGCTAAAGGCTACCGCTAGCTATTACTGGATTTTAAAGATTATCTTTTTTATGCACCCGTGTCGTGTGTCATTCTTACCTTGATCATTTTCATCATCATTTTCCCCCGAGAGTATGCCATTATTCAGTAATCTAACAAAAGCAATCACTGTGAAACATGTAACTTACATGTGTGTCTGAGGTGATTTAATTGCTACATCATAACCCCGTAACTCCAGCGCGACAATACTTTGATGGTCGGTCAGAACAAGGCAGAGTGCTGTAACTTGCGCCTCCAGCACCTGCTTCAGCACATTATGTGTGTAATGTATGCGCGCGTGCAAAAACAAACATCCCTGCCGGCCACACATAATCCTACACACACGTCAAATACACAGGAATGATTATCGGCCTGTTCACATCGGCCCTATTTTGACATCGGAACCATACCGATGTGTAAAAAATTGACCATATCGGCCGATATTATATCGGCGGCCGATATATCGTGCATCACTACTTTTAGTAGTGATGATGAAGGTAGATTATGAGCTATTTTGTGATTTTTTTTTTGTGGAGACTGAGAGGAAAATTGTAACTAAAAATATTAAATATTATATAAAATCAATTTTTATTTTTATTATTATATATTTATAACAATTACATATAATTTCTACATATAATAAAATTTCTTAGCATATAAATGTACTCTAATACATATAAATGTATATATATACTTAAGTTGTCACCATTATTTTCTGTTAGTGTCATCATCATTAACTTTTAGTTTGTTTACATTCTCATCATGTGTTCCTTTGTTCAGTTTTCCCGCAACCACCCGTGACAAAAGTAGTATAAAAGTCTCAGGTTACGTATGTAACCCTGGTTCCCTGAAGAGGGAACGAGACGCTGCATCAAGACGCTGTGGGAACGCCCTTGCGTGATTGCGGCATGAAGCACGTGTAGATTCAGTCCAATGGTGGGACGAGACGTCATAGGTGGGTGACATCACAGACCAGGAAATATAAAGCATACCCAGAATCAGACTTCTATCAGAATCTAGCTTCTGATAGGCTGAAGCAAGTCGTTCACAGGCATATAACAGACGGGCCCCTTCCCGGCAAACCCTCTCCAGAACTTCCGGGAGCAAAGATATCAGAGGAAAGGCGTACAGGTATAGCCTCGGCTACACCTAAACCACCCCAGGGTAGGTGGATGCGTGAGGGAGAACCACATGGGACAGTGAATTGTCTCTGAAGATGCAAATTGGTCACCTTGTGGTTGACCGAATTTCTCCCATAGGAGTTTCACCGACCTGCTGGAAGGCCTGTTCTTCGCTACAAAGATGTCTGTAAACAAGACTTGAAGGCAGGCAACATCAATCCAGCAGTCTGGGAAGCAGCAGCTACAGATCGCTGCAGATGGAGGCAAGCTGTCAAAGCAGGAATCAAGGTGTCTGAGAAGAAAAGACAGTATGAGTGGAAAGAGCGGAGAAAGCGCAGACGGCAGAGGGTTGCATCAGCAGATATAGCATCAATAAATCCAGACCCAGGCACATACTATACCTGCAGCAACTGCAACACAGCCTGCCGCTCCAAAATCGGACTGTACATTTACAGCAGGCGCTGCAAACCAACCACAGAGACTCCTTGGCGCATATTCCATTGTCTCCAGAGACAGATGGATGCCAACAGACAGTAATTTCCCTTGGGCCCATAGGAGGATCTGATGAGCCAGTTTGCACAAGTGATGTGATCTCAGACCCCTCTAATGGTTGATGTAAGAGACCACCGATGTGTTGTCCGTGCGGACAAGCACATGACATCCCCCCAGGTCTGGGCGGAAGTGTTTGAGAGCTGGAAACACCGCCATCATTTCGAACCGATTTATGTGCCAAGAAAGTAGGTGGTCCTGCCACAGGCCTCTCGCTGAGCGACCACTCATGATCGCCCCCCAACCTGTAAGGGAAGCATCCGTCGCTAGTTACATGACAACAAGAAGCCCCCAGCACTGCGCCTTGGGCGAGGAACCATGGTTTCTTCCACATGACTAAGGCACGTAGGCATTGCCGCGTGACCTTGATCATGCGAAACAGATTTCCCCTCGGAGAAAACCCCTTGGTCAGTGGCGGATCTAGAAAATTTTACATGGGGGGGGCAAAGGGGTGGCAAAAGGTCTTGGCAGGGTGGCAGGGGTAGACGGTGGGAATCCCTATGTGAATTGCTTTAACAAAACAAACACAAAAACACAGTAGTTATTGTTTAATCATGCCCTTACACACTACAAAGGTTTTTAATTCACAACAGGAATAAGCCCAGTGCAGTGTTCAAACAAAACAAAACAAAACTCTGCATCTTTTAAAAAGTAAAAGTATAAAAAGCTAAATGAAAATATTAAAAAAAGTACAATAATTGTGTCCAAGGACCTTTAGCCTTAATGGTTAGGCTCCAGCTACTTTCTTCAACTACTCTTGCCTGCAAAAGTCAATATGTGAGAACCTCTGGTTATCCTTGTATTACATTACACTGTAGGGCCATGTAGCTAATAATAGCCTATATAACAAATATAAAATCAGAAAGATTTATGACATGCACACACACCAGTTATGTTTAGACTACTTAATATAATAATCCTAATTGTATTTGTTATTTCCCCAGTTGTAACCTGGTTTCATTGCTGTGATATCTGAGAGGAATTGGATTTGCTTAGCTAATCAAATGATCGATCTCCTAACTGGCACTGTATTGTGTGTTGTAACGTAACGTCGGCGTAACGGCGACCATCAGTAAACATTATGGATACAAACAATTTATATTTTTTATTAAGCTGTTCTTGTCTTTACTAAAATCAAAATTAGGCTAATCAAAGTGAAGAGTGCTCTTACAAATCACGAGGGAGCGATTTGACCGCTGATTTTGGCTAACGTAATAGACTCGCTGTTTTTGCTGATGCTGAATCGTCTTCAGCATGTATACATTCATTACAAATGTAACTTTAAGTTAAACGTGTGTTTAACTACACCTGGGGAAACTCACTTCACCTTCAGAGGCTCTGGGGCAGCTCAGTCTCTCCAGTCGGGTTGCAGGGCCACCGCACCGCAGCAGACTCGCTGTGTGTGTGTGTGTGTGTGTGTGTGTGAGCCAGACTGAGCGAACGGCACTCTACGTTTGAATCAGGGACGTACCAAGTATTTGAGGGGGAGGGGGAAGGAGCTTTAATAAAAATTAAATTGCTCACTTTTGGTAAATGTATCGTTTAGTTCACTGTTTTGAGAAGCTTGCGGGTTGTTTTTACAGGTACAGTTTTTGGATCATCAAAGTTAGCGGGGCAGCTGGGGGGGGGCAAGGCTCTAGAGTGGGGGGGCACCTGCCCCCCCTTGCCCCCCTGTAGATCCGCCCCTGGTTCTGAGCCAGCACTGCAGGGGTCTCATGTACAGGAGGCCGAAAGTATAAGATCCAACAGTCTCTGAAACTGTTTCACAGTGAGTGACTGGCCTAGTTTTACCCCATTTATGGCTGAGAGAATCGATGCTATACGAGCAGGGGACAGTTGTGCCTGCATCGTTGTTGAATCCCAAACCAAGTCTAGAAAATTGGTCCTCTGAAATGGAAGGAGCACACACTTTTTGGCATTGCACGTCAACCCCAACTGGAGTCCCTGGAGTCTCAGTGGAGCCAGAGCTGAATCCATACATTTCATAAAGGTGTGGGGTGATAAACCTAAGCCGAAGGGAAGATCCCGATATTGGTACGCTTCGCCACCGAAAGCGAACCTCAGGAACTTCCTGTGATGAGGATGGATGGATACATGGAAGTACGCGTCCTTTAAGTCTATTCACTTTGTTTGAGTTTAAGCATCTTGAACTTGAGTTTCTGAATGCATGTCTAGAATAGGACGCAACCCTCCATCCTTCTTTGGAACAATGAAGTAATGGCTGTAAAACCCTGACTCCCTGCTGGGAGGAGTAACCCTTTCTATAGCCTCCTTTCGTAGAAGAGTCTGAACTTCTTGCTCCATAACCAGAGCCTGCTCGGGCTCCACCACCATAGGGAGGACCCCTAGAAATCTGGGCGGACGAGAACCAAACTGAATTCTGTAACCCTTTTCCATAGTGAGCAGGACCCAACGAGATATATTTGGCAGCAGCTTCCACGCTGCCAGAAAATCTACAAAGGGGACAAGTCCTCTGAGACAGGCCTCTGGTGTTGGTCGAACAGCCACTTCGGTGCCCTGAAACGGCGAACCGGCAGAGAACAACCGAACTGACTGTTCTAAGACCCTCCTCGAAGGATCATTGGGAAATGCAGACACCTCGGCGCCCTGAAGTGGTGAACCGGCAGGGAACAACCAAACTGACTGCTTTATGACCCTCCTCGGAGGATCGTTGGGGAACGCTGACACCTCCGTGACCTCTGTGCTGACTGCTCCCACCCAGCAGTCTCGGGGACCATAGATCGGCTGAGAAGCAAGCTTTTCTTTTGAACCTCCTGTTTCTCAGCTAATCGATGTCTAATTTAGCTACATCTCAGAATCCTCAAAATCTCCTGCGTCAATGCTTACAACATCCATATCCTCAGAACTGGATAATTGTTACACTGGTGCCTCGCCTCAGGGAGAAGAAACTGCAGCACGTGCTTCTCCCTGAGACAAGGCACTGGATCTGGCAGGTGAAGGCAGAGATAGGGCTGGGCCCGTATCAAACCTCGCTGTCAGATCCATTTGCGAACCCCATGATGTGCATTGCCCCTGTGCCTCGGCAGCAGCGGGACCTGCACCATGGGGAGCAAGAACCAAACCATCCTCCTCAAAGAACGCCCTGCGGGAACGGAGCGTCCTCACGGACAGCTTATCGCAATGCTCACAGTCAGCCCCCTCGAGAACTGACTGGGCATGCTCCACTCCCAAACAAGCCTCACACAGTTTGTTTGTGTCCCCACCCGTAAGGAAACGAGGGCAAGGAACAGCACACTGCTTAAACTCCTGCTTGTTCGCCACAATATATATATATATATATATATATATATATATATATATATATATATATATATATATATGTGTGTGTGTGTGTGTGTGTATATATATATATATATATATATATATATATATATATATATATATATATATATATATATATGTGATTGTGCAATGACAAAACAACACCAAATAGACAGAGACAGTATCACAGAAAGCGCTTGCTGAAGACACAGAAGCTAGCGCTGTCTGTTATGCTTTAAAGTTTCCTGGTCTATGACGTCACCCGCCTATGACATCTCGTTATACCATTGGACTGATTCTACACGTGCTTCATGAGGCAATCACGCAGGGGCGTTCCACGGCGTCTCGACACAGCTCGAGTTCCCTCAAAAGGGAATCTCAGCTGATTAAACAATTAAATCTGTTCATTGGTAACCCTTAGGTCACAATTAATTAGTTAGTGGTTTGAATAGATTGTGGATAAGAATAACTTTGATAAGCTGGTAGATGTTAGTCTCAATATTTTACATTGATTGAGAATCTGTAAAATAATAGACTTTATCTAATAATTGACTTTATATGCATTAAACCTTTTGCACACACTTCAGTGATATTACTGTCCAGTGTTTCAGTAGTTTGTCCTCTACCACTCTCTCTTCTATTTTTTTTTTGTCTTTGGATGTGTAATTTTGCAATACAAGCAATGTGATTTGTCATCTCAATTGCATATTCATAGATCTGGATATGAGAGTAGCCGGTTATCCTTAATGCATACATCACAGAGGAGAATTTACAGAAGTAGTCAGATTTTATGCATTAGAATTATGGAAATCAGAGCTCGTTATTTCCAGCAATGATCCGGCTACTTAAGTCCCTCACACAGCGGCATCAGGAGAGATATTGTTAGATTACAGATGTGGACATGTATGAATGCCAGGGGTGTGTACCATTCAGAATTGAATTGAGTGACCATTTTATTCTCTTTCTTAATTTGAAATAATTTAAACATGATGCTGTTTTTTTAAATGTAAGGAAATAGAATTAAATTGGAATGCAATTGAAAAAAAAGTCATATAGCAATAGCCAACAGTATAGCACGCCATGGCTACAGTGAAGCGCACAACGAAGGGAATTCAGGAACAAAAACAGTCTTTTAATTAATAAATCCACAGCAGAACAACTCTGGAGATTCCAAAAAACAAACCACATTAACATTGACAATACCAAACAAAGAAACAGGAATTTCAGGGCTTAAATACACAGAGGATGACTGACTAAAACAGAACAGGTGTTAACTAATTAAGTACCAGGGAGACTAACAAGGAAACAGGAACACAACAAACTAAACAAAACAGCAAACATGTGAAAATTGAATAAATTAACTTTCATTTTATGAACCATGGTGGAGAAACACTTAATTTCCTAGAATACTCTTATTAAACTTATGTTGGGTTTTCATGTTTTATGGGACTTTCTATTGACATAATGTTTTTTATACTGTACAAACTGTATATTACAAATCCTAACATTAACCCTACCCCTAAACCTACCCCTCACAGAAAACTTTCTGCATTTTTACATTTTCAAAACACATATTAATTTCCTCATGGGGACCAAAACATTCAATTCAATTCAATTCAAATTTATTTGTATAGTGCTTTTCACAATACATATTGTTTCAAAGCAGCTTTACAGAAAGTGCATTTCAGAAATGTACGTAAAAAATACAGTTAGTTAATCATCATGTATTAATTTAGGGCATAACATATCGCCGGCGTTGAGTCGTCTCTTCACAGGCGTCGAGTCGTCTCATCGCAGGTGTTGGGGACTCTGAAGTCTCCGTGAGAGGCTGGATACAGACTGTAGCTGAAGAACGCTATTTACCTCGGGACTAGCGTCCCGAGATAACAGCAGAAAAGCAGATGGGAAATAATTAGCGTAGCTGCTGTTCATAATATTAATGCATTCGATCTGATTCAAAAGTAGTATAAGAGGCAAGCATTATGTGAATGCTTGGCTGAAGAGATGCGTCTTTAATCTAGTTTTGAACTGGGAGAGCGAGTCTGAGCAACGAACAGTATCAGGAAGGCTATTCCAGAGTTTAGGAGCTAAATGCGAGAACGCCCTCCCTCCTTTAGTGGATCTGGATATCCTAGGAATGACCAGAAGCCTCGAATTTAGGGATCTTAAAGAACGTGATGGATTGTAGGGCGATAGAAGGTCCATTAAATATACAGGAGCTAGACCATTTAGGGCTTTATACGTCAGTAATAGTACTTTGTAATTGATACGGAACTTAATAGGTAACCAGTGCAGAGATGATAAAATTGGTGTTATATGATCATATTTTCTTGACCTAGTAAGAACTCTAGCGGCTGCATTTTGCACTAACTGTAGCTTGTTTATTGAGGATGTAGGACAACCAGCTAATAAAGCGTTACAGTAATCTAGTCTTGAGGTCATGAATGCATGAACTAACTTTTCTGCATCAGAAACAGATAGCATGTTACGTAGCTTAGCAATATTTCTAAGGTGGAAAAAGGCTGTTCTTGTAACATATGAAATATGTTTTTCGAAAGACAAGTTGCGGTCTAGTATAACACCCAGGTCTTTTACTGTAGTGGATAAAGTAACTGGACATCCTTCTAAATTAAAGTTGTATTGTACGAGGTTTTGTGGGTAGTTTTTTGGACCAATAAGTAATACCTCCGTTTTATCTGAATTTAATAGCAGGAAATTACACGTCATCCAGCATTTTATATCTTTAAGACACTCTGTCAATTTAGATAAGTTAGTGTTTTCATCTGGTCTTGATGAAATATATAATTGAGTGTCATCAGCATAACAGTGGAAATTAATTCCATGTTTTCTTATAATATTACCCAGTGGCAGCATATATATTGAGAATAGCAGAGGGCCTATCACCGATCCTTGCGGCACTTCATAGTCTACTGACGTTATCTTCGATTTTTCCCCATTTAAACAGACAAAATGGTAACGGTCTGATAAGTACGATCTAAACCAGCTTAATGCCTGTCCCTGAACACCAGTGTAGTTTTGTAGTCGATCCAAGAGTATTTTATGATCTATAGTGTCGAACGCAGCGCTAAGATCGAGTAGAACTAGTATTGAGATACAGCCTTGGTCAGAAGCTAAAAGTAAATCATTTGTAATTTTAACTAGCGCAGTTTCTGTGCTATGATGCGGTCTGAATCCTGACTGAAATTTTTCATAGATATCATTTTCTTGCAAGAAAGAGCACAATTGAGCGGACACAATTTTTTCTAGTATTTTAGATATAAATGGAAGATTTGAAATGGGTCTGTAATTTGCTAAGTTATTTTGATCTAATTGCGGTTTCTTAATAATAGGTTTTATTACTGCCAGCTTAAATATTTTTGGAACATGACCTAAAGATACAGACGAGTTAATAATATTGAGAAGAGGCTCTTCCACTACAGGTAACACTTCTTTCAGTAGTTTAGTGGGTATTGGGTCTAATAAACATGTTGTTGGTTTCGCTGCAAAGATAAGTTTATTTAGCTCTTCCTGTCCTATAGTTGTAAAGCGGTGTAGTTGTTCTTGAGGGGCGATAATTGTGGCTGAATCATAAGACACCATAGAGGATTGTACATTTACAATTGTATTTCGGATGCTTTCTATTTTCTCATTGAAGTAATTCATAAAATCATTACAACTATACTGTAACGGAATATTTTGCTCTGGTGATGTCTGTTTATTTGTTAGTCTAGCCACGGTGTTACATAAAAACCTTGGATTATTTTGGTTATTTTCTATTAGTTTGCGGAGATGCTCAGCCCTGGCTGCTTTTAGAGCCTTTTTATAACGTGACATACTGTCTTTCCACGCGATTCTAAAGACCTCTAAATTAGTTTGTTTCCATTTACGCTCTAAGTTACGAGTTTCTCTCTTGATAACATGTGTAGTACTATTGTACCATGGTGCTTTAGTTTTCTCTCTAACCTTTTTTAATCTAATTGGTGCAACAATATCTAATGTACTAGAGAAAATGGTGCTCAAACTGCTAGTCATTTCCTCTAGTTCATCTGTTTGTTGGGGTTCACTGAGCAGCTGAGATAGATCAGGTAAGCTATTTGTGAATCTATCTATAGTGGTTGGAACGATTGTTCTGCCTGGTCGATAACGTGGCGCAACATGGCAAATTTCAGCAGTACGTAATATGCACGTTACCATACAATGATCAGTGAGATCGTCACTTTGCTCTATAATATCTATATCGGTTGGATTGGTTCCATATGATATAATTAAATCTAGTGTATGATTTAGACGATGAGTGGGACCACTGACGTTTTGCTTGACCCCAAATGAGTTTAATAAATCTGTAAACGCAGCCCCTAACGCATCATTTGTGTTATCTACGTGTATGTTAAAATCTCCAACAATTATTGCTTTATCGGCATTGACCAATAGATCTGAGAGAAAGTCTGCAAACTCTTTTAGGAAATCAGCATAGGGCCCTGGAGGTCTATATACGGTCGCCAAGGCTAGAGATAATAGGGATTTCTTTCTTACATCTAAGAGCGTAACATTTAGCACAAGTACTTCGAACGAATTAAACCTGTGACCTGTTTTCTGAGTAACATTAAGGATATCTCTATAGATTGTTGCAACACCGCCGCCACGACCGATCGGACGGGGCTCATGCTTTGGACTTTGACTTACTAGTCAGATGGTGTGTAACGTCTTGGAGATGTTGTCCGACAGCACAGCCGCTCCGATTCTGCTGGGGTGCAGGCCATCAGCACGGTAGAGCCTAGGTCGCTCCCAGAACAGATTCCAATTATTTACAAAGAGCAGTTTCTGTTCATTACATCATGATATTAACCATTCATTTAGAGCAAATAGTCTACTGAACCTTTCTTGTCCTAGTCGGTACGTGGGAAGCGGTCCAGACACGATGATCGTTGCCTCAGGCGCTGTGCTGCGTACCGTCTCGATCAGGCTCCTGTAGTCCTTCTTCAGAACCTCCGTCTGCCGCAGCCGGATGTCGTTCGTTCCCGCGTGCAGCACCACAGCTCCGACGCGCTCGTCACCGTTCAGGATCTCGGGAACATGTGCAGCGACATCTAGAACACGAGCACCAGGAAAGCAGTGAGTGCGCACATTACCCTTACCTGAGGTAGCGCGGACATGACGGACGATGAAACTGCCATCACGTTCCGACTCGCGAAGAGGGGAGAAGCGGTTCCGGGTGGAGATCTCGAAGACCGGGAGGGGTGGAGAGGTTCTTGGTCTGGTCCTGGCTCGTGTCTTCCGCTGAGGGATCACCCAGGGTCCATGGCTTTGTGTCGGTGCTGGAGTGAATGAAGCCAGAGATGATCGCGTCCTCCTGGGCAGAGAAACGCACGGAGTAGACGAAGTCGGAGTCAAAAAGTTACTAACCACTGACTTGTGAGCATCGGCGCGTGATGTTTCAAGCGCTGATCGCCGATCTCGCAGCTCGGCTTGCCTCTCTAGCAGACCACGGATCTGCTTCTCCACGGACTCCAGCTCCAACAGCACCGAATGCAGCTCGAATGTGTCCTCACCTGCACTCAGAGGTAGCGTTAGACACACATCCGATATATTCGCCATTATAACAGATGAACAGTAAATTCGTAGTGATACTACCAATATCACTACTAATTTAGGACTGAAATCCTGGATATAACCCGTATCCTTTCAGTGAAACGGGTGTAAAATCCGACGGTCGATTGGCGCGAGGCCACGCGTGAAATGCTAGCGGGCTAAAAGGCTAGTAGCTGGGATTCGCAAAGTTGGATCTAAGTAGCGATATCAAAGCAATCCGATTGTTTTATATAGGGAATAGTATCGAGGATAAGTTCACACGATATAAAAATAGAAAGTACTTGTTTATAAATGAGTGGTAAAGAAGAAAATCAAGGATTAATGAATCAATTCGACGGAGCTCCAAACACAAACAAACACCGCCAATTGTTGGCAAAGATGGCAATATCTAAAATCCTTGTCTTTGTGGACACACACACACACACACACACACACACACACACACACACACCCACACCCCTGCGGTCTTGTATTTTTTTTCTCATGGATGGCTGGACACCAGACAAATATCCTGAAGATCAAAGTACAAATTCCAAGAGAAATTGATGTGGTTAAAGATCTCATACTGACAAATAGAGATGAAACTAAATGGCCTTGACCGGATCCTATAAGATATAAGAATTAAATTTACTACATGATAATTTTCATTTTCAAAGTTGTGGTGGCTCCATTGTCCTGAACATGCATTTATTCTATTATTTTTTTAACATTCCTCTTTTAAAAAGTTCTAGCATATGAACTAATACCAGCCAGGCAATAATTGTTTTAACAGTTGTTCAAAGTAATTAAAATGCTCATAGAATGCTCATTTTCCATATCTATCCCTATTCTTAATGGATAAAATCAAGCCCCGTCCCTTTTCTGAAGTAAATAATCTACTTGCATGGTCCACTCAGCAGTAGGTCCAAATAAAGATAAAATCATGCCACATCCGCTGGATTAAACCATGACAATGCTTTAATCTGATTATAATAAGACCTGCGCCTATCACATCTGTCATAATCAACATCAGCTTGTGCCAACCCGGAGTTCACATACAGTTTTAAGAGGACTGATTTGACTATCCTCCCTAGATTTTCATCTCTCACACTTTTGTCTTTATTCCTTTTTCTTTTTTCAGTTCAAAGCCCTTAAGCCATCCCAAACCTCTATCCTTGAGAGGCTTACTGTTGGGCTAGCGCATGAATACAGATACTAGTGAGGTCATATTAGTCAGGCACACACTTAAACAGAATTTCAATCACACTCTCATATTTCTTCAGGTTCGAAGCTCTTTGATTTTTTGCTTTTCGTCGTGGTCAGACAATGAGGTGTGTTGTTGAAAATTTTTATTTATGATTGATAGATTATGGCGAGTGCTCACCGTGCCATCCGTGCTGCATACTTCAATATTCACTTTTAAGTTACAGAGAAACTTCAGACTGTGGCTATAAGATGGAAAAAAAGGCCTTTGAAGCCTGAAGTCTTGATGGTGTATTGCAATGGCTCCGCTCAAACCAAATGCACATCTTCAAATAGGAATAAATTAAAGAAATTCAATCATTAAATCAACAGCAGGATATCCAACAGAATAAATAAGGATGAACAGAGAGTAAAAAGTGAAGTTTCTTCTCCCGTCCTCTTCCTCTGGCTCCATCTTGAGCGAGATGAACTTTGAGGTCCTGCATATATCCTACACATAGTTTTTAGGAATTTTTGACCATTCTTTTAGAAGCGCATTTGTGAGGTCAGGCACTGATGTTGGACGAGAAGGCCTGGCTCGAAGTCTCCGCTCTAATTCATCCCAAAGGTGTTCTATCGGGTTGAGGTCAGGACTCTCTGCAGGCCAGTCAAGTTCCTCCACTCTAAACTCGCTCATCCATGTCTTTATGGACCTAGCTTTGTGCAATGGTGCACAGTCATTTTGGAACAGGAAGGGGCCATCCCCAAACTGTTCCCACAAAGCTGGCAGCATGGAATTATCCAAAATGTCTTGGTATGCGACCAGCTCACACAACTATCAGCATTGCCTGCTACGAGCGCAGAGGGAGCTTTTAGTGTTTAGTGGATGTTATTTTGGGGTTCTTCAGGGGGATTTGGTGTCCCTTTAATGAAACCTGACCATAATCCCCCCGCCACCAAACTTTACACTTGGCCCAATGCAGTCAGGCAAGTACCATTCTCCTGGCAACCACCAAATCCAGACTCGTCCATCGGATTTCCAGACAGAGAAGCATGATTCATCACTCCAGAGAACCCGTCTCCACTGCTCTAGAGTCCAGTGGCGGTGTGCTTTACACCACTGCATCCAACGCTTTGCATTGCACTTGATGTAAGGCTTGGATGCAGCTGCTCGGCCATGGAAACCCACTCCATGAAGCTCTTATACACAATGTTTTTAAGCTAATCTGAAGGCCACATGAAGTTTGGAGGTCTGGAGCTATAGAGGGTATGCATTGACGTCACTTTCCCACGGGAACACGCCCCCTCAGCAGGACTGAGTGGCAAAAGAGCTGCTGCGTGACTGGATTTAATAGGGGAAACTGCGGAAACGAGAGTAAAACAAACGATGGTTGGACTCGATATAAGTGTTCCTTACAACTTAGGCCTACCAAAGATCCAGTGATCCATGGATATTGACATGCAGCCATCGTGTTTCCTGACATTTATATGTGCCTGATTTAGACGCCGGGGAAATACGTGAAGCAAATTTGCCTGTGAACGCTTTATATAAATACAATATAGGTATTTAATAAAAAGATCTGATTATGCGTAATAAGCCGACAACGCATCTGGTCATGTAAACGCGGTAACCCGTTTTCTTTTATCGGGGTAGGGTCATAACTGGCTTAAGCATAAACCGGTCGACACAGGTAGTTTTTTGGATCTTACTCGGATTTCGCATTATGTAAACGCATTAACCTGCTTTCTGTCGGCTTATTGAAGTGCGCATGTGTGAAATGTGACAGAAACGCATGCTTAGTGCAGATTTAAACACATCCACACAGAGTGAGTGTTTTGCAGGAAAGGAAGAAGGAAATATATTACAAATGCAGACTCTTTCATGACCCAGAACATTATAAAAATGTCTTCTCATCTCGTGCAGAAGTAGAAGTGGTTCAGTCAAAACGCTACATCTGTAACTGCATGAGACGATAATATACGAGCTGTAAGTTTTCCCGCTGACATGTTGCAAGCTTTATTTAACATCAACTGACATAACAAATGAAATACTCGGAGTCAGATACGCAAATTATTGTTTTGTCGTCACACAGGGTCATGCTTGATTTATTAATTAAGTCATGGTGTGTTGTTAATAAAGTCATTAGGACTTGCATTGGTTTTACTGGTTTGCATGTAAACAGCGGAAACTGGTTATTTCATTAAGCTGATATTTGTGAGTTATCAGCTTACTGGTGTGCATGTAAACATGCTCAATGATAACTGCTAATCCATTGTTCTCTGCCTGGAGTCAAGTTGTTTCTATGAATTGCAGTGATCCATTTGCTTCTCTGTTCTGTAGCTTTCGGCAGTCTGTAAAAATATACCTCAGATTTCTTGTCAAATGTAGTTGTACAGTCAATCGCAAAGCTCTTTCCCGTTTTAGATGTGTTTTTTGTGTTTTTTACGGCATTCACGCTGAAAACCAATGCTGCCGCTCAGTCTTTTTGCCACTCAGTGGGCGTGGCCTCAATCACTCCAGTTGACGGTGACGTCACGCGCATACCCTCTATTGACTCTGCAGAAAGTTGGCGACTTCTGCGCACTGTGCGCCTCAGCATGCACTGACCCGACTCAGTGATTTTACACGGCCTACCACTTCGTGGCTGAGTTGCTGTTGTTCCCAATTGCTTCCACTTTGTTACATAATACCACTAACAGTTGACCATGGAATATTTAGTAGTGAGGAAATTTCACGAATGGACTTATTGCACAGGTGGCAACCTATCACGGTACCACGATTGAATTCACTGAGCTCCTGAGCGCGACCCATTCTTTCACAAATGTTTGTAGAAGCGTCTGCATGCCTAGGTGCTTGATTTTACTGTGGCCATGGAAGTGATTGGAACACCTGAATTCAATGATTTGGAGGGATGTCCCAATACTTTTGGCAATATAGTGTATATGTACAGTATATACATTAATTGATATTTTGAACGTTATATGTATTGTTTGTGGTCTTTTCAGGCAGGATAGGCGATATATATAAATCGTTAAGATGGGTGTGTCTACTGCACACTGCCGACACAGAAAACTGAACTAACACAAAGCAGATTTTTTTATCTATGCATTTATGCCGGAAATATTAAGCATGAACATATAAATGGGATTATTAGCAAAAAATCAATTTGAATATACAATATATAATATATGTGAAGCGTGTATATTATTTCCTGATGTCTTCTTGTTGACCAGCATACACTTCAGAGTCTTGGAGGTCTTGGAAACCGGTAAAAGCCACAGGTCAGCTCAAATGCCTTACAAAGCATAAATCTGTATTCATAAATCATTGTATTTATGTATTTATGAGTTTATGAAGAAATACTGTATAAAGAGAGATGGCTGAGAGACATTACAAAAGAGAAAAGTTCGGAGGAATAACACTGGAAAAAGAAGGGTAATGATCTGGCAAGAGCTTTAGGCCCCGCGTTAATATTAGAAAAGCTTTCCAGCGCTGGTGAGATTGAAGCGGGAAGGCCTGAAAACAGACGGCGAGGTTGCGATGTATCTGCTCCATACGTGAGTAATGTGAGCAAATTTCAACAGTGTTCAACAATGATTCCCTATTCCGTCGACATGACGACTTAATTGGTATCACTTCAGGGAGCCCTATGAACTTCGAGTGTCTACAGAACGGGCCAATGAACGTTGGCGTGCTTGAATCGCGTCACACGCCCCGCCCCGCAGCGCGGGTATAAACAGGAAGCGGGTGCAACCAGTGTTGGCAGTGACAGACTATGGCAGTGTTGCGTGCGCCCGCTTCCTGTTTATACCCGCGCTGCGGGGCGGGGCGTGTGACGCGATTCAAGCACGCCAACGTTCATTGTCTTTCACTTCCGAGCTGAGCTTCCTGTTTGACCTCAGATCTACAAGGCTCTAACAATGTTTAAGACTCTACAAAATCTCTTCCTCAGTGTTGGTGTGACGGTGCGATCAGCGGTGGCCGCAAGCATTACAGCTCACAACTGCTGTATTCACAGCACTGCATGATGTGTGTGTGTGTCGGTTTCGGTGGGCATTCATACTGAATGTGTAAACCTCGTTACACCGTGGTTATCCCTGGGTGCCTCAGCACTGAAAGAGTTTTTTATTTCTGTTTTTTGTTTTCTACTAAAAAGCGCAACACAGGTGTGACACTGCGTTCTTTTCAGAATGTCATTCCGCTTGTGTGTTTCTGGATGCGGTCATTCCTTGGCGCCAGCAGACGGTCACAATATTTGCCTCTTGTGTTTGGGCATTTAGCACGCTGAGGCAGCTTTTGTGAATAGCTCATGTTTCCTTTGCAGGAATATGACTATGGCAGTGTTGAGATCGAGACTCACTTACCTCAAGGGAGGTGCAGTCCCCTCGCCTATGCCCCGATCTAGTGCTTATTCTGGACCTCAAAATAGGCCTACTTTGGTGCTTAGCCAGGGTGCCCTGAAGGTTACCTCACTAACGGTGCCGCCGACGGAGCCTCCAAAAGAGCGTGCTGGTCCTTCACATGGATGAACAGTCGTGTCTTTTGGAGCTCCTCCTGACGACCAAATGTCGGTTGCAGCATCGGAGGGGGAGCTTCAGTCCTCTGGAGATGAGGATTCGGCTACGTTGCCCCCTTTGGGTAGTGTAGCGTTGCCCGAGTCCGATCCAGAATGGGCAGCTATGCTTTCCCGGGCGCAGAGAAGGTCAGACTTGCGTGGAACCCCCCACCACATCCCAAACCTTCCCGGTTGGACGATTGGTTCCGGTACCATTCTTTCCCGAAGTGCATGAGGAGCTCACTAGGACATGGAAGACGCCGTATAGTGCCAGAAGCTGTCCTAGTGGCTCCTCCCTCCTCACAACCCTTGATGGCAGAGTGGCTAAGGGGTATGTGGATGTCCCGCCAGTGGAGCGTGCCGTTGCATGCAACTGTGTCCAGTGTCCGCTTTCTCCTGGCGGGGCAATCCATGCCTCCCGTCCAAGGCATGTAAGTTTTCGTCCGGTCTTACGGCGAAGGCTTACAGAGCCTGTGGACCGGCTGCTTCCACCCTCCATGCCACGGTACTCCTGCAGGTCCACCAGGCCCAGGCACTCATGGACATGAACAAGAGAGGTTCTGACCGGTTTCTTCCTGTGTGCTCGCTTCAACCAGCCGGTAACACAGAAGTTCCCACTCCAGTGTCGGCTTGTTGCGCCACTCCCCTCCACATGGAGCGGATACATGCGCTTTTTTGCTCAAGTCGAGTTCCCCACTCAGGTGAACCCTGTAGAGTTCCTCCGCACCCCAGCTCCCTGCGGTGAGCTTTCCCGTGTCTTTCCCTCTGCCGTCACTGTCGAACTGTCAAAGTTACGTTGAACGTGAGCAACTGATAGGGAACGTCTTGGTTACTAATGTAACCCTCGTTCTCTGAAGGAGGGAACACGAGACGTAACGTCCCGTCACCACCTTTGCTGACCATCGCTGTAATGGTCGTCACGATCTCGGCTCCTCAGCGAAAAACCCCCCTGCACTGCGGGGTGGGGCGTGTGACGCAATTCACGCACACCAACGTTCATTGGCTCGTTCTGTAGACACTCAAAGTTGATAGGGCTCCCTGAAGTGATCCCAATTACGTCGTTACGTCTCCCGTTCCCTCCTTCAGGGAACGAAGGTTACATTAGTAACCGAGACGTTGGCTGATGCATCATCATCCTGTACATGCTAAACTTATATCTAAATATACTACAACATAAAAGTAAATGCACAATGTTCTTAAAGTGGGCATCTTCACCCCTACTCAAAACAGAAACAAATATAAAGTACAAAGCATGCAAATATGCACATAATATACATTTAATGTAATGATATAGAAATAATAAAATTACAAATAGCATACATGTAATGAACAAGTCAAGAAATAATTTCAGATTGAATAAACTTCCCCCTTACTCATTTGTACACAGACAGAAAGAAAAATACACCTGTCACCCCAGCAGAAAAATAATTGAGTGTTGCTCAAAGTACCGCCAGTGTACAGCGTTTCAATGTAGGGGCTCGAGACTCATGGGATAGATTAATGTGGACGAGATGTCAGCATGATGTGTCTGTATGATAAATGCGGCCCGGCTCAATTCTCATGTATCACTATGGCTCATGGTACGTTCACATGTTAGTTTTTAGCATTCGTGAACTAGGTCATAATGGAACAGGAAGAGCACACGTGGATGTCTGTACATCTGCAAAGCCCGTTTTTGGTCTCCTAACAGGCATGTCATGATGTTAGAGCTGTTTGAGGTCATGAAAATTCCCTCTGGCTGAAGCACTGATCCACACTCCCTCCACCTCATCACCTCACGTGTTCTACTCAGGATCAAAATCCATTCTGATCTGATTTAATCACGTAAAACTACTGTGTATTTATGAATATTACTGTTTACCTCCACAGATTATGACTGAATGGACCAGTGTGTTTATTGAGAGAATTTATTCCTGGTTGTTTTTTTTTCTTCTACAAATTGTATTTCCTTTGAGCAGCTCAGTTCAAATTCTCTCCTCTAGCCATGCCATCTGGCTATGTTGTTTATGTAACCCTCTGGACACACACACACACACACACACACACACACACACACACACACACACACACACACACACACACACACACACACACACACACACACACACACACACACACACACACACACACACACACACACACTCACTCACTCACTCAGTCTTAATGTTGGCCAGCTTTCCATGTCTGCATCAAGGGGATTAACACTGGAACTGGACTTTCATATCTCCTCATTTTACTGAATCCACACTGAGCTGCCAAGTGGAGGAGTCTACTATGATGTTCTCAAACACAGCAGCATCAGTTACATACAGTTACACAGCGATGAGACAAGAATGTGAGACAAGGCTTATGTGCTGTAACTGGTCACCTTTTCTTTATAATATATATAAATCTTATCAATATATATAAATGCTATTAATAGTTTAATATGCCGTATAACATGTCACAATGGAGGACATGTCAACTTCCCAAAAGGACTTCATGTTAACTTCATGTACTTATTGTATCTACATATATTGTATCTACATTTTAAATGCTCATATATAAACAATATATATATATATATATATATATATATATATATTTAAATGCTGTAACTGATCACCATTTCTTTTAAGATCATAACATCCATTTTTAAACACCTTATTTGTCTTCACTAGTTTTAAATGGTTACATGGTATGACAAATTACTTTGGGTAGCATTTGCCTTAGCAGTGCAGCACTCTTTCAGTAATCCTCCACCTTCCCCAGCTCCACCTGTATAGATCTGCTACGGGTAATTCATGTACTCTATATTGTACAGCAGCAGCAGCAGCATGTCTTACTTGCTCACAGCAGCGTGTCGTGTATTGGCAGTAGCAAGTCCAGTACTTGCTCAGCAGCAGCAGCAATAACATCAGCACCAGCATAGCAGATCTATTTCGCCAAACCAAACATAAAACATTGTCATTCTCATTACCATGACAATCACTCTGAGAGTTGTCATGACAGAACTGTACGCATACACATACAAATATACATTAAATCAGTGTTTCTCAACCTCTCCTGCAGGGACCCCCTGACAGGACATGTTTTTGTTTTAACCCTGAAATGGCACACCTGATTCAATTAGTCAGCTACACATTAAGCCTTTAATTAATTGAATCAGGTGTGCCATTTCAGGGTTAAAACAAAAACATGTCCTGTCAGGGGGTCCCTGCAGGAGAGGTTGAGAAACACTGCATTAAATAGTTCAAATAGTTTTAACAAGGACTTCATACCCATGCTTTAAAAATAAAAGTATATGAAGATGAACGCAATATAAGTTGAGAACCATTTCAAACAGTAGTATTGCATTTCAGTCACATGACTTCATTGTGAATGTTTAACTCAGAAATGACATCCATTCGGAGGTTTTAGCAATCTGACCAAACAATATGTCAATAACGTAATGTTAAAAAATCACAGCTGATGATCTTCTGGTTCATTCGTCACATTGAAGGTGAAGTCAAGTGGATTGCATTATGTGATGAAGTATTTCACACAGTGTGTTCTGGTTATATAATATAATATAGTGCACATTTTGACAAATGTAGTTGGTCATACGTATGCTCTGTGCATGCAGAAAATTTGCATACTGTGCACAGCAGGCATTACATACTATGTTCTGTTTTACTGGAGAAATAGTACCAGTACTGTCTCCTCTCAAATGCCTGCTTTGAGGAAGAACAATAAATCAATCTACCCTGTCACTCTCAGTGAACTAAACTCCTAAACTATGAGCTGTCTGTCATGCACAAATGTCATAAGGGAACATAATGTACGTGGAGGTCCGGAGATTTGCCTTCAGCCCACAGGCGCCCCATGATCATGAGAAGTTTAGAGGCGATCAGGAGGAGTTCATTGATGGCTAACTCATCAGACCTGAAGTTCAGCCAAATAGAAATCTGTTGCTAGACATTACATTCAAATACAGACCCTCAGAGAAGGAATGCAATGTTTTTTCCTCACTGCATTTCCATGCTAGTAGCTATGCATAGATATATGCATCTACTATGGTGAAAAAGCTAAATGTTTTATTAGTTAACCTGAAAATGGTCTTTATGTGGTATCATTTAAATTAGCTGGATTTATTCAAGTCTAATTATTTTGTATAACTAAATAAACCTGAATTTGGCTACAATGGTCAGATTTAGTAGAAATTGCTGCTTCTGGTCACTTTTTCATTTGTGTCAGAATATACATTTATATATTTTATTTTACAATGAGGTATTTTTGTTTTATAATAATATTTAAATTTGAAATATTGGTCCACCAATGTGGTAAAACCAATGTGCAGGAAGCCATTCTGTTTAGAAAACCAGAAAATAGGAAATTATATCATGGAAATCACTAGTGTAATGACTGTGTTATGATAAGTTTGTCCTTAAAAATATCAGATGCGTTGACCTTTTGGTCTACTTTATAAAAAGTTCCAAACCAACACAAATACACAGATTACATTTCTAAGAAGCAGACAAGTGCGTTTTAAACTAGATTATAAAAGATTTCTCATTAAATCAATTTAATTATTGCTTAATGCTTTTATCATTACTATCCATAGCCATATACCTGTATTAATGCTGCACTGTATTTGTTAGGCAACTGAGATGACAACGAAACCAAATCAATATATTAGAGTCAGCATTAACAGAACTGACCATTGAACAACTATTGCTCTCAAACAATAACCACCATCACTGTGAGTGTATCATGTTCTAAACTAAAAAATTTTGTCATAAAATCCTGTGCAACATTAATGAGTAAGTAAGTTACTTTTCTTACCACCATCTCCAAGGAAACATTATGATACCGGACTCAAAATGTCATATGCTGTGACCTTAGCACATAGGGTCACTAGAAATAACAGTGTTGATGTTGTGGGATCCATTCGTGTCACTCTAAACACACCAAGAGCACATCTTATGAACCTTTATGGCATACAATTCTCACAAAATAATCTTTGTGCAAAATTTAGCTGAGTGGAATAAATCAATTTATCCTGCACATCAAAGTGCCATTTCTTGTCAAAGTGGCCAGTGTGGTGGATCATGGATGAATGTACACACACACACACACACACACACACACACACACACACACGTGTTCTGACCTCGGATATAGAGGCCTTCTCAAGGGGCTCCACAGCAAACAGAGTGTAAGATGAGCAAACACAGGTCTGAGACGTGGCCAGGAAGGAGGGAAAGACAGTGTGGACGTGACTGCGATGGGATGAGCGAGTAAGACAGAGAGAAAAAGACACCCAGCTGTGTTTACCTCACCCTGAATAAACAGCTTGACATGAAGCTTTTTGCAGAATTCATTTGATTACTACAGTAGTCAAAGGAAATAAGAGCATGTTAAAATGATAATTCACCCAAAGAAATTACAATTCTGCCATCGTCTACTCACCCTCATGTCGTTCCAAACCTGTATGAATTTCTTTAATCTGTGGAACATAAAAAAAGGGATATTTTAAAAAAGTTTTTTTTCAGATTAATTTTCTAGCCCCAATTGACAAAAACAGTCCAAGCTGAAGAAAGTATTTGTTTTACATTGTAGTGCCTAGTTCAAATCTGAAAATGGTAAAAATAATTGAAAGCATATTTTAACTTTTTTAAGACATTATTTTACAACTTTAGTTCAATAAATATCGAGTTATGACACATTTGAACCATAAAAATGCTAATGGGGCATTATGTGTGCCAATATGAAATGAAGTTTGATGAGATTTGTCTAAATATGGTAAGTCTCGGTTCAGCCTCAATGGATTTCCTCATAATGAACTATCAGTATTTAATTTATGATTGTATCTACCTCTTAAATGCTCGTATAAAAGCTATATTTCACACTGCGTATGAATACAAATAATGAACACACATGGTGTTTTATGGATAACTGAACGTGGCTCCACAAACACAGATTAATGTGAAATGCTAATGAGTTTGAAGAACCTCTTTTGATGTGCTTGTGTCTGCTAGTCGATCACAGAAGCCTTGGTCACGTTTCCTCTAATCTATCATTATGGAGCTTTTAAAACGAAGTTGTCATAACAACTGTGCCGCTATCAGCCACCGCAAATATGAAGCTGATTGACTTTCTCTTTTTGATCTTCTATAAAGCTTCATTTCAAAGCTCTTCTCCTGGCTGAGAGAACAGTGATTTTTTCTAATGTAGTCTCTTATGTAAGAAGAGTTCATGTCTGAGGAAGAATACCACTTTAAGTGTTTGTACTCTCCTGTTGACATTTCCATTTATGCAATCTGCAAATGACAAGAGTTAAAACAGACAAAGGGGGAAAAACCTTCATGGATTGAACCATCACGAAAACCGTCTGACAGCACTTGCAATGTTCTATTTTAAAGTTCAATCTCTCAGGTAATGTGTTGGTATGTGTTGTGTTGCTATTTGGATGCTACATTGAACAGCTGGCCAGCTGAAGATGTTACACCTTCAGGTTTAAGCGTTATCTGTCAAGAACTACCCATTAACAATTGCCAAAAAAAAAAAAAAAAAAGTCTAGCAAGTAGCTATACCATCCCACCACCCCCCCAAAAAATAAAAAATAAATAAATAAAAAACTATATTTGACACAACAGCCACTGAAGCACACCAGTTTTTGGCAAATAAAAAAAAGACTTTTTAATTAGAAGGTTCAGAGGGAGCTCAGGAGAAAAATGTAAAATAAAGACCACTTTACTACTGCCAGATAATTAACACAAAACAAACAAAAAGATGTCACACACTGCAACTACTGGAAATGCAGTAGGACAGACTGAATGTTTTCAGCATCTCCATTATCTCAGAGACAGAGGCAGACAGGAGAAAATTTTAATAAGCACTTTCAATGTTGTCTCTGAGAATCCTGTCCAGTCAACAGATTTGGCCTCAGTACACCACAAAAGGCAATGACTGAGGAGCGTGAAAGAGATAAAGGTGAGCGTAACATCAAAAACAGCTTTTTGAAGAAAGTTGCATCTCAAGGGGAAAAATAAATCCACTGGACTGTTAACTCTTTCTGTTCATCCACATCAAACCTGCATTGTATTTCTGTGGGTCATTGTAGGTATCAAAGTACTTGTTTATCCTTGTCCTCATTTTTAAATCTGACATTACAGTTTTTCTCAGTCGCTCAAAACTACTTGTTCAACCTCCACATCACCTGAGCACATCATAAAAGCAATTTCTCATTCTTTTTCACAAATTGCTTTGGTACATTAATGCATTTGATTATGTACAATTGTCTGATGTTTCCTAAATTATCAATTGCTTATGTTGGTTCCTATAAGTAATAGTCCTACTTTCTAAAAACATTTAGACATTAGTTCATAAAGTTATGAATAAATGCAAAATGGTTGAACTAGTTGTCATAAACTGTCAAGCATATTTTATATACATTTCTATTAGACCCTTTTTTTTTTATAAATGTGTCCTGAATTGATGAATTGTGAAGGTGAATTTTGAATTTCACTAATGAAGGGAAATGTAAAGGACTAGATCAACCAATGATCAACCATTTCTCTAAAATAGCTCAGAGGTACATCTCATGAAGCCTCATTTGGCAAGATGTTTAGACAGAGCAACACACAGTGTTACAAATTCTGACAATGGAAGAACAATGTGGTGGAAGGGAGGCAGAACAGTGGAAGATGTAGAAGAGGCCAAGCTTGTAATAGGGGCCTCTATTGAGGACCATGTTCTCATTCATGACCTTATGGCTGAGGCGGGTAGAAAGGTACGGCCGAAGGTTGGGAGGAAAATCATCATTTAAATGTTGGTAGAACAGTTGACAGTCAGACAATGTTCAGTATACTCTAATACTGTAATGCTGAATTACAGTAGTCCATTTGCATTTTACATTATACAGTAAATATAGAGTATGCGTGTGTGTGCGTGTATGCAGTATATATATATATAGAGAGAGAGGGAGTCTTGTATTGTACTGTAGTTTGTTGACAGACCAACAGTAAAAGCGTAGCTGTGAATCATGTCCAGTCTCTTGCAATAAATATCCCACATAGAGTAATGTGTAAATTTGCACTATTGAAATTGATATATGCGATACAGATAAAGTGCGGTATTGTGCATTTTCAAACATTGTCATCAAAATTGTAGCCATCTGAAAATACTGACAGTAATATGTTGACAACATGGCTAAGCATTTTGACTATTTTGTTTGTGAACAATGACACTGCCATTGGTCATTGACATAAATACTTACTTTTGAGAGCTGAACTATGGATTTTGAGCAAGTTACAGGCTTTTGCAGGTAATCCATTATGTGGTGCTGTTTGTATGAATTGTTTTGAAAAAAAAAAACACTTACTGGTTTGCAAATATTAAGTATGATTCAAGAATTGTACCAAAGCGAATAAGAACAATTGTAAGTATAAAAAAATTATGCAAATGAAAATGAATTGAGGTATAGCAAACAGGATTCAATTTTAAATAAATAGAAATTCAAAGAAAGTACTTTTGTAATTTTTTACTCTCAATGTTTGAAAGTTTTGAAAACAGAAAGCCAGACAGATAGACAGACCGGCAGACAGATGATAGACAGATAGACAGACACAGACAGACAGAGATAGATAGATAGATAGATAGATAGATAGATAGATAGATAGATAGATAGATAGATAGATAGATAGATAGATCTAGCTAAATAGCAAAACCATGACCCCTTGAATAAAACTGCGCACATACTGTATCAATTGTTAAAACATGCTGGTGCACTGCAGTATATCAGTTTGCACCATGCACCATATAGCCTTAATTGAAGAAACAATTGCTGCCTATAAATTATTTCATCGTTACAATTTCAATTAGAGTCTGGAATGAGTGACGCTGCTCAATGTATCCAGCGGGCCTGAAGGCAAGTCTAATGGGATAGCAGTAAAAACACAGCGTTATGAAAATGAATGGGTCTACTGTATATGCTTCACTGGTGCATCACAGAGGTTATAGTACTGATTACTTTTTGATAATAAATATTCATTAACATTTATTCCAAAGTATATTTGGAAAAATATATGAGTTTGGTTCCTTTTTCCTTCCAAACGCAAGCACATTCTTTGATTTCTCTGTTCTTATCAAGACAAAAATAAACAAATTGCACTATTATTATGAGAGCCAATCAATGGCACCTGGGAAAACATTTTCCTTTCTGCATCTCCTATATGTTGGTGGCTCTGTTGCTTTGGAAACTATGTTGTGGCTTTGTGTCGGAGCCCCGCGTGATCATATCTCGGCAGGATGCAAAAAACACAGCGATTAGCGACACACTGCTTTTTGCTCCCCATACCTCCATACCCCATACTGACTCAAACTGCTCCAAGCACTTCACCACAGGAGCCGACCACCTCCTGAGCTCACAATGTCTCCAATGCATCGTTGTAAGATGTTTCTCCAAAAATATATTTTGGATAGGGACACCTGTAGAACAGCTTTGTAGAGACACTAGGTCTATACTGTTTAGCCCCTGGTGTTTTGTATCCCTCTGAGATAAAGCCCTGCAATACAGAAAGCGCTTATAAAGGTGAATTGTTTAATTATCTTATAACAATGTTTGGCTTCTACTCACAGTTTAAAAAAAATAGTTATACAAAAGGATAATTGTAAAGGATCATTGTTATGTGCTTAAGAGAAACCTACTTACACATTATGCCCTGTTTTCAAAAATACTCACTCTTTCTGAGGCAGGTATTATTTGGCATAATTAATAACAGTGTTAGCTCAGTGGAGTATTTTGTGTGGCCTCTCTCATCTCTGGCCTCCATTTCCATTAGTCGCATTTTTCTGGAGGGGCGTCTTTGTCGCAGGACTAAATGAATGCAATATGTCATTATCAAGCGGGGCACGGACCATATTTTCCAGCAGTGTTGTGGAGAAAAACATGTTTGTATCTTACCGCAGTCAGATATCCTAGGTGGAAATGTGCGATTACTTTCTCCCCAAATCCAGCTTGACACCTGTGAGCAAAGGTTCATTCAGTTGGTTTTCATCAGTTAGATACAAGGCAGAAAGTTACATAACCAAAAGAAAGGTAATTTAAATATTTTATTCTGAGCTGATTTCTGTGGATGGGTTTGTCTCACGAATGCTAAGAGCTGATTTAAAAAAAAAAGTATTTTTTAACAGTTATTTACGAATATGTCAACTTACACTTATAAATGCATCACCTTTAACATTCAGTTCAGCCTAAAATTTTAATTATGTCATCATTTACCTCAATTTCTTTCTTCATAGGAAGACAAAAAGTTTTATTTGTTTTTTTGATTTTTTTCACATTTTCAACCCCCCCCCCCCAAAAAAAACAAAAACAAAACCATTATTTATTAAAATGTGTAAAACATCTTATTTATTAATTAAAAATCATTATATAATAATAAAGTAATACTGTAAATACTGTAAAAGATTTCATGCTTAAGCCCGTTTTACACTAACAGAAATTAAATCACTGGAGGTTGCTGATATCCACCTCTATCAGGCAAATGATCACTTTCTGACCTTCTATTGGTAGTTTATTGGTAATTTGCTGATCTAAGTCACTGTCAGTGTGAATGACACTTTACTAGTGGCCAAAGTTGGTACCACATCCTAATGTCAGTGTCAGTGTCCTTAACTACTAGTGTTCCTAGTGGCCGAAGTTGGTATTGCATGCTAATTTTTATAGCCAAAGTCATGGCTATACTTGGGAAAGACATTTTACTTGGGAAATTTAGCGGAGAATGTAGTAACAAGAAGAAATGTTTAATTTGGAAAAAGATTTCTACGACAGTTAACAGCATTAACCCGACCGTTGAGCAGAGCGTTAAAGATGTACAGAAAAGAAAAGTCCTCCTTATTATATATTTCCAGTAGGTTACTGCGGTCCCTAAAAACCCTTTCCCTTCTCATAGCTCTCTCCATAACGTCGTCAGCAAACCACAAATTATGAGCCATTTTCCCTTTTCTTTTGGCTGTTTGTAATGTAACTGATTGTTACTGCTGGTTGCCAAGGTAACACTAGCTGCATTTACATGGTTCAATCGGAATGAAATCAATCCGATTGATGAATCCGAACACGGTGTTTACATGAACGATAAATAAAGTAATCGGGTTGATGTGCGCGTTTATATGTCACAAGATTCAAATCGGAAATGATTTTTTGACATGCGCACACTGCACGAATATGCCGCTGTTCGCGCATAACTATTCTCCTCTATTGCATAACTATTCTCCTCTATTGGTTCTTTATTTTTTTTAAACAGCAGACTTAATATTTATCCATCTCTGGTCATGATTTGGAGACGATGAGCATGAACCGCTTTGCCGTGCTGCTTCTATTGATCACGCGGTAAAACCCCGCGCCCAAAACTAGTCGTCTATGGATGATAATCTTAAACAAGCACTGGTGGGACGTTGTCCTGCTTCACTTCACAGACGCTGAGTGAAATGAGAATTTTTTAATAACGGAACACTCATTTTATATTCACTTTATTCAACAGGAAGAACAGCTCGTTCCGTGAGTCATACGTCATTACGCTATTTCAACGTCTTGGCACATGCGCAGTCCTTTTAGTTTCGGTTTTCAATCCGATCAAGTGTTTACATGTTCTCTCGATCGGATTACAAAAGGAGTAAACCACCCCTTTCCAGGGGCGTAGCACAAGATCCCGGGCCCTATGTATAGGCAGTCCTGATGGGCCCCCATGTTCCAAATAAAATATATTCCAGACTTTTCAAGGGCCCTCTCTCCCCTTGGGGCCCTGGTAATCAGTACTGGTTTTACCCCCAGTCCGACGCCCCTGCCCCTTTCAATCGGATCTAAATTTCAATCGGATCGAGCTCAATCGGATCGATTAAGGTGTTTACATTAAGGTTTTTTAGTCCGATTGAGCCGTCAATCCGATTATAAGTGTCCATGTAAACGCAGCTTAGACCTAAGACCTTTTTTTGGTCTAAATTAAGTCAGTCTTTATTTTTGTGAAACAGTCTAACTTGCATTAGACTAGTCTATGAGCAAATTTTAGACTTGTCTAACACTATAGACCGGTCTAAAATAGCTTTGTGAAACCGGCCCCCGATGTATACTCAACGGCTAGCCGCTAGAAAATACCTATGCACTGTGAGCATCCAACAAATTAATTCCTGTGTCTCGCCAGATGCTTCTGGTCCACTCAGTGTCAGAATTCGCTCATTCACTTTTATTCATTCGGTCAATGGACTATAGTAGTTGAGTAATGTAGGGAATAGTGGGAGGAAATATGGGGCTATTTCGGACACAGCCATTAGCCCCTTTCGTACAGGGTAGTTCTAGGAACTCAGTTCTAGGAACTGAAAACCAGGGTGGTCCCCCAAAAAGAAAATGTTCCCCTGGGCCATTTTCCTGGATGTATTCGCACCGCCAGGAACTCTGAAGTGATGCAAGCCGCATTTTGACAATTATTTTCCGGCGCAGCGGACATTAAATCTTTGCTGAGAACGCCAGCGCCTGAGCACGCATTCTCTGTCTTCATTAGTTTATGATCTGTCTAACAGTCCAGTCTAATACATTATTAGATGGAACTGTTATACAAAGAAAGTAGACAGTATATAAAAAAATGAATTAGCGTTTTCCATGTGGTTGATGTCCAATGTCGCTAGCTGAGCAGAAATACATCAACATGTTTCGCTTGGTCCCCTCAAACTGCGTTGGATTTTCTCCTTTGCGTAAAGGATGAGAGGTTCATCTATCACTGTTTTCCAAGTATGTAGAGTTAGTTCTTGGAGTAAATTTAAAGGCTATAATCTGCGTGTATACACGGCTTTTGAAAAAATGGCGGGCGCTGGTCTTTCGCGTGCATTCAGCCAATCAGTGTACACTTACGTCACTGGTTGTTCCATAGCACTGGTTCAGACCCTACTCTGAAGTAGGAGCTAATTTAGTTCCCCCAAAAGGAGTACCTAGAAATGAAAGCTTTAGCGTAAGTTCTGCCAGGAAGACTCAATTGTTACGCCACTTATTACCTTCTCATCTATCCATTTGTATTCTAATACTTGTAGTATAAAAGATCGGTACTTACACATGTCTGAGTTTGCAGATGCTGACGCCTACATTCACCTCCATCCACCCCACCACCACCAGGATGGTCCCTTCCCATACCTCCCAGGGGGTCGGCTGCGCCCCTGCCTTTTTTCTTTTTGCAGGAAATGCAGATTCCGCACCCTTGGATAGCGAGCTACGGATGGGGCCTACGCCAAATAACTTTATATCATAATACGTGCTTACTGGGCTGTTAATAAATGCATACTTGTTACGTTATTTTGCCTCCCGAGTCTTTCTGGTAGAACTAAAAACGTTCCCAGTTCCTGCGGTGCGAACAAGCCAGAAAGCGGGTACTTTCGCCAATAGTTCTGGGAACTATGAAAAGGTTCCTCCGGTGTGAAAGCCCCTGTTGGCCTTGTCCCAAATGGCACCCTAAACACTCGCGGTCTTCCTACGAGTCCACACTTTCGTGATGTGATGTTGCTTTGACTGTCGGATAGAAGTCTGCTGCGGAGCTCGCTTCATTGCGGGCTCGGAAAAAATGCGCATCAAGGGTGCATATCGACTGCAAAGGGGGCGCTCGCGAGCATCCTTCTGAAACCAAAAATGACAAATGGGACACCCTTCGGTCTCATGAGACCGAAAGTGCACATGAAGTGTGCCATTTAAGATAGGGCCATTGATTGCCCTTTTTCTATTAGTGCTCCTAGTGGTCAGAGTTGCAACCGCATGCTAATTGTTAGCCAGCAAGTTGAAGTCATCATCAGTGCTTGAAGTGGGGGTAAAAAGGTGCCGGTACTCTCTTGCATTGGCAAATCATGACATTTGAAATTTCTACAGTGAAAAACAAAACTTGGAAATATTGCTGGTACAACAACAATTTATTGTTATTTATTAACAACATAAATGTATTTAAACAAGTCGTGTGTGTGCGTGCGTGTGTGCACGCATTTATTTACAAAGAAACATTCTCTTTTTAGAAGTTGGTCATTAATAAACTTGATTCTTGAAGTTTGTTAAGATGGGAGGTATACAACAATTACATGTAAATGGTAAACAACAAAAACAACCAAGAAAACAGCTCTGATATTGTCTTTTCAGTCATATGTTTACAAGACAGCAAACATAAAAAAAGTAAACTCGGGTTTGATTTGGGCATGTCTGTGTAGGCTATTACATAAAAGAAAGCTTATATTCTGACTAATTTGCTCGTTTTATTTATTAATAAAACATATAGTTTTACCCAAACTGATATAATTAAGACAAGTTTAAATGGCAAAATCTTGTATAAATATTTTTGAGTCTTCATTTTCTTTTCTGACGTAGCCTACTCCAGTTCTTGTTAAAACACATTAGACATGCAAATTCTGTGCATTTTGGGAACTTTTTGTGTGAAATCATATTTATTTTCTCCATCAAAAGTGTGCTTTCACCTTAAATGAGCGTGAGCACAACAAAAATAGACTCGGCGCCGAACCCCCGCTTCACTGCTGCTCACGCGACGCTCCTCCTCGCGGTGTGAATGCACTCATTGATTAACGCAAGCCGAAAAAAATACGCGCTGCTCACGCTTGCGGTGGCCGCGATCAGCTCCGGTAGCCGTTTCGCAGCCGTAACGCGCCACAGGTGTGTGCAGTGTAAATAAGGGGTTAAACGGCCGTCACGCTTTTTCTGTCAGTGGAGTACCGGCTACATGCGAGAAGTAGCGGTACGCAAGAAAAAGTGCAGGTACGCTTAAGAGAAAAATGCAGAAGTGCCGGTACTGCGTACCGGTGAGTAGGCCTACCGCCCCACTTAGATCACTGGTCATCATGAAACGCAAGTTGCGATAGTCTTTTTCTCCCTATTGCGACATATATCCAAATGAAACGAGTAATTGAACAAGAAAAAATGTAGGATGGGACTTGATTTTGCCCATCGGGAATTGAATCGTTGGATCGTTTGCTGTTGCTGTGATTTCATGTGAGTGGCAGGATGTCCTGCCCTTGGACCAGTGAACTCATCATTAAAGAAAAGAAGAGATGTTGCTGCAAGAGGGAGGGGATGTTATTATGATTAAAGATTATGAGGGCACATGAATTAAAAAAAATGCACAGATAAATAATTAATAATAAATACTGCAAATATTCCATAAAAAAGTTCAATTTTGATTTCATGGTGACTTTAAATAACATCTTTCTTGCGAATTAGGAAAAAAAGAGTCATAAACAAATATTAAAGTAAGTAACAAAAAACAAAACAAGAAACAAATATTAAAGTAAGCAAGTAAGTAGCCTAAGTAAATAAATAAATAAAGGAAGGAAAGGAAGGCACAACAGGATTTTAATTTGTTTTCATCTTGCAGTTCCGGGCTTCGAAATCTTGAAGTACTTCAAATGTCTAAAATAATATACAGGTTCAGTTAGTCTAAAATGATACACAAATTCTCCCACACTGATACCTTCACAGAGCACCAACAACACTTGGAGCAACTGTGACTGGTTTGGGAAAACATCTCCCTCCCTCTGATTATCACAGCTCCACGAATGACAACATTTACACATGTGCTTGCTCTACTACTTAACCATTCGCCTGGTCCGAGACACCATGGACATCCACATCGGAATGGGTTGTTTGTTTTAGTTTTCTAGGTCCTCCTCGACGGACATCATGTAGCGTTAGAAGAGACAGAATGAAATAAGTATCTGAGTGGAACGAAGAAACAGCGCGAGAACAAACACTCCGACGTGCGCGAGGACAAAAACTTCACAAGAAGAGAGAGAAAAGATGTGGTTATAAGAAAATAATCTTTCAGAACAGGTAAATATTCTTAATATATAAATGTTTTCTAACTGTCAGTTTAAATTCCTTCACATATCGCTATATCAGTACGGCTGTGCGCGCGCGTGTGTGTTTTATCTCATCCGCAGTAGCGGTGCTCGCATACTAACTAATATGCTGCAGTGAACGTGCATAATAACGCATTTAAGGGCCTAAACAACAATCATTTTGGCTTGTATTATTATTTGACAAATCCACCGCTGACTATATTCGCAAACGTTCAGAGTGCTGCTGAAGGGGACAGGTAAACTTGTTTTTTCCAGATTTGTGTTTTTCTCGTTAAAATGAACTTATAAAGTCTGCTAATCTCTCTCACATCTTGACAGTTAAAAAGATCAGATGTGTTCTCGTATGCATTGTTACTAAGTAGGTTATTTTGCATGTAGCCTATTAATCATGCTTGTAATGTGAAGATCTGGAGAACATTTGCTTACTTTGTTGACTGGGTGATAAGCATTTCAGTTTGGACTCAGATAATGTGCATGATGCGCTTTTGGCATTCGGTGTGAGCTGCTTGTTTCTGTGTATAAAGCTTTGGTGGTCAGTTGCCTCAGTAAAAGCTTAATTTATCACCACCTTTGACACATCCATCATGTTAGAGCCTCTATTGGGAAAGTGCTGTTTCTTAAAGGGATAGTTCACATAAATAATCTGTCATTATTTACCCACCTCTATGTTGTTCCAAACCTGTAGCCTAAGATTTTCGTTCTTTCGTAGAACACAGTTTTGAAACCCTGGTTGGACATTTTTACACATTGACAGTGCATAACATACATTTTATAGTTATATGTTTATCTGTAAATGTTAGAAAGTCAAGCTTTTGTTTCCATTTTACATAAAGGTTTGTCTTGACAGCAGGTAAATCTCTGTTAAAGTCAGCATGAAATGTAATTTGCGATAGTATTTTATTCCCTATTGTGATGTATATCTTCTCGAACAATAAAAAATGTAGGGTGGGACTTGATTTTATCCACCGGGTATCAATTGGATCGTTTTGGTTTGCTATTGTTGTGATCTCATGAGTGACAGGTTGTCTCGCCTTCGCGCCAAAAATACATAATCAGAGAATATGTTGTCATTGCAAGAGGAAGGGGAAGTTATTTTGATTAAAGATTTCGAGGGTGCATGCATTTAATTCCCCAGATAAATGATTTGCAATAAATACTGCACTATTCCACATAAAAAGAATTGTCAAGTTTGACTTAATGGTGAGACTTTATACATTATTTTACATTAAAGGTTGTCAGACATTAAGTACAGGTTTACAATTCTGCATGTAGCACATGCATATAATTGCGTTTTTATGAGAAACAGTGAAGGGAGTATTGTAATGTAAATTGTCTGTTCAGTTGAGTCTGTGTTCCTTGTACCATTTGTGCTTTTGTTTTTCATTTTTAATGTACTGATTTTTAGTTCTGCGTAAAAATGGTAAGTAATCAGATTTTTTTAACTATGTTTATATTTTAACCCTTTCTGTAAACATAGTAAAGCATATCCTACATAGTTTCCAGAGCCGTCAGATTACGCATTGTTTTGAAGCCAACATTGGGCAGGATGTAGAATAACATTTATTTTTAAATAATGGATTCAAATTAATACACTTTTTTTAATTAGAAAACTCTATGCACCTATTCCATCACTCTCTCTTGTTATGCTGTAGTTTAAGGTGCCTTCACTGATGCTGAATGCCTGTATTTTGCCCTTAGTTTGCCGTGAGACTGAATGCCTATAGTTTACCGTGAGACTATTAAAATATCCAAGATCGAGTTTCATGATGTTGCAGCATTTGAATAGGCTACCTAGCACTGAAAATGACAGGCCATTATTGCAATGCTCTATTTCTTGGTCTGCCCAAAAAACTTAATGCAAGATTACAGTATGTTCAAATCTCAGCAGCAAGAGTTCTCACCTCCACCAGGCGTTCTGCTCACATTACTCCTCTGCTTCATGACCTTCACTGGCTACCCGTGCCATCACGTATTCACTTTAAGGTATTAGTTCTAACGTTTAAGGCATTAAATGGTCTTGCACCTTCATATCTGTCTGATCTACTTAACTCTTACCGCCCTGCCCTTAGATCCAGGGCCGGTTCTAGACATTTGGAGGCCCTAGGCAATATTCATGTTGGAGGCCCCCCACCCCCAATAAAAAACTATTGAAACAAATATGATTCCTAACCTTTTAATTTATACAACATTTAATTTTAAATGTTGTATATTTTTACTCACACAGTACATAAGTTTGGACACATTACTATTTTTTATGTTTTTGAAAGAAGTCTCTTATGCTCATCAAGCCTGGATTTATTTGATCAAAAATACAGAAAAATAATATATAGTGAAATATTATTAAAATTTAAAATAATGGTTTTCCTATTTTACTATACTTTAAAATATATTTCTGTGATACAAAGCTGAATTTAGTGTCATGTGATCCTTCAGAAAACTTTATAATATTCTGATTTATTATCAAATGTTAGAAATGGTGCTTAATATTCATTTTATAACCTGTGATACTTTTTTTCAGGATTTTTTTGATTATTAAAAAGTTGTTTTAAAAAAGTCTTTACTATCACTTTTTATATATTTAACACATCCTTCCTGAATATTCCTGTTTTTTTCTGTGTTTTTGATCAAATAAATGCAGGCTTGTAGAGCATAATAAAAAACTTCTTTCAAAAACATTAAAAATAGTAATTGGTGGTCCAGACTTTTTACCAGTAGGCTACTGTATGTACATATTAATCAAACTTCATCTAAGGTAATCTCTTTTTTGTTTAATGAAGATGTTATTGTTATTGTTATTTTGCTGTTTTATTCAATTTATTCACAGTTCCAGAACACCACTTCAGGAGATGAACATAAGTGCTTTTATAATTTTTTTCATAGCTGCGGTATGGGCAGGATTTTCCCCTCCCATTTAATCAATATTGACTGCAGATATTGTCATATTATTAATATAAGTAATATGATATTATGCATTGCATTGCTAGCTTAAATATGCTATACACAAATCAAGTGGAAGAGAAAGACACGATCGCTACTGATTAGAAAAAAAAAATCTAAACTGATATTATTGGCGTAAGTAGGCTGATGTCAGACAGGGTATAATCTAATCATCAGGAGAATTTAGAAGATAGACCCATGAGATCCTTTATTTGAAACATTTAAAAATGTTGTAGTGTGTTGGCTTTTAACTTTGAATACAAACGTCTTTTACTTTTGTAGCGTTTTTATTCAGCTCCCGACGCGATGTTATTCATTGTACGCGCAAATTCAAAGCGTCGCGTCTGGGCACGTTAATGACGCTCGCGCTCTTTTAAACTCGTAATAAAGCGGTGAATGATTTTTTCCAGAAATGACGCTGTTCTACAGTACAAGTTTATATTTAGAATACATTGCAATCACTCCAAAATAGATGACGACAACGCACACACCTGCATTAGGAGCTGTGCTTCTTTGCGTGCCTATTTAGGCTTTTGCTTCGCAGCACCTGATGGGCTCACTGGCTTTAATGTGACGTAATGTAACAGTCTATGGTTAAGATAAACATCGTCACTATTTTTAGTTAATTAATAAATATTGAAATAAATTGTAGATAGGACATTTGTAATTTTTTTATTTTTTTTATTTGTGTCCCTCTGTCTGGGCCCCATCCTGCCAATCGGGCCCTAGGCACCTGCCTAGTTTGCCTTTGCGTTAATCCGGCTCTGCTTAGATCCCTTAGATCAGCTGAACTTGGTTTATTGTCCATCCCTCGTTTCCGGTTGTGTACTGTAGGTGGAAGGTCATTTAGTGTTAATGCTCCTAAATTATGGATTTCACTACCCTTTACACTTCGTAATATCTCATCTGTGGCTACATTCAAGACTCAGCTAAAAACATCTATTTAACATATATTTTGGATAATGTGACTATATGTGTCCTTATGTGATTGTAATGTGTGTGCGGGTGTGTAAATGTATTGCAATGTACAATGTAAAGCGAACTTGAGCTATGGAAAGGCGCTATATAAATAAAACTTCTACTTCTTCTGTAACAAAATAAACTGGTTTCACATATTTTTAGACATCCTGCATGGAAGATTATAGCAATAGAAGGAGCTTATCCACTGTATATTCACAACAGATAGTAGATTAGCGTCAGTCTTTTGACATTTTAAACAATCGTTAACCACCCATCAGATACACATTAGAGAAAGTGACTCCATTTTCCTGCCTTAGACTTGTCACCTTAATTGCACTTTTTTTGAAAAGCCTTACTACAGCAAATGAAGGCTTGAAATGAGGCTTTATCTGATTGCATTGCAAAACAACACAGCAAAGCAGGTGGACAAGTGATTCACACTGTTCTTCTTGTTTGCACATCGGTGTCCTGACTAATAGCAACTGTTCCTTAAGATGTTGTGTGTCAGTGTTATGTATTCAACTAGGGCTGCAGCTAATTATTATTTGTTAGCTAATTAATCTGTTGATTATTCTTTGATGAAGAATAATCTTCAATTAATCTTTGACAAATAATCTTTGATTATTCTTCAATCCGTTAAAAACAGTATTTTACATTCTTTTTTTGTGTGAAAAATAAATATTCCACACCATGCTGCGAGTTCCCCTTCAGTCGCTCTCAATCGACTGATTGGGATCATGCTTAGGGAGCCTGTCATCTTCGAGTATTGATAAAATGAGCCAATGCACATTGACGTGCGAGAATTGCATTACATGCTCCGCCCCACGGCGTGGGTATAAATACTGAAGTGGATGCACGCACCATTTGTCTTTCGCTTTGGAGCCGATCAGTGTCGATGTCTCTGAAGAGTGTTAAAATTTAACGAGCGAGTGTGTCAGTGTTCTTCTGGAAGACTCTCCCAGTGCTGGTGTTTCTACAGCGCAAAGTGCAGCGGTGATCGCGAGCTTCTGAGCTCTCAACTGCTGTTTTAACAGCATCAAATTTTCAAAACTTTTGGTCCTGTATTAGGGCTGCACGATGTAGCGTTTTAACATCGATATCGTGATGTGTGCATCAGAGATAGTCACATCGAATACTGGAACTCGTGCGCATAGAGATAGCAGGTGAACACCGAATTCTGGTCTCGATCTCTTTCTGAGCTTGAACAGACACGTGCATGCAAAGTCAAAATGCCTGTCTCGACGAGTATCCTCGTAAACACAGCCGGTTATTTGTTGTAAACAAGAAAACGGATGCAAATCATGATTATATTGGGTCCGTGCGTTCGTCCTAAAGTGACAGCAGCCCATTAAACCCACATTAAACCCAAGACCTTTGGTGGCAATGGTTCTACAATCTACTTAAACCTACAATGCTTTTGTGAAACGCTGCCCAGAACAGAAAAAGGTGTGGAAATAATCAGAAACTAATGACCAAGGAACACAGGCAAAAGGGGGGCAAGGAAAACGAAACCAAAACAGGATGAAATGTATGTATGAATGTATTTATAATTCTGTTAAAAAGGTTACAAATATGTACATTATACAACAGAAACAATTATCATTATGTTACATGTAGAATTTAAGTTAAATATGGTCTAGATTTAACATCCAACAACAAATATTTTATATTAGTAATATTTAGTCAGATTAACAATATAGACAATATAGTCATTGCATTCAGTCCATTTTTAGAATGCATTGATCGCTGTAGACTGACTTCACAAATGATAGTAATTTCATTACCACTTTTTAACTCTTAAGTTGCTGCAGGATATTCAGTTGCTTGGGAGTCGGGCACTTCGTCTCATGGTCATGCATGACATCAGCAGCAGCTTTGGGAAACTCATACAGCTACGTCTCAGAATGGCACCCTATCAACTGAACAGCTTACATCAAATTACAATTCATGAGTGTGGGCGACTTGTAAACATATCTCTGCCGAGGGAAGTGAATATGACATTTTCATGTTAAGAGCATTGCCCCGGCATTCCAGGGTCTTACAGATGTAGCCAGCTATTCCCTGAGCTCTGCAGATTAGAGGATTAAGAGATATAGCCTAAAGTTTGTGCAATATCCATAATGCCGCAGCGGTAACACAGACACTGGTGGAAAGCGTGCGGCACGCTTCTCTCTAATGTGCCAAGAGACATTCACAACTGACCTCTGTGCCTGTGGCTTTGTATTTTTGGACATTTGCTGACTGACCCACTTATTTGTCTGTGGTATCCCTGTTTTGTTATTTGAAAATACTACAGCTGAATGCCACAGTCAAAACATAAAAACTATACAAGGAAGATCGGGAGTAGTTTGTCACTTTCTTCCTCCAGCTTCAATTTCTGTTTCTGTATAGGCACATACCTGGAAGACTAATAAGCATGGACATTTGCATAGAAATACAGTTCATCAAACACATGTTGACCCTTTAATGGGTCATGTGGTCATAATGGAATCTGCTATTTTATCTGTCTTTTTTAATTTTAAAAAGTTAAATAATAATGCAACAAAATAATTCAAGAAACAGTTAATGAACTGAATTCAGCTGCAACATCTAAAATGCATGTGAAAACTTATAAAAATGTGAACTTTTGAACTAGTTTTTTAAACAAACAGAGTGCTGTTAGACAAGCATTTGTCTGCCAGGCAAAAAAAAATTTGTGACAACTAGCCCTGGTCTTTTCTATACATTAATTTCAGAGTTTGGTTCGATTCTGTTGTGTTGGCTTGCAAATCAAGAAATCCATTCGGCTTAATTTGTTAAGCACTCATTAGAGCTGGGAACAGGTTTTTGAATTAAGACGGGCTTACTTCTAGCCTTGAAAGCCAGACTTTTCATTTGATTTCACGCTTTTATTCAATCCTTTGTACTAAATGAACCTTTGAACTAAATGAAGTAGCCAGTTAGCTTAAATTTTTGATCGGATGCACTGATTGCTTTTCTCGTTTGCATTGTTTCTAAGGAGCGAGATTAAGAACTCTTCAGACAAAGGACAAAATCAAATGCAGCATGATACTCAAACAATAGAGAATTTGATGATGCATCACCCGCTTCCAGATTGTAGTTTGTTTGGAAGGCGTTTGCCATGGAAACAAGGTTCTGCTTTCATGAGGTTTTCTTAAGAGTTATTAAAATTAAGTCAACACAGTCCAAACTTCAGTAATAACATTAGAGTCATTTGTTTGATAAACCATTTGTTTAACTGTTCAAATCGAAATATTTATTTTTGCCAAGTGATTACGAACAGCATGCAAGTTAATCTAAAATGGGGGAATATTAGTAATGTCCCAGAACCCTAAGCTGGATCCCTGTTCCTCATGTAATGGAATTTAAAGATCATTTTAGCTCATCTTAAATGCTCTGTCACCTGTGAGATAATGGCAGACTAGTTTTATCATTTGTACAATTAGTCCTGCCATCTCAGGAGGCTTCATAATGATCCTTTTAAATCAACTTATCCCAAGAAACTGACAAGGAGCCTGGCCTTGGAGGTAATGGAATATTGTCTAAGTTAATAAAAGCATGCAATCAATTACTCGTGCTGGCTGTAAGTTGAAAGTAACTACTGAAAAGAGCAGCGATTTCCTCTTTTTCTTGCTCTTGGTCATAAAGTAATAATTGAAACCCCATTTAAAGAAGTAGGGTTGCTAAAAATTCTTTGACTTTTGTAATATTTCACCAGTGAAAAAGAGAATTAGGAGACCGTTCATAGTGGATTCATTGCATTATGGCTCTGTGGCTCAAATTTCCTTTTGGTACATGTCCAGTTGATTTACTTTTTCTCTCATTTTCTACGTCTTTTTCGTCACCTTTCTCGCCCTTCTTTCCAAAGCTCTGTATTGTATTTAAACTGAGTAGCTATATTTCTTTAAAATAGTTTGAAAAGCCTGTGACAACATAGCGTCAGGCAGAAATACTGAAATATCAACACTCATCTCTGATATTTAGACTGTATTGATCAGACAGCAAATATATGCATTTATGCGTTGGCACCATGTAATGGGTTTGTCTCTGAAATTTACTTTTAACATTATGCTCTGTGTTTAAATTGATGTTATTTGGCAAAATATTTTATGAAGAGGTTATTAAATAAAGGTTAATAAAGTTATATGCAGCAGTATAGAGGCAGTAATTGCAAAATGCTTAATTGTGGGCAGTTGTTGTTATTGAAATATGACTGATTGAATTTGTCGACTTAATTACAGTGCATTAGTATTGAATTAAGAAAAGTGTCATATGATAGACAATCCTTGTTATTAGGATGATCAGAGCAGATTCGTGGTGCTAGGTTTTTTGGCTATTAGCAGCTTTATGATTATTGGATTTGTCAAGAGAGTGACATGCATTGTGAGCTGTGGGCCAGGTGTTGGATCTTTCTAGAACAAAGTAATGAAGAATGGCAAAATACAGTTGACAACAAAATAAACTATGGAATCGCTTTGCTTAATTCCCTTGTCATTTGTGTGATTCAGAATGGCTCATAAGTTTTGAGTGACTACTGAATGAAAGGTGTTTTTGTGAAGGTTGCATTGGCTATAGGAAAGTCTTATATGGCAGGCTGGCAGGTTGTCAGTCATTGTCTGATGGTTTAACATTGTGATGGATCATAGTCCATCACAGAAAAAGAAAAAGGCATAAAGCACCATGAGTAAATTCTCGAATCATAATGCATTCATCTTACTGAACACCTTAATATTCAAGACATTATCAGTACTTTTCATTAAAGTCAAACTGTTTCATTTCAAATCAGTCTCAGCACATTACAATCTCGCTGGAAATATACATACAATCTGACAGCTTGACTTTGTGGCACTAATGGATTTGTTTTGCAACTGGCTTGATAATGAACTCTTAAAGTTTTTGACAGCTCATGATTTGCATTAATTTTTGTAGCTCCAATTGCAGTTTGCAGTTGATGTAATTCTAACAAACTTGTTCTCTGGTGCACACCAATTGGAACAAACTCTGACGTCAAATGTATTAATGTCCAGCAAAAGCTGAAAAGGACAAAAAGAGCATCATGTTCTTAATTGTTCTTGAACTTTAAAAAAAATTGAGTTTAAGAAATTGTTACAGAACTAAACCGAGGTGACAGCCAACATGCAGAGAAAGCATTTCAGTACATTTCTTCCTGAACACCCTAAAATTATAATTGCCTGGAAAAACAGCTACATGGCAGCTTGAGAGACATAGCCCCATTACAGATGTCATTTTCTGACCCATCACAAAGACCTGGCCAGAGGTGTTGTGGCCCATCATTTCCTGTTCTGCATTCAGGCAGTCCTATTAGAGCATTACAGCACATATCTGCATCACCTGCAGACCTGATCCCGGAACAGAATGGAGCCTCTATTTTCTATAATGCCCTCTTATTTAATCCCTCACCCAGACAGTTGAGCTCCATGGATGTTGGCAGAGGTCTTGTTCTGCTGCCCAGTTGCTTTGCTCCAGTTCTCCCCCAAACAAGGTTAGGCTCATGTTTACTGATCTTGTGAATGAGGGTTCTCCTTTATTTGCTTGGGTCCCTCCAATGTTTTTTCTTCATTACAACTTTTTTAAGCTTTGATTCAACTTCATTATTCATTATGTAGCTGTTGTGGAAACATCTAATAAAGAATACCAGTCACAACAGCAATCGTTCTTCCCTCCACCTTGTTTATAGCTTATGGACCGCCTAGGGGTGGGTGATATAAACAAAATCTTATATCACGAAATGAGTAATTTTATTTCCCGATAACAATTGTAACAAGGTTTAAATGTTATGGGAAGAAGGAGGCGGGAACCGGCAAACATTTAAAGACTTTAATAACACAAAGTAAAACAAATACAAAATGAAAATGAAAATAAAAGACAGCAGTCCCTCATGGACGACTGTTGTCATATATAACAAAACACAACACAAGTTCAGGCCTGGCTGGAGGCTGCTGCGGAGGCCCAGCGGGAGCGGTGGCAGGGGAACTCCCTTGGCGATGAGCAGGCGGAGGAACTGCCACCGGCGGCGGGATGGAGGCAGCAGCGGGCCGCCGGGGCAGGATGTGCCGGATGGTCTCCGTCTGCGCTGGGGCGGCAGATAACTGTTGGGCGCAGTTCTCTGCCGCGTCACTGACCAGCCCAACCTGGGAAATTGGGGAGACCAGGAACCGAACCTTGTCCACATCCGCCATATCAACCAGGCTGAGCCAACGATGGTGCTCTTGAACCACTAAGGTGGACATCGCCAGACCGATCGCACACGCCACAACGCTCGTGCCCCGGAGGGCGAGGTCGGATGCAGTGCGGTGCTCACCTATGAGCGCACGGTCTGGGCTACCCTCGTACATGTCCATGAGTGCCCTGGCCTGATAGACCTGTAGCAACGCCATGGCACGCAAAGAGCTTTGTAAGCTCTGCCCGTCAGAATGGACGAGAACTCACAGGCCTTAGGGGGGGGACGAGGATCCCCTATCCAAAAGGGATAGGGAGGGATAGCCTCGCAATCCTTCACCGCTCCTCCGTCAAGGGTAGTGAGGGGGCAAAAGCTATTCAGGCAGTTTCTGGCAGAGAAAGGTGCCGTCCACAACCTGGTAAGCTCCGAGATACCAATCCTTCAACCAAGACTGAGCAGGACACGGTGGAGTTCCACTCGAGCCCTGCAGCCTCGGCAGACCGTTTCAGCATAGCTGACAATTCTGGATCCGGCTCGGGCAACGTTACACTCCCAGAGCGAGATAACACAGTCGAGTCGTCATCTCCAGAGGCCAGCTCACCCTCGTATGCTGCTATCAACATCCTATCCTCTGGGGGAACTCCAATTGAAACGGCTGATCGGTCCATTACAGAGGGACCAGCACGTTTATCAGGAAATTCCACCAGCTGCGGTGTGATGGAGGAGTGAGGAGCCCACAGGGAATGGTTACCGGGCGAGACATCCATCACTATCCTCCAATCACCCATCCCACACGGCAATCGGGGTGGGGCATGGTAATGGGGACTCCAGCTTCGCGGACGAAGGCGAGTCTTGATCTCAACACAACGACAGTCATATTCCCGCAATGGGAACATGAACCGACCACAAAAGCTGCTTCAGCGTGCTGTAAGCCAAACACGTGATGCAACAATTCTGACCGTCAGAGTGGAACAGGGAACAACCACATCAAGAAATGCACGGGTGGAATGACATCTTGAAAAAGACGCAAACGCACCTGTGTTGCTCTTTCAGGAAATAGGACCCGTCACCAGTGCTGGAGCTCACAGGGGAAAGCCTGCGGCAACACTGAACATTGAACGGAAACAGTGAAGCACTCACTTTTCCGCCCTCTAACTAGCCATCAACAAACACAAACATTTAGAAAATTGTTGCTGTTAAAACAGCAGTTGAGAGTTCAAAGCTTGCGATCACCGCTGCACTCGCACTGTAGAAACCACCAGCACTGGGAAAGTCTTCCAGAAGAACACACTCGCTCGTTGTAAACAGCAGCACTCTTCAGAGACATTTACATTTACATTTATTCATTTAGCTGACGCTTTTATTCAAAGCGACTTAAAATTGCTATGTCAGTCAGAGGTCGCACGCCTCTGGAGCAACTAGGAGTTAAGTGTCTTGCTCAGGGACACATTGGTGTCTCACAGTGGATTCGAACCCGGGTCTCTCACACCAAAGGCATGTGTCTTACCCACTGCGCTATCACCACCCAGAGACATCACACACGCCAATTCCATTGGCTCATTTCAATAGTACCCGAAGAAGACTGGCTCCCTGGTGTGATCCCAATCAGTCGACACGTGTACTACGTCGAACGTGAGCGACTGAAAGGGAACTATAGTTAAAAAATTTCATCCACTCTTAGGATCTCAAGGAAGGCAAAACAAAGACTGTTTTTTTTCACAACTTGGCACTTCAAAACTTCTTGTAATTCTCAGAGGCATCTCTATCATTATTGTTGCTCAAGCAATCCTGTTTGCGTCTCACTTGTATTTACTACTACATGTCATGCACTGTTTTTGGACTAACAAGGAAGTTTTGAGTTCTGAAACTTACAGGATATTTTTATAGTACAATTACCTCTTATATGTCAAAAGAGCAAGGAAAATAGATTTCTTAATTCATGACCCCTTTAATTAAGTGTGTTTTTAGACCTCTAGATTGTTTGCTTTGTTCGGAAACAGGGGATTTACAATTTTTTCTTGTATTTTTTCGCTTTCACAAGGCAACAGTTACCAGTTTAAGGCAAGTGTACCAAAAAGTACTATTTTATTTTATTTTATTTTATTTTATTTTATTTTATTTTATTAAAACTGTTATTTCATAGGTCATGCTTTCTTCAGGTGTAATCATCATTTTTTTCTATCTCTCTATTATTCATTTTACTTATCATTTCTCATTATCTCCTTCCTTCACAACTTGAGATTTAGGCTACACTAAATGCTTTTGCTCTGCGACAGTCAGCCTTAACAGTGCCCGTGTCAAAAGAAAGCCATTGTTCAGGCTTTCCAGAGCTGCCTCCCAGAGTCCCTAAATGTTTTCCCTGCCTTTTTAACCCTGCTGTCTGCAGCTTGTTGGATGCCACTAACATGTTGTGGTAGTTTAGCCATCAGTGGCCTTAGAGAACTGCTATTTGCCTAGCTCTAATGGCCCTGTGCATTTAGTAGACCTCATCTCCAGAGTCATTTCCTTGCTTCAGAGGCAGTGGGCAGGGGTTGCTCACATATGCATGAGTGTATTTAAAAGTTTTGCTTGTTTATGTATTTATTCTGCACGCTTGTGGACAAATCTGTTCAGGCGAAGTTCCGGCATGTTTCTGTGGCTTTATGGATTCCTACGCGGGTGTTCCGTCAACCGGCAAACTATCCGATGTTAAATGGTTGGGTTTGCAAAAATAGACTTGAGCACACACACACACAAGTATACAAGTGCATACAAGATATTTAAGAGCAGAAAGCGAGAGTTCAATTTAGCAATAAATAAAAAATAAGAGCAAGTTTGTTTGTGTGTGTGTATATACAGTATGTTTGTATTAGCCTTGACTCTTTTTCCTGTTTCAGAGCCTGAGAGCAACCAAGCATGGTGCATTTCATCAGCCTCTAATGGTGCACCATTGCTTTTTTCACATTATCGAATTAATTTACTTATAATAAATCACCACATAAATAAAGAACAAGAAAACTTTCACACTTCACTTGATGTATCACATTTCAGCGAAGGGTTTTAATGAGTTCCACCATTTCAGGGGGTAAAAAAAAAAACTTGTTTGAATAGACTTTTTTAATTGAAAACCCATTTCCACAACATAAAACTGCAGGTTGGAGGACCAGCTGGTGGTGGGGCTGGGTCTGGCTCGCTTGGCAGATCGCTGCCACTGAAATGGAGAATTATTGTAAAACAGAAGGGATGAAGAAGCACATGCCAGAGGGTGATCAGATCATGGCTCCCTTTTTTTTGCCCGACTGCTTCAGAAGTCTCATTCAGCTCTGAAACTCTCAGAGCTAAAGCTCCATATGGCGAGCAGGACCTTTAGTGATCTGTCAGGCCACTTACCATCCACAGAGCAAGTTTCATACGTCCATTCTGCGGCCTTCGAGAGACTCTGGATCGCTGAACTGAGACAAAGAGCTGTTTTTTTTTAATAGTGGCATAGACGCTGATGTCTAATGAGCCCTTGGGGCTTAACAATTACACCAGCACTAGAATTAAGTTTAAATGAAGTTTTTAGATTACCTCAGTCATTTAATAGTGCAGTGTGAGTTGAGACTGAGAGGTGTCGGCAAAGCTGATATCAAACCTGAAGTTTCACTCGTATTGATGTGGGTCAATGACATATAAGAGTATCCATGATAAAGAAAATTTAAAAATCTAGTTCAAAACACGTTTAAGTTCTTAGAGTTCTTATAAAAATAACACGTGGTCTGACCATCAAGTAAAAAGTAATAACACATTTTCCTCACAACTTGAATCAGTGTGCAAGAAAAACTACAACTCAAGCACACAATCTTTATTTTGCAAAATAGGATAGGATCAGTAAGATTAAAAAGATCTTTTTCTTTTGTAAAGAAATGTATGCTTTTATTTAGCAAGGATATGTTAATTTGATCAAAAACGACATTAAAGACATTTATAATATTACAAAATATTTCTATTTGAAATAAATGCTGTTCTTTGAACTTTCTATTCACCAAAGAATCTTGAAAAAATTGATCACGGTTTCAAATGTTAGACTAATTGAATGAGTGTGTATGGGCCACTATATTCCAGTGATCACTCATCATCACTAGGTCATGGAAAACACACCAAATACAGAGGTTTTAATATCTCCTTTGGTGTAACTAGAATACCCTATAACATGTCCCGTATTTTTAAATGCCCTGCAAATGTTTATGAGTGTGAAATATCTTTCATTTAACAGCATGAGGTTAATGCTCCGCAGTTTAATAGGTTCATAACACAGATGTCTTTTTCTTAAATTAATCTACAGTAGATCTTTGTGTGCACTGTGGCGTGCTGTGTGCGTTTGTGCTATGATGTGTTCAATCAGGAAATTGCTATATATATTTCCATAGAGTAGACAATGATGAGGTCAGCTATACCTCAAAAGACTCCAGTTCCAGGCCTTCTGTATTCCCTTGTATGGGCCTCAAAATATTAATTTTTGATAAGAGGGCTTTTATGTTGTTTTTTTTTTTCTTCAGACACATTGGGGAAAAGAGACTTTGACTTTGCTCAGCAGGCACAGTAAATGTGTGAATTGAGTGAGACAGTTGTAGACACTATTGCGCTTTGTGAGTTCAAACCACATTGTTCGTCTTTTTTTTTTGTCATTCAGTCGTTCGATCTACAGGCAGTTTTAATGTGGCATTTACCATGAATGTAGCTAAGGTGATAGATATGAACCCGTAGCCGGTAACTTTTACTTAATGTGAGAGCCAGGCTGGGTAATGGAGAGAGTAAGTCATTTTTCAGCACGGTCAAGTACTGCATTTAAATAGCCATTTTCTCTTCTGTAATTTCCAAGGCATTAAAATGGCTGACTGCTTCATTACTTGAGTAGAATCTGATCACTTCAGTAGGTTGTATCTTACTGCTCTCCAGGGCAATCTTCCAAATAATGGTGCAGAGGCCTATCTTTCTTTTATTCCTATCTATTTCTCACTCTCTCTCACTTTAGTAGTCTCATTCCTTTACCTCACTAGACAAATGTAATCATGACATTTAAATGAATGAAGTTGGCCAGTGTAAGTATTACAGTAATTGGTTGTAAGTGAATAAATCTGAGATGGATACCAGCACTAAGCCGGAGGAAGATACTGTGGATGGATGGATATGATTTACCAAGTTCTGTCATGAAACTAGATGGCGCAGGCTGATGGGTCCTTAACGCAACATGCTGACAATCGCATTGTTAACTACACGGCACAAGCTGATTGGTTCACGTTGCATTTGTAGCCAGTGAGCTTGTTGCTCACAAATTTAAATAGTCGGTCAGTGTTTGCTGTAGCAGTTTGTAGTGCATTTTCAGAGTTCCTCTGAAACCCTACATCTTCCCCAGCTCCACCTGTGTAGATAGATCTGCTATGGGTAATTTCATATATGCAATTTGTGCAGCAGCAGTGAAGTCTATAATATTTTTTTCAGTGTAGCTTTTTGCGTGGAACGGACTGAAATTGAAGCCATTATTCATTGATGTTATGTTGCCATCCATTTAGTCTGGGCCAGTCTGTGTAGTAAGCTGGAGGTCTGATTGATTTCTGTCACACCAAGTGGCATCTCCTTCCTTCCCAAAACTATATTTACACCATCCATTCTTTCCTTCAGTCATCTTTTTTTTTTTGTGACCAGTGGGGGTGACCGTTCTGATTACTGCCACGAGCTTGTTCCTTCCAGCTCTCTCAAACACAGCTGCTCTCACGCTGGCCATTAGCATGCTGAGATGGTCTCAGGCCTGATAAAAATGCTGATTTATAGACCGGGATGAACATTAATCCCTGATTGCTCTGTAAATTGAGTCTTATGAAATGAATTATGTCCCAGCTCTGTAAGTGCGATAAAAGAGTCCCCTGACACTTCAGACGCAAATGTGTAATGTGCTCCTGACTACCTTAACATATTCTCTTCATATTTACACATGTGAACAAATATTAGGAAGATGAAAAGAAAATGGATGTGTATGCACCAAAGATTACCTGCTTGCAGAACACAGTCCAGATCTGGACCCGAGTTTGGTTCTACCTGGACCACAAATGATTTCTCAAAAATGAAAAAATTTTTTTCCCTTTCATATGAAGAAGCAGAGAATTGGAAGCTATGTATATGTAACGTGGAGACTAACACGCATGAAATCCAAGTTAAATAAAGAGTCTTTTGATAAACAATGTGAAATTAACACACACTTTGTTAACAACCAGTCAGAGCATGTAATGACATAATGCTTTTTCTGAAACAATTTGAATACAATTAAACAATTTTTTGTTGTTGTTGCTTTTGTTGAAAAGGATGCATTGAATTGATCAAAAGTAAAGTAATTTATAATGTTACAAATATTTCTATTTCAAATAAGTTATGTTTCTCACAGTTTCCACATTAATAAATTAATAATAATAAGATAATAATAAACATTAATAATAATAAGAAATGTTTCTTGAGCAGCAAATCAGCATATTAGAATGATTTCTGAAGGATCATGTGACACTGAAGACTGGTGTAATGATGCAGAAAATTAATCTTTGGCACCAATGAATTACATTTTAAAATATATTAAAATAGAAAAGTGTTATTTTAAATTGTAATAATATTTCACAATATTACAGTTTTTACTTTATTTTGTATCAAATAAATCCAACCTTGGTGAGTAAAAGCGACAGAATTACAATTATGATTGTACAATTATAAAGTTTGTATCACAAATTTTTGACATTGCATCTTTGTATCTGGAGGAATAGTCTTCAAATTTAGTCAAACATTTTCCACATATTGTTGTATGTTTTAGGGCAGTGATTTTATAGCATTTTTTAAACTTTGTTTGAGCAGAAGCCAAATGAGCTGGAAGTGCCTGCTGTTTTCCTCAAGCCGCTGGTGTCATCCACTTAGACTTAGAGTATGACTGTGCTTCTTTGACAGTTCAGCATTTTGAGAAGAAACTCGCTGCTCATGAGCCTGCAAACGTACTTTTGGATTTTAAGCTGTCAGAAGATAAAAAGCAGAATTAAGTTATCTTTTGTGAAGTATTGTTAATGTATTTTACTCCAGAGATCCTTCAATCCTCTGTTTGGAGAAATGCAATTAAATGTATCAAAGCCAAACGTCACAGGAGATTGATGAATGGTGTTAATTAATAGTTATTTTTTTGTCACAATAAATGTAACATTTGAAATTTTCACATTTTTAGAAGTCAAGTCAAGTCACCTTCATTTATATAGCGCTTTTAACAATATGGACTGTTTCAAAGCAGCTTTACTGTGATAATAGGAAATTAAAGTAACAGAGATTGTTTTGGCTTTACAGCAGCTCTAGAATAAAGTTATTGTCCAGCTAAAGTTAGTTTTGATCAATTCACTTCCGTTGCAAATATCATTAGTTATTAACTTAGGGGTCACTAACACGACACCGTTCTAACAGAAAACCCTTAACGCACTCCGGCCCGCTCATTCGCACAACAACAGTCCCGGTGGCTCGAGAACGCAAACCTTGAAATAGTTTCCAAGATGCAAGCCTTGAAGAAAAAAAAGAAAATATATATATATATACAGACATAATTAGTTAACACAACATAATTTGTTAATTAGTTAAGTATAGGTCTTTATTTCATGAATCAAGTCTGCGAATGATCAAGACGTGCCATTTCAATTTCCTCAATTTAGAATGAGAGTGTGAAATGCAATGTTTTCTTCTAAGTATATCAAGAGCAGGGCTCTGGTACTATTTTGAATTACACAAGTCAACGTGTATATATTTCATTTTCCAGAAGGACTGATGAAAAACAGATGTTGCTTAATGTCAGCCAATCAGATTAAAGCTTGTCAGACCAAGACAATACTCTTTGTTTTAGAGCAAAAAACAGACGGTCAGTGAACAGACTATCTTTCACTTATTAGATCCTGTATGTAATTAAATTAGTTTTTTTTTTTCAATTTCTTTATCCTATTTGTACATCTTCTATTGATTTCAAATGGCCATATATACATTTTTGTGTGTGAAAATCAAGCTTTTAATGTTGTTGATATGTCAATGTTGTGTTTTTAATATATGCTTTAAGACAAACCATGTGCAAATTCATAAGTCAACACCATTGCTGAGTATTTTCTACTTAAAACTGCAGTGAACCAAAGAGTCTCAAAAACACGGTTTGAAATCGCTGGTGTTTCTGACGTCTCAAACTACCTTGTAACCAATCAGATCAACGTGTGATCGTCAACGAGTGGATCTCTGAGCTGTGCGAGTGAGTGGAGGCGGGGCTCATTTGCATATTCATAGAACCACGTATACTAAATGATAATAAACTAAATGAGTTACATTCAAGCTATTTTAAGACATGAAGAATTTTTTTTCTCAAGGACAAAAACGTTTAAATATGTCATTTTGGTGATCAAAGATTAGTTTTAAGGGATAAAATTATTGACTACAGGGGGACTTTACTTTTTTTTCTGTATGAAACAAGAAACAGCTAGAGATTTTTCTTTTAAATGTATTTTATAGGATTCATGTAGTCTTTGCCAGAAGTAGGCGGTATGACTCATTGTCACTACACTGTTTTTTTTATAACAAAACGAACTGTCAGTTTTATCTGCATCACTACATGTCTAAGGTGCTTTTGTAGCTTTATCTTTTTGAACTGTATCAAGAGAATAGGTTGAATGCTGTGGCAGCGAGATCCTACATTGGTTCAACACTTGTTGCTATGGTTATGGGACGTCTTGAAGGTTTCAACACTTCCTACAAATAACCCCATGGAAATGGTAGAAGTGAGATGAAAATGCTGAAATTCTGTATCAAAACTGTTGTCAAACTCATCACATATTTCAAACGCACATTGTAGCTCAAGGACATGCTTTCCTTTGATTTCCTTTTCGGATTACTCAGTAGATTGATGAGCTGTTTGATGAGCCAGATGTTTGTGTGTATTTGTGCTATGAGTCATTTTTTTCCTTTGGGTAAAAGCGAGGGATGCCGCAGACAGTAATAAGTAGAGACAGATGAAATGTGCTAACAATACGCGTAACTAGCAGCAGTGTAAAAAACTTGATCTAGTACTTATTTGATTTACTTGTTTGATTGTACTTACAGAATTGATTTCAAGAGCCTCTTATTCAGTTTTATATTCATTCATGGTGCTGCTAATTCTGACTTTATTTTCTTTAGTCTGCTTCCATATGTGAATGTTTAGGCAGATTGCCAGCCTGTGCATGGTGGGGATTTATTTTTATTGACTCTTTCAAGTGATACATTGATTTAATGATTTACTCATAAAAACATTCAACCAATTTGTTCAACAACTGATTTATTCAGGAATGAAACAAGTGACCGTCTTTATAATTGAGTCATTGAATCATTCACTCTGAAATTCATTAAAAAACACTGAATCATTCAGGAATCTTGAGTCTTCATGAGTGAGAATGAAACTGAATGATTCATTTAGAATGATTCACTCAATTGATTTGTTCAAAACACTAATTCATTTGTGACAAAACAAGTGACCGTCTTTATAAGTGAGCCACTAAGTCATTCACTCAATTCATTTGTTCAAAACGGTCATTTAGGACCCCCCCCCCCCACCCAAAAAAAAAAACACAAACAAAAAAGAAATATACTATTTTGGGTTTGCTCTAAGACACAACTCTATATCCTTCGTTGGGTTCATTCTGAGCAATTTTTGTTGGAATAGCAAAAATAGACAAAGTAACTGGCAATATTTTGTCTAAGGTATTAACTTCTTACTCAGTATTCACTTCTTGTTATACTGAACTTATTTTATAATGTTGAATAAAAGTTATATATATTTCTTTATGTATAAATGTATATAAAAGCAACAAAACCCTCAGCAGAATCACTTTGTTATCAGTTCTAAAGCTGTATGAATAAAATATTATTTAATTACTAATCTTCTAGTGTGACCTAAATATGTATCCCTATGTTTTCATTTGTTGAATGAGAAAAGAGCAGGGAATGTGTGATTTCTTCCCACAGTGAGATTTACACTGGCTCCACTCTCCGACAAAACCTCCTCTAACCCACGTTTTATTCCTAATAGCATACAATATTTCTGACATCCTTGTGAACAATCTATAGTGTTTATTCGATTGAAGACCTAATTGGAGTGAAAAGTGCCATGGCCTGGGCCGTGGATTAGCCAGGCTTTGTGTCCAGTGCCAAGTTTGGACCACATCCAGTCAATCAGCTGTTTCTGAACGTGAGGATAGTGTCGAGAGCTGGACTCATGCCAGAGGCTTTTTACTTAGGGACTCCATCAATATCAGGCCTGGCAGATAGCACTTTTCCTGCAGCTCTAATTCACTCTCTCCCTTCGCTGCAGAACAAGCCCGACCTGTTTAATCAGGGGAAGCCTGGTCAGCGTGTATATCTGCATCTGCTAATGCCTGCCTCCTCACAAAAATGCTGTTTGTAGAAGGGAGTATTGACCTTCTTTCTTTCTCTGCCCACTGCTTGTTGGAAGACTTGTCCGTTCGGCTGGGGTCTGGCAAGTGTGTGGTCCGGGTGCAGTCCCATAAGAAAGACAAATCACAATGAAATCTCTTTTGTTCCTCCTAGATGGTAATGAGATGAAATGGAGCACAGTTGGAGACAAGTTTGCTGCTTTTCATTTTTTTCTTCTGAATAAAATGTAGTCTTGCACTTGTCTCCTCTTGTTCAGGAGTTTCAAACTGGAGTTTCAAAGAGGTTCTCAGAATATTTGAGATAAAAAAAAGATACAGAATGTACTTTAAGGGCTGTCAAAGTTAACATTTAACAATTTAATATATTTATTTTTTGTCACAGTTATTTTATTTTATTTGAACTATTTATAATTATAAAATATTGTTTTGCCATAGTTTTAACAGTGAGAAACAACTTTGCATATAGTGTTTTGTTAAATCTTTTTTACGTTTTATTGAAGCAGTATACAAATACATTTGAATTATATTCTCTTTAGATTTTTTAGATCTAACATTGGGTAGAAAAAAGACAAATACATTTTTAATTATTAAATTGTTTAAAAATGTCCTTGGTTCTTTAGTTCAATGACAGTATAGAATTATCATAATATATTTTTGGAAACAACACATTTTCTTTAAAATCACAATACAATATGTGTATATTTCTTCACACAGTATAAATGAATATATATATATATATATATATATATATATATATATATATATATATATATATATATATATATATGTATATGTGTGTGTATATATATATATATATATATATATATATATATATATATATATATATATACTGTATGTATGCCTTTATTTTTTAGAAAGGAGGCTATCATTTGGTCCATGGGAATAAAAAGTTTGAAAACTCTTCTGCAAAAGTCATCGCAGTAATCAAGGATTTTAGGAGAAACATCTGAGACTGAATTTCTACTAACTTCAAACATTAGCGATAACTGCTTTAAGTCTATCGAGCAAATATGCGTTCCTCTGGAGTGAAGGTTTGTTTTTGAACTTATCGTGGTTGAATCCACCAATCTAATGGATCAGAAATTAGCTTGAATTAAGAAGCAGAGTCTTCACTTGGCATTACACGTACATAATGTATGACCATCCCAGGCCGCATTCAAGCAATGGTGTAGATGAAAGTGTGACTGAATCTCAGTGATCACATTGATTTTCAGGAGCTAGGTGAGCCATGACTCGGACAAGATGCTGGAGTCAGGTTGGAGTCAATGCTGATATGGTTTCTCATTCGGTAGTTTGCTGTACACTCTTCTATCTTCCCCAAACTTAAACTTGCACACACCCCAAAAAAAATCTGCTTTGTGTAGCAAGTGGAAAAGTGTAAATGGAGCGTTCACACCCAATTTGATAGCAATCCGATTAGTAAAGACGCATGAAGTGCCTTCGTAAGAGTTTGTTAATGTCTTTTAATGGACTAAATTATTCCCATTCAAGTCGGTGTGTAGGTGTTGCTGTAAATGTGAGAAAACATATGTACTACTCATTATACTTAAGAGGAAAGCAGCTCCATTTATAGTTTGTCATCTTTATAGAAATCTGAAGATCAGTGCTGACATGGTACTATTGTATACTGCAAGTTATTATGTTCTTAACTTTCCCCGCCAGCGTTAAAAAAAAAAAAGTTGTCAGCGTTTTTGATCATTAAAAAAGAAAAAATCATGGCCCCCAGAATATTTGTTTGTATGAATATCTGAACATGCAATATATCAAAAGAAAGAACAGACCTCTGATTAAAAAACAAACAACAAAAAAAGATTTATTCTAGCTTCATGCATGATTTTTTTAATCAACACTTGAATATGGGTAAGTTTCATAAAAAAGGCAATATTTTTAGCAAAAAGCTGAGAAAATCACGATTTTGTCAAAAACTACGTCTGGATCAGATTCAGAACGATGATCAAAATCACAGATGGAGTAAATCGAGTTTATCAACCCCCCTAATGCTTGGACAGTCATATAGCTCGTCCTGGGTCGACATTTCATTTTTGATTTGCAGTTTTGATATTCTGTTTATGCTGTTTAAAGTTGGTGATCGCGTTATTTTAGGGTGTATTCACACCTGCCTTGTTTGGTTCGATTGAATCGAACTCTAGTTCGTTTCCCCCCTTGGTGCGGACCTTTTGGGCAGGTGTGAATACAGCAATCGAACTCGGGTGCGGACCAAACAACCGAACCGAGACCCAGCTGAAGAGGTGGTCTCGGTACGGTTCCAAACGAACTCTGGTACGGTTCGTTTACTGTGTGAACATGAACCGACCCAATTGCAAGAAAGCACTGCGCCTTTGAGTTAACAGGCTTCCGTAGTGGGAGTTGCATTATGGGAAAGTGATCTGTTGTAGTCTACTACATTACATATGTTGCGCGTCTTTCTGCACGTCGTGTGTGCATCATTGGAATGGAATGAATGAATGAGTGTGTGCATCAGGACATTCACATACAGAGCATTCTCTTTAGTCTAATCGCGCATAGATGCAAAAAAAAAGCATTTGCAGTTCATATAATGTAACGATAGTTAGTCTACAATACAAGGATGATGCTGCGTTCATTTACGTTAAGCCTTTTTTGCACTTCCGGATTTCCCTACTTGAGAATCCTTGTCCAATGAATGGACGACCTTAGCACACGTGTGGTTTTGTTTACAAATTTTGGTTCACTTGCAAAAAGAGCAGTGTGAATGCGAACCGTACCAAAAAAAAAAAAAAAAAAAAAATTATTTGGTCCAGACCAAAGCAAGTGAACTATCGGACTTTCCTGGTGTGAATACACCCTTACATATGCATATGATCGCTTGTTTCTGCATCTTCTTCGCTTGTGTTTTGATCAGGAGATTCAGTACTCTTTCAGAAGATATTTCATAGCGCCCTCTAGCGTATAACAGTCAAAAAACACGGAAAGCCAGAAAATTCCGTCAATGGCGGGGAAGCGTTTTCTCACAAATGACTGAAATTTCTGTCAATGGCGGGGAAAGAGTTAACTGAAGTATGAAATCATAAACTTTATGGCTATTTATTTCATTAATTTTAGGGTCATATAAAAACATTTTCTGAAACTTCACACTTCACCACTTTCACTTTCCAAGTAAATGTATAATACTATAATTAATCATGTGAGGATATTTCACCGTATGCTCAAATATTACTAGATTCATATTCAACGTCAAGACGTTCTTGTAATGCCCTCAAACACATTCCTTCTGCCTGAAAATATACAGTTGCCTTTGGCAGACAGTCTGCCAAACTAAATGTGTGGTTACTGTGCTTTCCTGAGCACAGCTGCTCCCCATTTCATTAGTGTACTGATGCAAGTCTTTTTCCTCTTTGATTAAAACTAAGAGCATGTTGGCCATGGTGTCTAGTGCGCTCCGTGCTTCCCAAAACAAATCGCCGACTGCAGGAACCAGCAGAGCGCGGAATTGGCCTCATCTCCTCCTCCTCTCGTATCGGATGCCCACAAAACTCCACCTTCCTTATCTGCCTCGTGTCTCCTTATAGGCTGCCTCGGCCTGGGGATTTGTTCAGGGTTATTTTTACCATTAGAGGCTCCATTACAAACATGAAAAGGTCAAAAAGCTCATGTGCACATGTAATTTGGGGCCTGACCATTGTTAGCACGGCGGAGAAGAGAGAGCCGCCAGCAGCCTCCCTCGTTTGTCCGGGGAGTGTGAGCTTTTAATTATTTAGCCTGAACCTATTTGATCGATGCCGAAGAACCGCACTTCTGTACCTCCTGTGGCACAATACCAGCATCCCGGTTCCGTGCTTAAATATTTATGAGGAAAGAGTGTAAGGAGTTCGGAGGATGGTTGAAAGGGTGGAAATTGAAAGAGGATTCCTCAAGGATTTATTTTTTTCTCTCTCTTTGACTCTAATGAATTTTTGATTATCAGAAATATGTAGACATTTCCATAGAAATGAAGTAGATGAAAACGCCCAATGATCGTTTTAAGATCAATGGAATGCCGGGTATCAAATACAGAAATTCTAGAGACGGTTGGGTAATAGTCAAGAATAGCTTTTATTGCACAATTTATTGTGCTCACATGCTCTTAATCCACATCTCTCGTTACTCTATAATCACTTATCATGCCCTTTTATACTGCACTCCATTTTGCCCTTTAGAAGCTCAGGATTCTCTGCCATTCTCGTATAAAGCTCTATCTAAATAATTGATCCCGATTCCATCCATCAATGTCTTGTCTCAGTGTTGCGTCAATATTAAAGGTCTCTCTGCTAATCCTCCACTTCTTTCTGTGTTTCCAAATGGTTTTTGGACCTGTGTGAAGCTGTTGTTTACATTTCCACATGGGAAGTTGGTGATGCCTTCTCATTTTTTACCAACCGATTATAAGTGTACTGTACATATTAATTATATATGGTCAAAAGAATGTGGATATCCGGACATAACACCTATATTTATTGTTGGGCATTTAATTTATTTTCATTCCATCAGTGTTGTTATTGTTACCTACAAAACTATTAAAAATAATTTGCGTGAAATTAAATAGTTAAAAACTAAAACATAAAACTCTTGGGGACACGAATTGAAAAATAAAATTTTCCTTGATCTTTTGACATGTAAGAGGTCATTGTACTATAAAAACATCCTGTAAGTTCTGAACTCAAAACTTCCTTGTTAGTCCAAAATCAGCTTTTATTGAATCCAAGCTCAGAAAACGACTTGTTATGAATTTTGTCACATTATGACGTAATAGTGCGACGAAAGACCGCCTTTCATTGGACTAAAAACAGCATTACATTCTAAACGATCCTAATGCTAGGAAAGTGGTTATTTATTCTAAATATGTGAATGTCTCAGTAGTGCATTGATTGTTTGTTTGGCACATTTCACTGTGGAGCAGGGGCGTAGAATTTAGTAGGGACGCTAGGGACGTGTCCCTACCAATATCCAGTGACACTGATTTGTCCCTAGCAATAATTTCATGTCGTTAGTGTGTGTGCGCGCAAAGAGCACTGAAACTTAGTAAAAATATCACTTAGTATGATTTATAAGCCGTTTTCCAAAAAAGGGGGAATAAAAAGAAAAGAAAGAAAATACCCATAAGGACAAGATTTTTGTATATTGCCATTTTTGTAGGGACAAAGACAAAATGTCCCCACAAAGATGGCAATTTCCGAAATCCTTGTGGGGAATTTTTTTTTTTTTGGAAAACAGTTTATAAATCATACTTAGTGACGATTTTGGAAAATGCAGAAAGTTATCTGTGATAGGGTTAGTGTAGAGGGATAGAATACACAGTTTGTACAGTATAAAAATCATTATGACTATGGAAAGTCCACATTAAACATGAAAACACAAAATTGCTTGGTCTGTTGAAATGAGAGGTCTGTTTGATCAAGTTGAAACCCTTGTCATCCCAGTCTCATCAGCTGAGGCTGAAATAAGTTTCATTGCTCTTAGGACACTGAAAACATGGCTCAGAACAATGGCACAAGTTGCTGTGTGTCATGTCCAACAGGATAAACTGGACAGTAATGATGTGAAACAAATATGCCAAAAGTTAATTTCTGTTAACGAGATAGTTTCCTTAAAAAATGAAAATTCTGTCATCATTAAGTTGTTTCAAACCAGTTTATTTCTTCTGCTGACCACAAAAGAAGTTATTTTGAATAATGTTGGTAACTAGACAGTTGATGGGCCCCGTTAACTTCCATAGTATTTTTTTTTCTTACTATGATAGTCAATAGGGTCCATCAACTGTCTGGTTACCAACATTCTTCAAAATATCTTCTTTTGTGTTCAGTAGAAGGAGGAAATTCATAAGGGTTTGAAACAACTTGTGGGAGAGACATAATTTTTGGGTGAATCCCCTTAACTATCCCTTTAATGACAGATGCAGACATGTGTTTGGCTTCTTCAAAACGCAAGGAACAAGATTTATTGCACTATTGCATTGCACTATGAACGGAGTAAAGTTAACTCTCTGTTAAACTCCCTTCTTGTCTTTAATAGTAACATTACAGAATTCATTAACGTATTGTTAAGGTCAATATAGACTAAAAACCTTAATCTTATCCCATTAATCCTATTCATTTCCTGATAACTCAGCTTCTGGGAATGTCCCCACCAATCTCAAAACCAAACCTACGCCCTTGCTGTGGAGTCTTTGGTAAATCAGTCGCATTTCAGCGCTGGTTTTGCAAACAGACTTTCACTGCAAGATATGGACCTGACAGTACCACAACTTATAAGTAACAGTGTTACTTCTAATGGCTAATCTGAGATGTAATGATTCATGTTCAGTCAGATGTTCTTTGTCTCAAAATCATATAGCCTATTGCTGTTTATGTGTCAGTAAATCGAGCCAGTAGCTAAACGACCAACTTCACATTGTTTCTCTTAGTAGCATGAATATAATCTGTTATTTAAATTGTGATTTAAATTATATACAGAAAGTGATCAAAGATCTCATCCTTTATAATCGCTGGAGCTGTCAATCACACAGTGTGACTTTATCAGTGACTGAGTTCTGGACTCTCGTCAAAACTCCTGTTATAATCAATGAAGTGTCTACACTGCACAATGAAGCTCTTATTTACATCTTATTTGAACTATTATTTATGATGAAAGCATTCATGAGAGTGCTGAGATCAAGTTGCAATGACAAGATCACTGCATTCACGCGCTCAACAGACATGTTGTCATCAGCTACAATCGCTGCAACCTTTCATGCAATGGTAGTAAATCTAAATATAATGCTATAATCGACAATTTTCACAACTAGTTAATCTCGACAGCTGTAATAGTAACAACATAGTACAAGATTTTGAGAGAGTTCCACGTGTAATACTTATTTCATAAGCAATCATAGCAATGGGTATTTACAGTCTCACAACAGAAACTCCACTTCCAGCAGAGCGTTCAAATCAGAGGGCTAAAATTAGGCCTTTTATTTCTAAATTATGAAAGTTTTTGATATACTACCATTATGTGCACCTCAGGGAACATTATAAAATAATAAAAAGCAGTTTATGACCCCCTTAAGTCTAACCTTTCATTGAAGTAAAAGAATTGAAATTGATTTGGTGGGGGGAGGAAATCACATTATAAAATAAACGTTTTTCTCCAAAACACGTTGGCCACAATTATTGGCACCCCTAGAATTTTTTACGAGTAAAATATCTCTGAAGTATATTCCCATTAATATTTACCTTTTTTAGCACACCAGGGAGACTAGGAACATGAAATTGTCTAGCTATGACTTCTTGTTTCACAGGAGTTTAAACATGAGGAAACACAAAGGCCAAATCCCCTTAATCATTCATCACAATGAGTAAAACCAAAGAATATAGTTCTGATGTGCATCAAAAGATTGTTGAGCATCACAAAATAGAAAGTGGCTGTAAGAAAATAGCTAAAGAATTGAAAATCCCCATTTTGACCATCAGGGCAATAATTAAGAATTTCCAATCAACTAAAGATGTTACGAATCTACCAGGAAGAGGACGTGTGTCTATATCGTCTTAATGCACGGTGAGGAGGAAAGTTTGAGTGGTCAAAGACTCTCCAAGGATCACAGATGGAGAATTCAGAGATTACTTGAGTCTTGGGGTCAGAAAATATATCAAACAAACCTTACATCCCCACATGTTCTGACATACATATTCATCTGACCACATGTTCTGTGGTCAGATGAAACTAAAAAAGAGCTTTTTGGCAGCAAACATGCTAGATGGGTTTAGTGCACACAAGGATAAAAAGTACCCCATGTGTACAATTTAATATATCATTGGATCTTTAATGTTGTGGGCATATTTTTCTGCTGGAGGTCCTGGACTTCTTGTTCAGATACATGGCATCGCGGATTCTATCAAATATCAACAGATAATAAATCCAAAACCTGACTGCTTCTGCTAGAAATTGTATAATGGGCCGTGGTTGGATCTTCCATGAAATGAAAGGTTATATTTTTGCAAAAATAGTTTTGAAGACAAAAAATTCACTGTTTAATTGTCATAGATTGCTCATCAGTGTCTCGCTCTGGTCATCGAAGAACCCCCTCTCCTGAATATTGAACTACATTTCCCTCTGTCCCATTGTCTGTCTGAACCTCTCTCCTAATCACCTGCACAGGTGCAGCCACTCTTCTCCCCTCTATGAAAGCTGCTCTCTCTCTATGCTCGGTGCGAGGTCTTGCATCTGCCACGTCTATCTTCACTGTGTATTCTACGTTTCCTGGATTTTCCTGGTTTATCGATCCTAGCCTGCCCTCCTGGTCTCCGTGTATCTGCTGCCCGCCCCGACCCCAGCCTGGTATTGTTTCTGAGTTTGGATTGCCCTTGTCACCTGTTATTCACCGTGTTCTCTCTGTGTGCTTCTCTGTTTAATAAAAACACTGCAAATGGATCTGCACGACTCTGCCTCTTCGTCACATTAATATTATTTTTTAGTATTATTTTTCTTTATTAATTTTCATAATAATGTCATAATGTATTTTGTGAAGATATGTTTGAACGTGTGCTAATGAGAGATATGGGATGAGTTATATATTTTGCTTAAAGGTATGTGTGCAATGCAACGTTCACAGAGCAGAGATGTTCCAATGATGATGATACATTAAATGTGTTCAATTGGCATGTTCTTTACAAGGAAAGACATGTTTTGCAACTGATGCAAATGTACCACAAATGTATACACTGAGAAATAGTTTATTATGGAAAGTGGATAGTACCATGTGTAAGGATGAGGTATACGTTCCATTTTTAAACATAATACTGCGTTTCAGTAGTTGGTCGCAGGACCAAGATGGTCGCAGAATGACCTGACCAGCCTTGAAAGGGACTTTAATGCTATAAAGCACTTTGCACTCCAGCCCAGTAGGTGGTGGAAATGTACATTTTACGTTAGTACAGAAAAAGCAGGTGAACATTTGTATTGTATTCACCAAACTGGATATTTATTTTCCTTCCGCAGAAGAAAGAAAGTCAAACAGGTCATAAATAATAACAATTTAAATTTTTAGGTGATCTGTTGCTTTAAGATTGATCATCTTTGGATTTAAGGAGACCAACCCAACTTGTTTATTACATTTGTTTGGCTGTGAACTCCAGGGTGTATTTAAAATATTTCTGTGTCAACATAAGTGTAAAAATTGTTAAAAAAGTAATTTCTCTGGTTTGAACCATTGTAGTTGTTATTTGTTGACACATTTCACTATGTAAATAAAATTGCTACGTGGCATTAATTTTAAATAATGTTGAAAAGTCAGTGATTAGCATAATACATTTTTAAGTGGTGAATTGGTTGTTGACTGTCTGAAACCCCTGTTTTCAATCAATCTAGCAAATTTGTAGCTGTTGTCAGTGGCAAAACAATGTTTCAGCGGAACGGTTATTAACATTTTAATGAAGTTTTTGCTCAGTGGGTTTTCATTAGATGACTCTGCTTGACTTCTTTTGTTGGGGTTGCTGACAGACGATATTTAATGGAAGTGCTCTACCTGCTGAGTCCTGCCTGATAGTACCAGCTTCTCAGATTCGCTTTATTTCCATGTTCATTTGGTCACTGTACTGAGACCGACATTGCGATAATGATAAAGTGGACAGGTCATTCTCTCTCACTCCCTCTCTACTGCTTTGTAATTGGTCGAAGTGTGGAAAGTCTCAGACGCTTTTATCTCTGAGCACTTTTATAGGACAGACAAATCTGATTACTGTCAGCCCTGCTCTTCAGATGCTGAGAGAGTCCATTAGAATAGACTGAGAGTAAGAGAGGGAAGAGGTAAAAACATATTAGCTGTTTTTGTCAGTGGCAGTCATGATGTAAAGGTCACAGTAACAATATTTCCCAGTATACAATGCATCTGTTTGTTCATTATTAGCACATGTTATTCTTTTACTTTCATTGCCTTTTTTTTTCAGCATGATCTGGATCCTAGCAATTAGCACAAATGCTCCAAAGACACTGTGCATGTGTCAGAGATTTTAATCTATTCAAAGGCATTATTACATTTCATGGTCATATTTCATAATATTCAGTGCAGATTATGCAAATAAATTGACTCCCACTTAAAGTTTTTCAATGAGACCAGTGTAATAATCTTAAATTTTTTACCGAAATCTTACCGTTACTATCACTTGGCAAAGCTTACGTCAAAGCATCTGGTACACTTTCCAAAGCCATTTTGGGAAAATTTTTGGAAAAAAGGCTTAATGTAGGTTTGTGTGTGTTTGTATAAATCAATAAACACACACACACACACACACACACACACACACACACACACATGCACAAACACATACAAACAAATATGTTGTGTTTTCATGTTTTATGCTGATATTTTACATAGACCCAATGATTTTTATACTGTACAACCTGTATATTCTACCCCTTACACTAACCCTACACCTGAACCTACATCACAGAAAGCTTTCTGCATTTGTACATCTTTCAAAAAACATCACTTTGTATGATTTATTAGCTGTTTTCCTCATCGCGATCAAAAAATATCCTCACAAGGATTTCAGATATTGCCATCTTTGTGGGGACATAATGTTGGGTTTACCAGCCCCCCCACACACGATATGATGTAGCCTTTATAAAAATATATGATGAAGAGATCATTCACCCAAAAATGAAATTGCCATCATTTACTCACCCTCATGTTATCCCAAAAACTGTAAAAATCTTAATCTTAATAGACTAATAAAAAGACTAATCAATCTGGTGGAGAGTGCTGAATATTGAAATATTGAGTAATAACATGCTCGCATTGTAACTGTTGATGTAGGAAGTGGACACACGTGTGTTAGGGGCATTAAATGCGATCCACAGGAATATAAGTGTATGTAATTGTGTGACAGTCTGCTTCACAGATCTTCACAATCCACATTGCTGAGCACATCAAGAACATTCCTTGTACAACATATTTCGTTTGAGCTTGTAAAGTGTTTCTTCAAGTAAAGAACTAGCTGGTTAGTTGCTAAATTGTGCGCGGCAACTGAGCACCTCCTGTTCACTTGCGTGGTTCATTTCAGCCGCTCTGTTCATGCATCTGCTCACCTGTAACCAGTTCAGTGGCTGAGTAATGCTGCGCCCAGTGACTTGAGCTGTGTTTGATATGCCCATATGTCTTTAGCATCTAGTACAGGAATGCACATTGACTCTCTGGGACAGATCACATGTTGGAGTTTCTCTACAGGATGTCTCATGGAGTGCTTACTGCTTACTGCATGGTGAAACAACCCCATTTCAATACAATAGAGTGATTCTCTGAAAAGTCACCCACATGGTGGTACATGTTTGCCAGTAAAACTCACATTTACCACCTCCTCCAGCCATCTGCTGAAAGAGATCACGCATGAACTGTGACATCGACGACAAATCCATTGTAAAAATCTCACACAAATGCGGGCCAGAAACAGTAAAACCTCACAGGAAGTTTATCAGCCTGAATTGCAGGATCTTTTGTGACTTTGACCCTTCTGATGTCTTCTGTAGCTGTTCGCTTTTTTTCTTCTAACATCCCCGAAAACGCGAACAGTATTGAAATAGCTGTACTCTTCTGTAATTAGCTCTTTTGTCATTTCCTGACCTCAACTTCCCCTCTCAGCCATTCTGAATCTTTCACAAAACAGGAAGGAGAGCTTCCTTTTCATCTCTCAGTGGCGCGGCGGCAAATTGGCGCTAATTGTTTTGAGATAATTAGGACTCCTTGAAGAGGTATGGACGGCCTTGAATAAAATGAGAGGTCAGGAAAAAAGACGTGCGTTTAAAGAGAGGAGGGAGCAGCTTGTGTGCTACAGTATATGCTGTTCATCTCATACAACGAAACAAGGCACCTCTGATTTTATTTTCTCCCCCAAACAGAAAATTGCACAAAAACACCTCATATCACAGCAATGTCCTAAACACCTGTTTGAAGAAACCAAGGTTATTGTGTTGTAATATTGTTATATTGTGTTATTGGGTGTAATGATACACTCATGTCACGATTCAATACAATTCACTAAACTCATGATACGATACTATCGCGATACTTTAAGCCAAAATAAAGAGTTTTTTAAATTATTATTATTATTATTACTTCTAAGACATATACTGTAGTACAAAAATGTACAGTAGATTAAAATGCTAAATTTAGTATTGCATCAGGATCAGTAACGTGCGGTGAAATCTTGTCACGGGTAGGCTGTGACCTATCAATGTGGCATATATGTTCATATATTCATTCAGTTAATGTAGCAACCCAAGTTCATATCAGGCATCATCACATCGCTGCCTGCATACAGCAAAGTCAGTCATATGTGAGGCTAATGCACAATCAAATCTAATAATCAAATTAATGGACACATCTATCTTATGACTTATACAACAAACAAATGTTTTGTGCGGGACACAGTAAGAGAGGGAGGCGGCGCGTTGTCAGCGAACCGACAAGAAGCCTATAGTCACTCCTTCAAAACGCGCAAACGCGCACAGACAGCCACACACACACTATTGGTCTGGTCACTCTGGTGATGGCGCACCAGGATTTGAATAGGCTACAGTCAGAAAACATTGTGTCAGCAGTACAGCTTTAAAGTTCAAAAACAGCTTAAATTCGCTCCTACAAACTGCGCTATAGGCGCACACACCGACACGCAATGAACGTCTGGCGACGGCGCACCAGGATTAAAAAAAGAGAACTACAAAACAGCATTTACAAAACAAACCCTTACGAAATGCACCATAATCGCACAGATAGACCTACAGTACAAATGTGGCAGAGGTGACGGCGCACCAGGGTATGGAAGAGAGAACATTTTGCTGTCAGAGCACAGCAGGCCTATTAGTCCACCATCGGACAACACACACAAGCCAATATAAGGGTTTTAAAAATAATAATTAAATAAATAATTTACGTTTTAAAGGGGGTGCTTACTTTTATTTGTAGACGAAACTCCTTTTCCTTTTACTGAAGCCTATATATAAAACCATAGTGTAAAACGCATTTGCAGCTGCACAGCTAACGTTAGCACAATGAGCGTATGGCTCGCTCAGAGGCTGTGCTGCGGCAACTGCACATCCAATGGCGCGGGCGCCTCTGACGTGAATGAAGCAGAACAGACTTTCCTCCTTGGCTCTTATTCCATTGAAAAGGAGAGACTCATGAAATTGAGAAACACACCCAACAAAGATGACTTTTACAACAAAGTAATTGACATCTTTGTCCAGATGGATAGACGCATGGACTTCGTCTACAATGGTTTCCCGTTAACGACCACAACTCTTTTTCTTCATAGGACGCTTCCAACGCTAGGCGCCGCTAGATGCTAAGTAGCTTGAAGCGCGGAGTGAGTGAGAGCGTGTGGATCACGTGACATGAAGCACGCTCGGTCTCTGCCTCAATGTTGATAATTCAAGACAGCACGAGAACTGACTGCGCATGCGCAAATCTACGTAAACTACGGTCTATGGACCAAAGAGGCACAGCTAACCTCTGCCTCAATGGCCATGGCCTTGAATTTTCTTCATGAAACAATGATTTTTAGGAGCAAACAATGGCAAAAGGAGTATATTATATGTGTATTCCTGAAAAATTTTGTTACAAAAATTAATATTTGGAATAAAATAAATGCAATTAATAATGTGGTGAATTAATAAAGCTCTTGGAATTAATAAATGTAATGTCAACATTTCCTTTGGTGAGGCACTGCCTACCCTGACCGCACGTCCCTGATCAGGATTGGACTTGAATAAGCTTAGACTTGGTCCTTGTCCCAATGCACAGGGCAATGGTGACACCAGAATAAAAAATTTAATTCCTGAAAATACAGAATTATGTTAAACACATATGCTTGTATATTTACTGACTACATTTACAATAATGTAGGCCCTTTTTACTGGTAAAATTAAACATTTGGCATTATCAGGACCCACAAATATTCATCCATTGCATTATTATACATTATATTCAACATTATATATAGCAGTTTAAAGACACAATATGTAAGATTTTTGTGTTCAAATATCCAAAAACCACTAAAACAATGTAATATATTTTGTTATATATATTGATTGTTTTGACCAAGTGAAACACAATTTTATTTCGTCAGATAAAGTGACCTGCATGAGTATGTGAATTTAAGTGATCAAACATAACTGTAACAAAGTTCAAGTTCAGGGAAGAAGGAGGCGACATTAAACGTAACTTTAATTGTTAATAAACATAAGCAACAAAACGAAAGTAGTGGCAGGAGCAGACTGCGGCAGATAAGCATAATAAAAACAGCAACGAAAAATATCTCATGCTCTCTGCCCCACCTTGGTTCATACCACAGTTACACTATTAAAACTTTAATACATTAGCTCATCCATGAACATGTTTTCTGCCTGAGTCCCATGGGATTGACGACAACTCCCATGATTCCACGCTCATTCACAGCGTCATCAAGCTACGCCTTTGTTTTGTTTTGAATAAGCGACCTCTAGTGGCCTAACTTACATACTGTGCCTTTAATATAGTACTGCCACTGAAACTCTGTAAACTTAAAAAAATGTTTCATGCATGCCAATGTTTCTTGCAATACAGGAGGCTACAGTTTCAGGAATTCTAGGACCGCATTTCTAGCATCTTGAAATTGGTTAAGGATGGGAGATTCTAATACAAGGTGGTAGAATAATCTCAAGTACAGATGAACTAAATACTTGGCAGTTTAAATAAATCACTTAACCCAACGATGCTCCAAAGGGACTGTCCTATAATTGGTATATTCTGAGGCTGCTGTTCTGTTAGGCAATTTTCTATTGGAAGCTTCATTTACATAGTCATTCAAGAATCAGACGATTCGTCTCTCAGTGGGGAACGTTAACAACCCCGGTGACTCAGTTCCCTGCTCAGTTAATGGCCTTGCGACTAAATCACAACATCTAGAATGCTTGATATTATTACAAGCAGTGGCTGGGACAGACACTCGTGGCCTTGGCAGTGACCATTGAGCTTCTTGTCACATTGAAGAACTGACAAGCACATTGTGCGACTCAGATCTGATCCAAACTTTTTCCTCCGCACAAATCACATACTCTGATTGCATAACCAATATTTTTTTTTTACTGCCCATTCTCCTACACTAATGACTAATAAAATAAGAAAGCGGAGGCAGAGCAGTCTGTGTTTATTGAATATACATCTTTTTCTTGCTGAAGCGGCGCATGACTTATAATGGCCCCAAAGGGACGAATACACATACATATCCTAATTCAGTCTATTACAATAGTTTATTTTTATTTTTTTTTTGCTTGGTGCCCCTGTTCTTATCTTCACATTGATTTGCTGCCAAAATGGGCCGTTGCAATACGTGAGGGATTTTGAGAGACCTCCCAATGAAAAGGGTGAGATTTCAGTGAAAAACAGTCGGTAGGTGTGACATCTCTACAACAATCTGTAGTTGTTTGAGACAGCTTTAGTGGGATGCCACCTATAGTTGCTTGGATGAAAAGTATCTGATAAATGCTAATTAACCAAAACAGTTCCCAAAAATAAATCTGTTAATTTAGTGGCAAACAAGCCGATTTTTCGTGTTTTGCGGAGGCAGTAATTGGGTTTAATTCTACACAAGCAAATCTCTGGGATCTGCTGTACCCTCTGTTGTGATTGGGTGATAGTTGCTACAGTACTTAGAGCTAAAGAGACTTTACTTATGCATGCACAACCAAACATTTTGATTCACCTGCTTGTTCTTTATTATTGCTGTTTTTGACATTTTAGAGTCTACAAAAGTCTACAAAATTATGAATTGATGCAATTAAAGTATGGCAATTACATACTAACCAAAAATGTTAAACCAATCAAAGTACTTTATTATTTAATAAATACTCTGATATTTATTTTATGGTGGACTAAAAGTGTAATTTAAAAATAAAATGGTGAAAGCAATTATTAATGTAAAAATAAAATTGAAAATAAATTACATTTTAAATTGACAAATAAATAAACAGTAAAAATGCAGTTTATAAGAGTAAAATTAATATAAAACATTTTCTAAATGTAATTTTCTAAAGCATAAACAAATTGCTTTTTTTTATTCTGTCTAAATATGTATTTATATTTATTTAAGTTGAAAAGTTTATGCATTTGTTTACATTTGTATTTTTTATTTAATACATTATTTAATTACTTTCAATGGGCCTCATTCATGCATGAAACTTGAGCAGAACATATTTTTGTGTAAATCATTTGTCAACAAAGACGTTCTGACGTATTCATATGTGTAAAATGTTAGTTGGTACGAAAGAAATTTACACTGGCTCAATACCACGCATAAATGGTGCGTAAAATATTCTGTTCTTTTAGGCAAACTGATGCATTTTGGTAACACTATACCATTTTTTCTTTTTCCATGAGAATTAAAAACTGTTCAACTTTGGGTAAAACGTACGGTACGAACGGTTGCTTTACCGCCTTCCTCTTATAATGTTGGGACACTCGTTATGCATAAATCACATAATATAAGTCATACTTAAATCTCGCTCAATCCACTCCGCGTGTTTTGCTTATCAGCTTGCCCACCGCAGCTATTTGTTTAATATTCTGTTAATTACAAACATTTACTTCATAGACATCTTTTTCTGATTCATCCATTCTGCTCTATGTTTGCTCTGTTGTCAGTGTTTCTTTGTCTAGACGCAAACACTACACCCCTGTGTGGTTTTTGGTATCAGAGTATGGTATCATTTTTAATGAGTACGAGCACATGAGCGCAGTGTCGGGATACTGGTATCAGTACATCCCTATACTTTGAAAAACTGTCTTAAACTGAATAAATGTCTTTACTGTCTCTTTTGATTAACTGAATTTGCCGTGTTAGTCAAATAAGTCCAAATGTTTAATTCGGCTGGTTTTCAGTGGACTTTTCCAGGACACGGTGTGCTCTGACTCACTTTGTCCATGTTTTTATAATGGTCAAATAATTCCCCCAGAATACAACTGCGCTGACTGAAAAAGTGAGAGGAACATTAAGGGAAAAGGAGAGCGAGAATGCTCTGTCCATTCTCATTTTTGAAATGCTGGAGTGAAAAATACACTTCCATGTTTGTGAATAGGGCAAATAATGAGATTGTGCAAGGGAAAGAGATACGCACAGAGTGTGTGTTGAAGCACCATGTCGTGTCTGCATTCTAATTTTATGGCATTTGGGAGTACAGACTACAGGCCTCTCTGGCCACTTGTGCTGCCCGCCTGCCATGGAATATAATGTGTTTTGAGAGCAGCCCTATTATCCAGGCTTGGGAAGAAGGAGGCTGAAGTGGCCAGTGGAGCAGCCCTTAGACAGTACTGCAGGTCTATTTGTGTGTGTGTGAGCCACTTCTTAGCGCTGCCTCAGTCTTTATTAGAGTCGCTCCTCGTAACAGCCACTCATGCTGCGGTCGAGTGAGAGCCAACCACTGAGAGAACACCTCTGAAGAGCATCTTGATTTCTCCTGATCTCTGTGTCTTCCTTTAATTCCGCATTTGTTGAAACATAGTGTTAAAACTATTACAACGTACAAGTGTATGTGAGTGTATTCTTGTAAAATCAGGTTTTGTCTCGCTGCTCAGACGTTAGTATTGGCACTGCTGAAACGGGACTGGAGTGTCATTTGTTATTCACAGGAGAGCTAAATGGCGGGTTATGCTGGATGAGATAATAGAGGGCCGTGATGAGTGATAGAGAGAGGCAAACTGAGGTATTCAGCCCACTTTTTGGTAATTTTGTGAAAAATAGCTGTTATTCACTGAAATGTTTCTCCCAAAGTTATTGTATTTTAAGCAGACAGATTTAGCACGTTCAGGAGGTCTATAATACCTGGAGAAATACCATCCGCCTGCTGTCACCTGAGCCATTAATGTGCTTTTATTATAGCTATTCAATAATAAAATGAAATATGAATTATTCATATTTGTATGATCTATTCTATATTATAAGAATAGATCAAGCCCCTCCCCGCAGAACTCTGTTTTCGTGTTTGTGTGACGGCGCGATCAGCGGTGGCCGCGAGCATTATAGCTCACAAACTGCTGTTTTCACAGCATTACACTCTGTGTGTGTGTGTGTTGGTTTCTGTGGGCGTTTCCCCTGAGTGTGTATCCATTACACCGTGGCTACCCAAGTGGAAAAAAAGTATACTTTATTGTATTTGAAATATATTCCCTTTTTCAATAGTACATTGCAAATATACTACAAAAAATGTACTATCTTTAAATATATTAAAAGTATATTAGCATAATGCTTTTTATTTATTTTTACAATACAACTTTTAACACACTTTAAAATAATTGTACTTAAGTATATTTTCTAAAAGTATATTGAAAAACAACTTTACTTTTAACATATTTCTAAACAGTGCACTATAAGTACATTGGTTAAAAATATATGCTTTATTACACTTTTAAGAAATATGCTAAACACAAGTATACTTTTAATATATTTCTAACAAGTGCACTAGAAGTACATTGGTAATAAATACATGCTTAATTATACTTTTAAAAATATGCTAAAAACAAGCATAATTTTAAAATATTTCTAAAAAGTGCACTATAAGTACTTTGGTAATAATAATATGCTTACATATTAACATACTTATGTTGCTCTTACTTACAATACATTTTTGAAGTACTTTGTGTAAGAACATAGCAAAATGATTAAGCTTTTAGTGTGTTTAAAATATATGAACTTTCTAAACACTTAGGCCTAACTGCAATATATTTTAAATATGTATGTATTTATCATTTCAATATTTAAATATATATATATTTACAATGTACCAATTTATAATGTATTAGAAACATTTGTCAACTATTATTAAGCATTGCAATAAGCATACCTAAAATTAATGTTGTTCACTTTTACTTGATTGTAGGCTACTTGTAAAAGGCTTCTTAAAAGGCTGTTGTCCACTGCATGCTACGTTTGTACTACTAAAATTCCCACAAGGATTTCAACATCATATTATTTGAAATTGATCATAGATACATTTTCCAGAGATGTTAAAAAAAGTTTGTACTTGTTTAAATTCAAACAATAGCATAATACACGTGACTAGACACGTGACTAGTCCTTGGTTCTTATGATAATGATCTCGCTTGCGCTTGAATGTGATTTAGAAGTCTAAATTTAAACTGTTAAAAATTATATAGAGCGATCGTGTCTCTTTAGAGGACTAGGAGGAAACCACGCGATTCATATGGATTAGGTGGTATTTTTTGTGATTAACTTTTTGAAACGTAGCGTTTTGAGAAAACATAGTGTTGATTTTACCCAGCTTCTTCAAGTTTGCATGGCGTGTGACATTTGGAACCTCATTATGTTGTGATTGTAGGTAAGATTTGTATTACATTAACGTTACTTGTCTTTGCCAGTCGTATTTTTGACACAAAGTGTAACAGCACGTCTTTTTCAGTTCAGCTACATTCAATTTGACCAAACAGAGCAAAGATTTTCAAGTCTACGTCGAAGCAGACTCGAAGAGATAAAGATACTGCCTCAGAAGTTACTGGTAAGTTTTAGTTGCTGTTTGCATAAATAAAAAGCTCACTGTTTAGTTTTTTAATGTTAATAAATCTTTAAAATCACATAAAATCTATGTGGAGACATTTGTTTGTCTTAAAACAAATATAAAACATTGTCCAATGCATCTGCAAAAACATAATTAGTCATTATAACATGTACAACATTGCATTAACATTATTTTTATTTGCAAAATGAAGCTGTGTATTTATTTCTGATTTCCTGAAAAATTTGGCTTCATTATGTAAATGATCTTTCTTTGAAAAGTTTGGGGAAAAAATACGTTATGAACAAAGTTACTTTGTCTTAAGCTGACCAGCCAATAATGGTAGTGTGTGTTGATTGGTGTTTATAGTAGTTCAAGCTTGACAACCTTATTGCCCTATGTATGCATATATAATTCTCTTTTTTTTTTCATATTAATATTTGTTGTTTTTCAGACCAGCTGCTATAGAAGAAAAACTTAAATCTGAGTGCAGAGACAAGCGAAGAATGGAGTAGTAAGTATGGTTTGATCTCATATCACCTCTATTATAGAGATTTTTGAATCCGGCCCATTGAAAGGTGGTCGAAATGTTAGCAACGTGTCCATTTCAGGTGTCTAATTTGTGCTGCCTTTGAGTCATTCATGTACAAATCTGTTTATTTAATTGTGTTTTTTAGTAAAGCTGTAAGTCACTTGTCCTAGTTGTCCTGGCATACAATATTTTGAACAACTTATAATTTCCTTAAATCTTTAGATCTTTCTTTACAATAGACAGGTTCATGGGAAATACCCTAGGTTTAAATAAACCACAATTATCAATATAAAACATATCCTATAATACTCACAGGTTGCTTTATTGCTGCAAATAACTATATCTGTAACTTTTTGATTGAACTTTGCTCACTGTAAATTGTGTTGGGCTTCTTCTAATTTCATGTTCAATGTAACTCATAGAGTGCTGTACAGTGACGACAGACAAGAGGATAAAGCTTGATGAGGCCAAAGCTTTTAAAGGTAAACTGAGAAGTCAACGGAATTCTAATGCATTTCTATGCAAATTATTATACATGCATGAAACATGGATACAAAAATGAAACATGGATACAAAAATGTTAATCATTGGTTAATTTTATATTAATTCTTCTTCCCTTTCAAAGATCCTCTGATAAAGCAGTTTTCAAATACTACAAGCCCCAGTTGCAGAAAATGAGTCGCACTCCAAGAAGTGAAAGTCCACTTGAAGATGAAGATGTGACATTCAAACTCTTCTGTTTCTTTGGTTCAGCCATTTGTAGGCCTAAGTTTGTAAATAATACATTCACTTCTGCACATTATTTTTCTGAAACTTATTTTTATTTTTTTTAGAAAATTGCATTGTGATGCTTATTTAGTGATGTGAAATTCATAGTGTACTTCTCAGTAATACATGTATAAGTGTACATCTCAGTAATACATGTATAACTGAAATGTTCTACAAAAAAAATATAAATATAGCTCTGCCATAGCATTTCACTGATCTTTTTAATTTACTTTTATTTCTTTATGTAATTTACACAAGATACTATATTAAACTTTTCTTGATTTTCAAAGTCTGTGTATGTCTTAATGTTTATATTTAATTATTTTTTGCACTTCTAATATACCATTTTAAATACTGAATAAAACAGCTTTATAATAAGCTATTAGTGTAATGCTAATACACTTTTAATGCTATTTAAATGTTCTTGAAGTACATTAAAATTATGCTTCACATATATTATAACTAGTTTAAGACATATGAAAGTATATTTTTAACGAACTGCAAAGAAATACACTTAAATGTACTGGAAGTGGTTCCATTTTAGCATAATTTAGTATATTAAAATATAGTACAAATATGTTTCGAAGACACTCATAATGAATTTGTAATGTACTTGTAACACAAATAAAGTACACTTTAAGCATGTAATTAGTCCCGGCCTATAGCATGAAAATACGCATGTACTTAAAGTATACTAAGTATACTTGAAATTGTCTCAATTTAGCATAAATGAGTACACTAAATACACTTAAAGTTATACTTTAGTATAATTTAATTATAACTAAAATACACTGAGTACAACAAAAATTTTATCCAAAATAGCACACTTCAAGTTAACTAATCATTAACACACTTGTATAAGTATACTGACAATTAGTCTGGCTGCAAGTATACTTAGCATACTTTTTTTTCACTAGGGTATCCCTGGGTGCCTCAGCACAGAAAGAGTTTTTTATTTATTTTTATTTTTTTATTTTCTAACTGAAAGAGCAACACAAGCGTGATCCTGTGTCTTTTTCAGGATGTCATTAGGGCCTCAATAGTTGCCTCTCGTATTTGGGCATTTAGCACGCTGAGGCAGCCTTTGTGAATAGCTCATGTTCCCATTGTGGGAATATGACTATGGCAGCGTTAAGATCGAGACTCGCTTACCTCAAGGGAGGTGCAGTCCCCTCGCCTATGCCCTGATCTAGTGCTTATTCTGGACCTCAGAATAGGCCTACTTTGGTGCTTAGCCAGGGTGCCCTGAGGGTTACCGTGAGGGCTTCCCCGCCGAGGCAATCTCCGTGGGCCGGTTCTCAGCGCGCCGACTCGGTACCATTCTTTCCCGAAGTACATGAGGAGCTGCACATGGATGGCACCATATAGTGCCAGATGCCATCCTAGTGGCTCCTTCCTCTTCACCACCCTTGATGGCAGAGTGGCTAAGGGGTATGTGGATGTCCCGCCGGGGGAGCGTGCCATTGCGATGCAATTGTGTCCAGCGTCCGCTTCCTCCTGGCGGGGCAATCCACGCCTCCCGTCCAAGGCATGTAAGTTTTCGTCCGGTCTTACGGCGAAGGCTTACAGAGCCTGTGGACCAGCTGCTTCCGCCCTCCATGCCATGGTGCTCCTGCAGGTCCACCAGGCCCAGGCACTCATGGACATGAACGAGAGAGGTTCTGACCCAGAGCTCCTCCGGTAGCTCCGTGTGGCAACTGACCTCGCCCTGCAGGCGACTAAAGAAACCGCACGTTCCGTCGGTCAGGCGATGTCCACCTTGGTGGTCCAGGGGTGCCACCTTTGGCTCAACCTGGCGGATATGAGGGACACCGATAAATATCGGTTCCTAGATGCCCCTCTGTCCCAGGTTGGGTTATTCGGCGACGCGGTCGAGAGCTTTGCCCAGCAGTTCTCAAGAGTTCGACTGTGTGGGGTATAACGGAACAGCAGTTTGAACTCCCTCTACGCAGGCCTTCCGCTCCAGCCAGTTGGGGGTCTGAGAGTCTTGCGTAGGGCGCAGGATGTGGCAGCATCCGTGGCGTTTTCCATAGGGATCCCAATTACGTCTTCACGTCCCGTCGCCACCGTTGCTGACCATCGCTGTAATGGCCATCACGATCTCGGCTCCTCAGCGAAAAACAATGTGTGCGTGCGCCCGCTTCCTGTTTATACCCGCCTGTGGGGCGGGGCGCGTGATGTGATTCATGCACGCCAACGTCCATTGGCTCGTTCTGTAGACACTTGAAGATGATAGTGCACCCTGAAGTGATCCCAATTACATCGTCACATCGACGTTACTGCTCCTGCTCCCTCCTTCAGGGAACGAGGGTTACATTAGTAACCGAGACGTTTTTATTATATTTATTTTTTAATGTGATAAAATATCAACAAATTATATTATTTCAATATTATACTTATTATACAAATATATACTCTAGTAAATATTATACTATTATAATATATACTTCAATATTAATGGATTCAATTTTTATTATAGCATTCTATAATAAAAATAAATATGAACTATACATATTTTTATTATCTATTCTATACTATGATTTAAATAGTGATTCATGTTATTATTAAAATGATTCTATAATGTAATTAATATTAGCTAATTGTATTTTATATTCTAAAATGTACTTAAATATGAATTAATTATAATATAGAATAGCTATAAAAATAATTACATATTAGCTAATCATATTTTTATTATCTATTCTATATTATAATAAAATTTTAGTAATTCATATTTTTGTTAAACAATATGGATCTATTAATAAAATTCGATATTTGCAAAATATATTTTCATTCTAAAATATTCTTAAAAATTAATTATTTACATTTATATTATAGCTATTTTATAATGGAATTAAATATGAACTTTTCATATTTGTATCATATATTCTATATTATGATTTAATATTAGTGATTCATGTTTTTATTATATTTATTCTATAAAAAATTAAATATTAGCTAATTCTATATGTATTCTAAAATATACTCAAATATGTATTAATTATAATATAGTTATTATAAAAAATATAATTAAATATTAGCTCTTCATATTTCTATCTCTTCTATATTATAATTTAATATTAGTGATTATTTTTTTATTAAATACGATGAATCTATTAAAATAATTCAGTATTTACAATATATATATATATTGATATATTTAATTACAAATTTATCATAGCTATTTTATATCGTAGGTAAATATTAGCTATTCGGGGAAAATTTGGGGAAAATGTCATATTGCGATTATTGAGGTCAATATTGCGATTGCGATATGCGATATGCGATTGTGATATAATAAACAAATGTTTTCATGAGTCAACGTGCTTGGTTCTCAAGGAAATTGCACACACAGATTAGTGATAATATGTGTTAATTAGTGATAATTAGTGATAACTCAAACTAGCAACAACAACTAAATGATTGATAACATCTATGATCAAAAATGATCAATAAGCCATTGATGTCTGGATAAAAATGCACAATTTTGAACATTAATTATAGCCATCCAACATTACAGTGATTCCGTCATTACAATTAAAAGGTATTATTTTTTAAAAAACATTTATTAGGCTTCAAAAAATATGTAAAAATCTAGTATATGTATTCACAACTTGAAAATACAGATACTTAAAATGTCCATCAATGGGCAAAGATGCTTTGAGGTAGCAGAATAGCACAGTAACACAGTTAACACAGCCAGCAGAGACTTATCGGTCTGAGGGAGTGTTCTTCTAAGTAATAAATAAATAATCAGTGCAGAGCAAGAAGGAAAAGAGAGTATGAAGGAGATGATTGCTGAGAAACAAAGTATAAGTGGTGATTATTAGATCAGCTATTAAACATAAGCTAAGCTGTTCTCCACTTGTTAAGCCCTTTTGCACATCTCTTAGGGTCTCCAGAGCTGTTTCTTTCTTTCTTTTTCACATAAAAAACCCATCCACAAGAGATGCAAGTAAAAATAAATGGAGTAAACCCCACCGTCCCTCTCCTGATCTATCCCAGCCCAGGACTACAGAGTGCATAGCAGCCCCAGGGCTTTAGGTTCAGCAAAATGGTTCTGTGCTCGCTTTAGGGTGTACTGCGCTCCGGCTACATGCTCTGTACCGCGGTACTTTACCTTCAAAGACTTCAGAACCGCACAAAAGAGCTCAACATCGCCTCCGGTGCCCGCAGAGTGGGAGGAGATTTTGACATTGAGTTTGCCATGTTGAAAATAGACACTTTTCTTCTCCTGGAAAGTTCTTTAGAGATTGTGATTCCAGAAGAGGAAGAGCAGCACAATGTATTGTCTTCTCAGCTCTGGCTAATATCAGTTCCTACATTTTTGACATTTTTTGCTGAAATGACAATTTTCATTAGAGAATAATCTGCATCTTCTCCCAATCTCAGACCCTGTAACCCTGGATGCTCAAATATAGTTCTTTTTTTTTTCATTTATGAAATGGTTTTGTGTCAAATTGGGTATATGTGTCAATACAGTACTGTATATGATACAGTATATGATACATCATACGGTGTTTCCAACGGTTTTAAAACCCTTTTCTGTAATGCAACATATCTCTTTAAAAAGAATTTACAGCTATTGGCAGCTTTTAAGAGTGAACAATGAATCAAAATGAATGAGAAAGGACCATAAAAATGAAAATAGCCATCATTTATTCAACCTTTCTTCATTCCAAACCCACATAATTTTATATCTTTTGTGGATCCAAAAAGTAGAAGTTTTGCTGAATGTTCATGCTGCTCTTTTTTTTAATACAAAGAATGGGGACCAAGGAGTTTTTCTGGTGTTATTCACTTCCAGGTATTTTACCTGAGCAAAAACAGTCCGTTATGCCACTTTTTAAAATGAATTATCATAAACACACTGGTTTGTAGTGCAAATAGTTTTTGTTCTTCTAGTTATTTATAGCTAATAATGGATCAGAAGTTTCGTATAAAATAGCGTACTTCTGTGTTGCAAAAAAAGTGGATACTTAAAATAAGGTGGAAATAAAAATGTTTCATGAAAGGATGAAAGAAAAGACTTACAGGTTTCAAAACACATGAAGTTTTTCCATTTCCATGGAAAAGGGATTTCCATTTTTAGTTGAACTCTCCCTCTATCTTTAAATTGAACCCATCAGGCACTTTTCTTCCTCATCACACCACCAACCTCTCACACCGTTATAAATCTCTCCACTCTCTCCACCAGCTTCTCCTGCTATAATTATCATTTCCTTCCCCACCGCTTGATCTAAGCATTTCTAATTGAACAGTCACAGTTAACAGTTGGTCACCCTGTTCCAGGCGCAAGCACCAGTCAGTCTCAGCGTGACGTTCACTGTGGCCTTTTGTATCTAGACTGATTAAGAGGCTTCTCTGCCCAAGATGGTTTTTGGCAGATTATCTTTAATGGAGTAGCCCGATACGGCCTGCCTTTCTGTGCCACTGAGATTCCCGAATGGATAGGGAGTTGTATCAATTATTGACATTCAGCAGTTTGCGTATGGATCGCTGTTGAAGTGGTGTCTGTATGCAACGTCTCCAATGCTGCAAATTTGACCCGTCCTTTAAAAATGTTATAAAGCACATACAGTGGATGCAAACATGTTTATCTGAAAGCTGTACCTTGATCAAGTCATACTTTGACTATTGAGTGTTACATGATTGTCATTTTTCTCGCTGCGTAGGGTACAATGGGGCTTTTCACTACTCCCAAGATTGCAGAAAAAAATATATATGTTAGTATTGAACATTGATGGAGAAACAGATTTTGTGTGAAAATAAATCATCAATTTTTTTTAGTTTAATTTGTTTGAAAATCTGCAAAAGGCACACAGTATACAAATACTTTAGCTAAAATAATATGTTCTTAAAAAATGTCTAAGTTAATACTTGTTCAAAACAATCACTTGTTATTACAAGTTATTAAAAGTCACAGTTCATTTGAGCACTTGACTTTGACAGCGTGATTGAGCTCTTCCTCAAATCACTATTTGATTAGAACTTACTAATAGAAACTCAATGTTTTCACTTAGCAAATGAATTGAGATGGCCGATTCGTGGGCTTTTCTAATCATTATATTCTTTTTTAAATGTGAGTTTTGATTCTGTAATATGTGAATACTAAACTACAGACCTTATCTGTGAATCAATGGATAAAATCAAAATTTAAAAACAAAAATCATGTTAAATTATTTGTGCTTTACCTAATTAAAATTCATAATACAAGTGTCATGTTTTTCTGTGTGTAAATGGAGCAGAAAAATGAGGAGCCTAAATATATACGGATAACGAGCTAAAAGACTAACAGAAGGAATGATCAAATGAATAATCGATCGCGCCATAATGTGGAAGAGGAGCAGGCGACGGGCTGGAAAACAGACAGGCAGAAGAGACCAGGGAGGAGCAGGAGCCGGTAGAAACCAGGGATGAATGGATGGTGGACTTGACCAGGGAGGAGTAGCCGAGGGAGAAGGAGTCCTGGGCGCAGGCGGTGAGTTGATGGATCCATGCGACGCCGGAGGCATCGGAGGGCTGCGGCCGAACCGGTGTGACTGAGGACTGATGCTGAGCCTGAGGGAGGGCGGAGCCAGTCTGAGCCGAAGGGCCGGAGATGTCCAACCCAGGCGGAGCCGGCAGGTAGAGGGAGCATGGTGACGTCGCTGGCTCAATGGTTACCAGTGGAGCCGAGGGAGGGAGGAGAGGAGGCGGGGGAGTTAGGGCGACAGACAGAAGTGGAGTGGCGGGGACATCGGCCGGAGCGAGGAAATCCCCCAACCCGGTCGAGGATGGCTCATGGGATGCCCCAGGAGACTCCCAGACATGGTGATGAGGCGGATGGTGAACAGACAGTGGGGCAGACAGGAGAAAGTGAAGACTGGGCTGAAACTAGAAGGGGTGGTGGAAGAGGAAGGGAGGCTGGGACTAAAATGTAACACTCACTCACTGCTGCGAGGTTGTGGCTGAGGAATTTCTCCATTCCTTCGAATTTCACTTACACTCCCTCCGCTGTGGTCAAAATGGCGGCTCGCACGCCTGGGAAGACTTGTGGGATACAGGCTCCGGGGCGATGTTGGGCTCATTCGCATATCCTGGCGCTGGCGGCTCCATCTGCTGGGAGCTCTGGCAGCCGCTCCGTGTGGGCTGGGCTCTGGAGTCCGGTATGGATCGGGGGTAGACTCTCTCCAGACTTTGAAAAATCACATCCCTCCAGCAGAGTCTTTGGTTGTCTGGGACGTCTACTTAATGGTAGTTATTTGCCCAGATCCCATACAGAGACTTGAGTGTCTCATCATCATAATGAGAACGCACACCTAGATGGCACAAATGTAAGGTGTGTAGTCCATTCAAGTGAGGCCACTCTGGGCAAAAGCAGTAAACCGTTCTGCTAAATCTATTTTGTGGTCGATTATTCTGTCACTTTTTTTCTGTTTGTAAAGTCCACAGATGATGAAGAGATGAAGAAGATTTAAAAAAATAAAGGTATTTTAATAGAACAAACTCTGATAGTCCACAGGTAGCGTCACAGTGTGTTCTAGTTCAAACACTAGCACAAACAATAACCGGCAATCAAGGCACAGAAACAAAGAGCTTAAATATACACAGATAACGAGCTAAAAGACTAACAGAAGGAACGATCAAATGAATATCCATAGCAACACATGGTAGCGGGACACATGAACAAAGACAACAGGAAATAATGAGAAGCAAACTAAAAGTCCACAATAATGAAACTAAATGTACAAATGGCCGAATATCACTGACACCAAGTCTACACCTTTTTGTGACATCACAACCATGTCTGTAATGCACATGATTAAGCCAATGTCTACACTTGGTAAACCCTCTATTTTCATGTTCCTTTATCAAAGGCCAGAAAAATGGTAAGGGTGACCTCAAACACATATTTACTTTGAAAAGTGTACATTATGAAACTAATGTGTATCTGTCATTCCTATTGTTCCACAAAACAAAAGATTTACATTGCCTGCACGTCCCTCCTGCCAATGAAACATTTATTAATGTAAATACCAATTGTCAATCAATAAACATAACTAGAGCGCCTCCCCATATGTATACACGTTCCTCATTGAACATATTGACAGCGCAGTGCCCTGTCCAACCTGAACAATTACACAGCTGTTTCCTGCTGCCTTGCTCGGAAATTGATTTCTCTTTGAAGTTTCAAATTTGTGTTTTTAGCATTGTTGGTTTAATGTTAAACCCAACAACCTTTTTATCAAACTTTTTTTTTCCTTTTCTTTTTTATGGTCAAATTGTCCAGTCATATGTACCTGAAGTTAACTGTCTAATGCTTATGGTAGCAAAAGTCTGGCACAAATGCAAATTATATTTTCTGTGTTTTATATATGAACGGTATATACTACCGTTCAAAATTCTGAGGTCAGTACGATTTTTTTTAAAGAAATTAATAATTTTATTCAGCAAGGGTGCATTAAATTGGGTGACAAGGGTGACAATAAAGACAATGATAATGTTATAAACAATTTCTATTTGAAATAAGTGCTTATGAACTTTCTATTCATCAAAGAATCCCGGAAAAAAAAAAACCGGTTTCCACAAGAATATCAAGCAGAACAACTGTTTTCAACATTGATAATAATAATAATAAATGTTTCTTGAGCAGCAAATCAGCATATTAGAATAATTTCTGAAGGATCATGTGACACTGAAGACTGGAGTAATGGCTAAATTATGTTTCATAATATTACTGTTTTCACTGTATTTTGGATCAAATAAATGCAACTTTTGTGATTATAAGAGACTTTAAAAAAAACAAAAATTAACAACCCCTTAATTTTGAATAGAAGTGTGTATTTATATATACTATTTATAAAATATTTATGGTAATAAATATTTTTCTACTCCTATAATTTTATATTGTGTGTGGCACTATCTTAGAGATAAGTCTATTTCTTCATTCAGGATCTTCAAGGTCGTAAGACAAAGTTAAGCACTTGCTGAATGTGATTATGGACAGATGAAGTCAGATAAAATTGGCCAAAAGTAGTTCACCTCTTCATTCACATACTCATGTAAAATAATTCATTCAACTTGTAGTAGTTCTCTGCCAACTTCCACTTTAACTATTGTAAGCGAAATCAAGTGGTAATTTCCAGTAAGTGGATGGTATAGCGTAGGACGGTACTTTATTAATCCTTTTGGGGAAATAAAAGCAATGTCTCCCTTGGCTCATATTTTATAGATTGAAGTGAAAATATAGGCCTTGCTGTACAGTTTTTTTAGTGGAGTAATGTGTCCTAAAAGACCTGATGGTAATTTACAGAGGAGTAGTATCTCTTTCATTGCCTTTGTTTTTAACGTATGTAACATTTGAAGTGGTATTTTTCATGACTAAATTATGTCCTAAACAACAGGGTTTCTGCCAGAGATTCAATGTTTTGATTGGATCCTCCGGTGGCTCCCATGCCTGGCTAACTCAGCACACCAACACAGATGTAGAGTGGGAGGGTGTGATAGAGTCTCTCTGTCTCTACCTGATAGCAAGACATCATGAGGATACGTCGGTCTCGAGCTGAAGATAGCACTGTTTGGGAGGCTTGATATATTGTTGTGATGTTTAGGATATGCATTTCACCTGCATTATGACATAAATGGTTGATCTGCTTACAAAGTTTTCACAGGTTATCGGCTTGATCTACAGCTGATAGTGAGGCATTCGGTATATCTGTTGCTTGGGAATTTGCTAATAGAGAAGCAACTGTTGGTTTTAACAGGTACAGATAGACATATTTTCCATTTTGCATTTGTGCATCACTCTATAGAAGCTTTTCAAAAGTGCAATTTTAAAGGAAAATCATGGAATCATCATGTCGTCTTGAATCATAACACTCACTGCGCTCTCCCAGCTAATTAGGTGCTAAGAGCTATATACCAATTCAAAAATGCAAAAAAGGTCTGCACTCTAAAAATATAAAATATATTTATTTCCTGTCTACAATAAAATATTTTTAGAGTGCAGACATTTTTTGCATTTTTGCCATGTTGTCTTGGCAATGTAAACATTTTTGGGAAAATTGCTGCTATCAAAATGTTTTAGAATGATAATGCAGAGGATATATCAATTTAAGTGAATAATTACAGTATACAGTACTACTCACGTAAAAAACAATGTACTGTGTCTACTATATTGCAAGTCTCGGCTGTGTGATTGTTTATAACATTGCAAAAATGTATACTGTATTATCGCCAGTGTTGGGAGTAACGCGTTACAAAAGTAATGCATTACAGTAACATATTACTTTTTGCTTTAAAGGTGCCATATGTTAAAATTGAGGTAAAAATATCCAAAAAATGAGCTACACGTATCAGAAGAATGAGAAGAAATAAGTGCAATGATGTCATTAAAAAAATGACAAGTTATAGTGCTGCCGAGATATAAACCTGAATTAGCATGCTAAATTACTAGCCCCGGCCCGGCCGGTGTCTAATACCAGTTTCGGCCATGGGAGGCGGTATGCGGGCAACATACATAACCACCAGCCAAACTGCAACATACGAATAACTCGCACGGCTTGTATCTCTTTAATCTCTAAAAATCTCCAAATGCTCCACGTGAAACTGCGGTATTACTATAGTGTCAATTGATTTGATTAATATGCGCGAGGGAGAGAGAGCAGGGCCGCGCTCGTGTTGTTTGTAGAGGTGAGAGTGCGCGCGCGGCCGAGCTCTCTCTCTCTCTCTCTCTCTCTCTCTCTCTCTCTCTCTCTCTCTCTCTCTCTCTCTCTGCTCGTAATGCGCCCTGTCAAGCGCAGCGGCAGCAGTCATTATATTCTACATCCCTCACCGATCAAATTAGGCTTTGGCGACAAAGCGGACTATTTGACGGTTTTAGAAGATTAACAACCTGAAACTAAAAAACAGACTAGAGTAGGGCAACTTTCTGGAGGTATACTGCCCCCATTTGGTATGGAATATGTGGAGTATGAATTGATTTTTTTACATAAGGCACCTTTAACGCACTAGTGTAAGGCATTACTAATCAATTTTCAGTAATATTTTACTCGGTACATGTTCAGTAAGGCTTGCGTTACAACAGACTTTTAGTTTTAATTGTAAAAAAAAAAAAAAAAAAAAAAAAAAAGACCGCGAGACGTTATAACGAATTAAAAATGCAAGTAGGCTAAATTACCTGTTCGTGGTCAGTCAATAGCCGCGTGTGGTGTCCAAGTCTGTAAATAAAGACTAAATGGCGTCTGATATATTTGTATAGCGATTTATTTTTTACAGGAGTGCCGTGAAGTATGATGTCGGCCTCTGTGCTCGCGCTGGCCAGTGGAAAAGCGGCTAATGGTGAAGATGGCATGAAGAAGACTATACATTCGCGAGATGGACGTATGCGCATTAGGCTATTCGTTCTGTGTTTTCTTTCTAAACAGTTAGGCTATGTTTCTATTTTTCATGTCTTCATCACGCAATCATGTTTTTGATGCGGTGGTGACGCGTTCATGTAAGGGCGGCGGCGCTGCCGCCGATAAAGCACCTAAAAGCTGTCACAAAGAACCGGCAAAAGCAATGATTATGAATATGTCAAATATAGCAAGGAGACATTTTAATTGTTTATTAATAAAGTCAAGATGAAGTTGACGATGCTGACTCGCGATCTTCGCAGTGGTGAATGCACCAGAGAGAAATGCACATTTCATTTCATAAGCAGAGAGCAGTCTGTTTTCTTTCGTTTTGAATTGTTCTGTTTACAAGTAGACATTTCAATATAGATATATTTTTCAGGTCCGTGAATAGGCTACCTTATCTGAGTTTCGGTTCATTTGAGACGCGCTCCAGTTCACGCGTCGCCACCTCCGTGTCATGATTATAATTGTCTGCTATATTTAGCCTACTTCTTTAGTAAATCCAGGCAATTGGTTGATGAAACATTGATTAAAATTAAGATACAATTAATACAAAACGAAATTCACTTTAAAGAAAGGCTTTCTGTGTAAGGTCTCTGTGAAAGTTTTAAAGCAGTCTTTTAGTGCTGCTTCAGAGCGGTTGCGTCCATAACGGAGAACTGTCACGTCTGTAACATTGTTTTTTCCTCATAAATGCCAACACGAAAAAAAAAAAAAAGAATATTTTATGTTCTGTGGAGAGCCAACCCTTCTTCATCCGATTTGCGCAGTGTAATTCACAGAATTAGGCTACAACAACAACAAAAAAAATCGTTGCCTCCTAAAAGTTAAAGATTTTTTTGTCATGCATGACTGTCTATTTCCCTAATATTAAATATAAAACGCATGTGTAGACTGATATTTTTCTAATGTCTGGACTCCTTTCAGGGAGGAGCCTATGGATAAACAGATGTTTCAATAGTTTGGTATTAATGCATTTTCTGAAGTTTTGACTGCAAATGTCATTTCCATAACGCTGGAAATTCCAATTTTTAAATAATTTATCCTTAACTAGTTTTGTGGTGTAGGTCTACGTATTTTCTAATGTTAAGTTAACTTCAAATAATACTAATAGTAATTTAAAGATGTGGTAGCATTGGATCTGGACGGTATGGATAACGCTGGGAGTTGGAAGGGGTGTGTCGCGATTCTGCAGGTTCGTGGATCTGAGTGTCGCGATTTCGGTTTCATATCGCATATCGTTACAGCCCTAGTCATTTTAGAATGTTAAGTTCTACTTCTGTATAGTTATTTTGGTTAAAGTAACTCAAAAGTAATACAGGAGTAATGTAACGCATTGTAATTCTGACACAGTAATATTGTAAGGTAATGAATTACTTTTAAATAACAGTAACAAGTAATATATAATGTATTACAGTTTGGAAGTAACTTGCACAACACTGATTATCGTACAGTTCTATGTATAAAGTGTATATATATTATATCCAACATTATTTGCATAATAAAATACACTCAAGTAAAGCAATATATACTATATAGCAAATCTCAATTGCCTGATTTATTTCATTGCAAAATGTAACAATATATACAACTCTCTATATAAAATTGGTTATATAAGTGTATCAAACTTTATTGGCATACATACAGTACAATACACTCACACAAAACGTTACGCTATAAAATCTCAACTGCTTGATTTCTTATATCGTAGCAAAAACTATAATCACCCATCTCTAATCTGCTAAATACGACATGAAGGTATTAAAATAAACAGTAACATCATGATTTTCTGTAAAGTTGATTCGAAACTATGTGTATTGTGAAAATTGCTATCTAAATAAATTTTGCATTCTACCAAAAATAACAAGCAAATCTAGTAGCTAGCTAGTTAACACTGTCTAAAACATATGGCAGAACTTTAAGGTTAGTTACCTGTCTAAAACACTGTCTGATGCATATACTGTATTACCAAGTTTCGGGTTCAAATTTGAAATAGCTGACAAAGAAGAAGTTTTTGGTTGTATACTTTATGAAATATGATCTTCATAATCAAAATAGGGATAGAAAACACCTTACAGATTGGATGTGCCATACCTGTATACCGTTGGAAATGTTTCAACTAGGCCTAGTTGAAAACAATAAGCATGTTTGTTTCACTTGCAAATTATAGTATTTGTACATAAAAAAAATCCCTCATACGCACATGCAATGGGGCGTTCACATAGGACAACTTAATGGAATCAAACACAAGAACTACTTTTACACTTGTGTAAAACAAGAACAGTGTTTAAAAACTGCTAAGAAACATGGCACAAAGATGTCCGTCTAACACGTCTGTAATCGTATCATACCCGTTGTGAGACTGCTTTCATACCCGTTACTGCTGTGCTGCATTCACGTGCTATCGGAATTATCATAAACAGTGTTGTAAATTTAAAAGTAATGTAAAAATGCACTTTACTAGTTACTTGGAAAAAGTAATATGATTACATGACTTGCGTTACTTGTAATGCATTACCCTCAACACGGATCGTAAATACGAGTTTCCTAAAAACAAATTGGGCGTGAACATGAAGTCTTATTTACAACTGGGAAGCTCGGGGATAATTTTGATGAAGTTCCAGAGTTGGGCGGGCCATAAACTTTAAACACGGCAGAGGGAAGAACGATTGCTGCTGTGACTGGCATTCTTTATTAGTTTTTTCCACAACAGCTACATTGCCTCGTCTTGTCATTAATGCGTATTTACATATATGAATGATCAGTTGAAGCATATTTTATGTTGTATACACTGCAAAAATAGACTGAAATTCCAGAATTATCTATATCTAGATAACACTGTGAATGTGTATATTGTCGGCAATGAATGGGACGCTAAATATCATATTGCTTTAATAAAAAAATTTCCCAATAAATAGGCAAGAATGAACCTTGTGGCAAGAATAAACCATGATTGTTGTTTCCGACAACAAAGCAATTGAATGCTTGTAATCACAACTTCAGAAGTAGGACATTTTCCGATAGCAAGTGAAGGCAGCATAAGTGCACATAGCAAAGCCAAGTGTGATGATATTGTTGTTGTAGTTGTTTTTTTGTTTGCTTTTTTCTCCCCTAAAATAAATCTAAACCCACAACACACGTGTCTTCTTCTTCAGGTAATTGACATAATTGTCCGTCAGCTTCTGTGGTGATGGATTTGAAGGACAGACAGCAGCGCTCTCTGACGCGAGGTCCGTGCCGAAAGGATCTGCACTACGCCACATACTCTCTGGACAATGAGAACTGCCATGTAGTGTCTCAGAAATCATACAGCTCCAGCAAGAGGCTGAAGGCCTACCAGCAGGACGGACGCTTGCGCTATGGAGGATGTGTTGCGGAGTTGCAGACAGAAGAGTATGTCAGACAAGGTAAGATTGTTACTGTAATTAATATATTAATGAAAGAAATCATAATGGTAAATAATATGGCAGCTATACTACAGGTACATCACATTAGCTACATTTCGACCACATTTTGCAAGCAAAAACAATGTCTGTTGTCTATTTTAAGTAGTGTAGAGATGTATAAAGCACGGGTCACACAGTCAGAAGTCACTTTTAAACCAAAGAGCTTTCTGTTGGTCAACGCGAAGAATCCCTGTGACCAACTTGACCCGTTGTGAAATGTGTGAAGGGAAATCTTTCGCCCTCATGCGAAATTCCCGATAGCATGGATTCCTATTAAAATGACTGGATTTCAATTTGTATTAATTTGATTTGTTTTATGTTTTTGTTTGTCTTTTCATTTTCATCCAATATAACAAATACAGGTTTAAAGCAAATAGAGGACCATGTAGTATGTGCAATTCTTAAGTGCATGTTGGATACAGCAGTCTTTAGGTCACAGTTTTCTCATTAGTTGGGGCTTTAACACAAATGCCATCATGGTTGAATGTTATCCATTTTAAACCACATAATCCCCCTATAATAAAAACAGAGAAGATTTTCTGTGGTAAGTTTTAATTTGCAGCTATTGAAACTTTTGATCTGTGTGCACAGAAGTATGCTAAAGTTTCAAGACAAATATTTGTTTAAAGCTATTGTTCCTTTCATGCAAGTGACACTGACCTGGTATACAAACTGGATTGGAGCAGAGTGATTCTGAATAAAGGGGGGAAAACTCACTAAATATACTAATTTAGGATAAATTAACTAGCTAAATTAAAGGATTTATTTTATATCACTAAATGAACCTGAATACAATAGACCGTGGTTCCTAAAATTATTTTTTTGGTCCTTTAAATTACACGGAAGGACCCTTCATCTATGTAATTTGATTGTTATTACCATATTAAATTATATGCCATTTCATTTTTACATCAAGGCCTTTTATATCAGGAGGGATTTCATGATTGCCATGTGAATATTATTGAGCACTTTTAATCTGTTTTGTCTTCATTTTAATCACAACCGGGAATTTCTTCTTTCTGACAGAAGTTGTGTTCTGTCTGGTATTTAGCCGTGACTTCATTTGCCTGTTAGGGTCAGTTCATCCAAGATCTTGCAATTGGGTGGAAAAAAATATATATATTTTTTTTTTTTTCGTTGAAAATTGTGCTGCCAGGTTTTGTTTTGCTCAAATTGATTTTGCTATGAAGTGTTAACCGGTTATAATTACACTTCGACCAACTGACCTTAATTTCCTGCTCAGAAAATTGATTGTAAACATGAAGTTTTAAAAACTTTGAGCCATGTTGAAAGATGTCCTTACAAACACACCTTAAGCCAGGTTTGTCAATATCAGATAAAGAGATAATAGAGGTGAGCTGCAGTGTTCGATCTGGAAACTTCATCCTTTCAGTATATGAACTAACTTTACTATTTTCATCTAGTCAAAATACTGTTTATATATGTATATATATATATATATATATATATATATATATATATATATATATATATATATATATATATATATATATATATAGTTCTGTCAATGAATCTTAATCACACCTAACATTAAAGTTTAAAAAAAAAAATTATATTGTAAAATTTTCACATATAATCTCCATATTAATGTAGAAACAACATAAGCACATTATGTTAAATATTTTATCTAACAGGAAATTTCCAGAAATTAAATACTATTCTTAACTGAAATACTAGTCTTCACTGCATAATTTATAAATTTAATATAGATTATTTTTTGTTAAGCTACAAATGTTATTCAGTTAAGAGCAGTGAGTGATTTCTTTGATTAAAGGGTAACTAAACACTAAAACAACTTTTTTTAGTTAATGATCTGTAAGAATGGAGCTTCATAAGTGCTGTTCATTGATTCCAGTACATTTTTTGACATTTGGGTTTAAAGTGTTTTAATTCTACAATATATGGTGTAAAAACGTCTGAGTGCTGCCCTCTTCAGGTTGAACGGTGGCTACTGCAGTTGAATTTTCCTATTGGATGTTTGCGGTGGTTCTTGACGTAGCGGTTGCAGGTGACGTGGGCAGGTTCCATACAGAGAGACGCGTCTCAGGTGCACGCCCCCCTCCGCTGGGCTCTGCCCACTTTTCCAGCATTTTTCAAATATTGCCAGTGGGTGGAGTCAGGCTCTGACCAGGGGTTTAGTTACCCTTTAACATTAATGACACAGACTGCAGCAGGTTTATTAGGCTGATGTCACTTTAATACCTGAAGCACAGATCTGTCATGTCCAGGGGAATGGCTGGAGAGGGCTCTCAACCAAGAATTAAGAATGCACCAAGAATTAGAATTGTAACAAAAACTGTTGTATATGGAAGATCTCTGTGTTAAAATATGATTATTATTTTTTTTTTTTTTAAATCTTTGTTAGAAAACTTTGTCAAAATATATATTTTTTTAAGAAATTAACCCTTTTGTTCAATTTGGACACATTCAATTTATCAATAGTGACAGTCAAGACATTGTTTAAAAAAATCTATTTCAAGTGTTGTTCTTTTGAAAAAATTAGCTTTTTCTAATAAAAATAAATGATAAAATATAAAAATCAACTGGTCACAGTAAGAATAAGGCGAACCACAAGTCTTGATGTTGAATAAAACAAACTCATGTTATTCATCAATTAACCTTTATTATTACTCTTGATTTATATTTGGGGTTTTCCACTCTCAGTCCGGATTGCTTCCAGAATCAACATGCGGTTGTTTTTTATTTACGTGGAGACTCAGCCAAACTCACAATACAGCCTAAAGGTTTTTTTTTTTTTTTTTTTTTTCTGTCAGGTTTTGATACGGGAATGTCCAGGAGAGGGATACTGCCTATCATTCTGTGCTGGCTCAGGTGTAGTTCAAAGATTGCATGAAACAGAGAATCTTTTAATAGTCTGAGATGAGATGTGCCCCACTAGCAGTGCCCACATCTCATTATAGCAAAGTTTCATCTACCTAAAGCAAGAGGTGACCTTGTCGTCACTTTTCTCCTTCACTGTGTGCTGTAAAAATAGCCCAAACCAGTGAGACCGAGCTACACACTGCTGCCTCATCTTCAGAGTGGATCGGACAGACTGAGACAAAGAGAGAGAAAATGATAGACACAGAACCAGGACTAGCAGTCTCTAGCTTTCAGTAGCCTGAGGTTTCTGGTCCACGTTTATTTATTTATTTTTTACATGCCAGCTGTAGTCTGCTCCACATTACATCTGAACAAACTCGCCATGGATATGCTCACGCGGCTTAGGGAGGAGTTTTTGGTTGTAGGACGCTTCAAGCTGGTGGTCCATGCCCATATTAGATGTACAGGGCTCTGCAGGCAGTAAAGGCCATATGGCGAGGGATCTTCGGAAGTACGGGAGCACTCGTTATGGATATTTGCGGGAAGGAGTGCTCTGCCTCTCAGGCAGCCCAGAACCCCCTTATGGTCCCTTTAATGCACTTTTTTCCAGCACAACATCTGGTAGCATGTGCTTATCGTCCTCCATCCGAGCCCTTACTAAGCAGAGCTGCTCCTAACATAGCAGAACATTGAGATTACAGTATGCGGGTAATGTGGGTGAACGGGGAAGTGGGAGAGATGATGATGGAGGAAAGCAGCAACTATATCAATCTCTATGACCCTGCTTCCCCCTGAGATTAATATCCAGCTCAGATGATCCTATCAGAAGTGATCAGAGGGATTACTGTTTATACTTGGTATGGACATATCATGTGGCAGATGCATCGCTGGTGATCACTTCTGATCAGATTTAGTCAACTGGATCTCATGACTGCACACATCAGATCAGCCTGTCATTCAACAATATTGTCTTTTAATGGATGGTACGATGCCGATTATTTTTTTTATCTTTGATAATTGATATGTAGAATTTTGGTAACACTTTTTTTGAATGTGCTGTTAGACATGATACATGTATTTACTATGGTTAACCCTAACTCTGTAGTAAGTACATGTTAATTAAAATTACTCCGTACTTATTTGTGTAATTGCACCTTAACGATGTCACAGTAAAATAAATGTGACTAGAATTTGAATGACAGTTTTGTTTCTAAATAACCATTTCACTTGAAAGTGAAAATGCTGTCAGTATTTACTCACCCTCATGTTGTTCCAACCCCGTAAGACTTTTGTTCATCTTTGAAACACAAATTAAGATATTTTTGATGAAAAATGAGAGGTGGCTCACTCCTTCATAGGCTGCTAGGTAATTTCATTCTGCCGGCCCAGAAAACTTAGTAAAAACTTTTTAGTTTATCAAACGACGAGAATACATTTTGTGTGCAAAAAACCCCACAAATAACGACTTTATTCAACTATTAATTTTCTTCTGTGTGGGCCTCTGAGTGAGTTCATGAGAGCGTCACGACGACGCATGTGCGAGAACAGAGAAGATGACGTCAATGGGTCTTGATGTAGTGTTTAAAATTGTTCTTAAGTGTGCATTTCCTGGATGTCCGAATCGTGAGAAACCAACGAGAAAACGTAAAAGTGCCTTACCAATGCCGCAAAATGAATGGCTTAACTTTCACACTTCCCCATCAAATGATTGTGAGCGTCATCTTCTCAGTTCTCGCGCATGCGTCATGGCGCTCTCGTGAACTCACGGAAGAAAATGAATAGTCGAATAAAGTCGTTATTTTTAGCTTTTTTTCGTGCACAAAAAGTATTCTCGTCACTTGATAAACTAAAGGTTGAGCCACTGTAGTCACTTGGACTATTTTAACGATGTTTTTACTAACTTTTCTGGGCCGGCAGAATGAAATTACCTAGCAGCCTATGAAGGAGTGAGCCAGCTCTCAGATTTCATCAAAAATATCTTAATTTGTGTTTCAAAGATGAACGAAAGTCTTACGGGGTTGGAACAACATGAGGGTGAGTAATTACTGGCATAATTTTTGGGTGAACTATCCCTTTAAGCATGCATAGTTAATTTTCATATTCATAACAAATATTATTTATTACATTATATTATTATATACAATCATAATATTATTAATTATTAGTTTAATGACAGAATAAACATAAAAACAATACAACACAGAGATAGAATGAGCACACTAAAACATACAGCCATGTAGGACAAGACTCGACCAAGAACACAAACTCTGTGATATAAATGCTAGATACAAAGAACTACAAAACATGGCGAAGAACAGGAAGTAACATAAAAGTAAACACAAGGCAAGGGGAACACAGGCAGAGATCATGACAATATGGCTTTAAAAAACTTGCAATTGTAGTACTTTTATGATGCTTTTTTTTCCCTTTTTATTTTATTTTACTTGATTAGCTCCAATTTAACGTGATTACCTTCAAATTAGCTTTATTAGCTACAGAGATGTAAGAGCTACATTAAGCTTCTGTAAAACATTTTATTTTTATTTTTCATGTACAGGGTTGGACTGACATGAGGTTAATTAAATAGTGACATTTTTGGCAAACTATTCCTTTAATTCTGGGTGTAAACTGCAATGCCTAAAGCTCACTATACTAAAAGGAATATCTAGTCTGTACTTTTCCTTTCAGAAATTTGCTCTCCCACATGATGGCTAATTTTAGATCTGCATCATATGGACTTGTCGCTCAAGATCAATACCAATGTGACTGCATCACTTTCAGGCTTTCGATTTGTTTGGTGTAAGAGTAGGTAGTTTAACAAGCTCTTGATAGGATTTTCATCCATATTACAGCCGGCGGCCATCAAAGCTGACAGAGGGAGCTTGCGATAGTATAGCAGCACTCATGGTCTTTAACTGACAATGAAAAACAGATAATGTTTTAATGCCGATCTAACGTATTCCTACACCCACCGCCTGTTAGAGGAACTTTGAAATATTGTGGGGGTCCAGGTGAGTCTCCATCTCAATTAGAGATAATTTCCATGTTGAAGAGGAACATTAGGCCTCTGCTAGAGAGTGGTGTGTAATGGGCAGTGCTTGAGATGTAATATTGATGGGAGCGCTCAAGTGGAATAAGAATGAGAATGCACTGGGAATGATGAAAATGAGTTAGTTGGTGTACAAACACCTAAACAGAACTGTCTCATTGGCATACAGTGGCTTTTGATGTCTGCGGTGGTTTTCCCATGTGGAGATGTTGACCTTGAGTACAATGTATTGCATTTACTATATGAGCATACTTCTTTCTCTACCTTCCATTCTGTGATGCCATTTCATCTTTCTTTCTCTGTTTCTCATTTATTCTCTTCCTCTTCACTCTCTCACTCTCTCACTCTCTCTATGGTCAATGCAATGCAATCTTTGGTAGAATTATGTCAACATTTATTCTGAATGATTCAACCGTGCAGTTTAAAATGTTAATTTGAAGCAAATATGTTTCTCTTTGAATTTTTTTAATGTAAATGTAATAACTTGATCTTTTTTTTAAGCAAATTTGCCTTTTTACTTAAGTCATTTAATTGGGACGTAGGCTATTAGATATGGTTAACCAAAAGCCTGGCACAGTTGTAGCATTCATTTAGGCTCCAATCTGGTATATAAAATAGTTTTTTTTTTTTTTACAAAATTGTTAAAAAGATCTATTATCTATTGTTGTGATGTGGGAAGTCACAACAATATATTGTTGTTATGCAGAAGTCACATTTGAACCAAACTGCCTTGTGTTGGTCAACACGGTGAATCTGTGTGACAAACTTTATCCCATTTCAAAATTTGAGTGGGAAAATATTTTGCTCTCACGCAGAATTGTGTGGGTTCCTTTTGAAATGACTGAATTTCGTCACACCTTAATGCCCACTTTTCACCATTCAATCAAGTGCCGGCCTACAATCATTTCACTCAAAATACATCACAATAAAGTAAAGAAAAATTGCGAACAGTAATTCATATTGACTTAAAACTGCATCAAACTAATGTATGACATTGTAAGTGCACCTTGCAGACCAAATGATGAAAGATCTGGAAACTTCAGATGGTTTTGTGTGTGTGTGTGTGTGTGTGTGTGTGTGTGTGTGTGTGTGTGTGTGTGTGTGTGTGTGTGTGTGTGTGTGTGTGTGTGTGTGTGTGTGCGCTTGTGCGCTTGTGCGCATTTGTGTCTAGCAGTTTATTGAATTTGCCCCAAACCATTTTACGTCTTTTTGCTCTTTTGTTGCTGAGTTCTGGCAAAATTGTTTTTGCCTGGTTGTACTTTAGATTGTAAGAACAAAAAAGAGGACTTAATGGTGCACTTAAACATCATGTCAACATTTAATTTGACAGAAGTAGTTTTAACTACTCGTCTGTTCTTCTTTTCTGCAGACGGTATCTTTTGTAACAAGTATGTCACTGTATGTGTCTGTTGGATTATATTCCACAATGTTCCAAAGAAACGAGTCATGTTTGAATGTGTAAACATTACAGCTATTTACCATTTAAATACATTATGATTTTAAATGCAGGAGTAATACTGTACCATGTAAGATCTTAAATATTATTTAGTCAGCCATATGCTCTCTAACACAGTGCACAGTGGCTCAGTGGGTATCTCTGTCGCCTCACAGCAGGTCCGGTTTCTCCCACAATCCAAAAACATGCAGTATGGTTTAATTGGAGACGCTAAATTGTCAGTAGTTGTGAATGCTTGTGTGTTTGAGTCCTAATTAATGTAATGGGGAGGTTTTGGAAAAGACTGGCAACGTACCCTGTAAAAATCATTGCCAAGAAAATTCATGGACAGTCTCTTGCATATGGCAAAAGATGGCCATAGAATCACCAAGAGTCAGATACGACTGAAATGGTAATAGACAGATGGATGCTCTCTTAATCTGAGAACACAGAAATAGGTCAAACTTTAGTTTGGTGTCCAATTGTCACTTTTAACTAGTTGCTTACTAGCATGATTATTACTAGGATATTGGCTGTTTATTAGTACATATTAATGCCTTATTCTGCATGACCATATTCTACATCCCTTAACCAATTCCAATCCAATACCTAAAATCAACAACTACCTTACTAACTATTAATAAGCAGTGATTAGAAGTTTATTGAGGCAAAAGTCGTAGTTAGTTAATAGTGAGAATTGGACCCTAATCTAAAGTGTGACCCAGAACTTTTGTTAGCTGGTTTGGACCTTTAGAGATACATTCGTGGCAAGGCAAACAATTATCCACAAATGATTTAGAGAACTGAAAACTGAATCCTGGGAAAGACATGAATTATGAAAAGATGAATTTTCTAATTCATCGAACCTGGCCACAGCACAATATTAGAATGGAAACAATGTGGTATGAATTCAATAAATGTTTACAATACATGTTCTTTAACTGCTATAGGGTTATGTTTTTTTAGTGAAATAATTGGAATACCCTGTGGATGTAGATTATCTCTTTCCAACGTAGATGTTAACCTTGAATGCTGATCTTATGATAATCTTATTTATTTATTTATTTATTTACATTTAAAGGAGACACAACACTGATCTTCTATAGGGATTAGAAAAAGACCTATTTTTTTCTTGTTACAAATTCCTGCTATTTATCTTGCCCCTCACAGTGTGTGGCTTTGATATGGTAGTGAAGCATGGGCTCAAGGATCTGCTACACACTGCCAGGGAGCGTCTCACCTCTTCTCAGCCCATCTTTCAGAGATGTAGTATTGGTCTTTACTATCATCAATGTCAGTGTTGTCCTTGGTTTAGAGTTTAATATTTTATACATATATATATATATATATATATATATATATATATATATATATATATATATATATATATATATATATATATATAAAAGATTAGTTTTATTCTTCATTCTGGCATGTTTCAGAAATGTTCTTTTAGCTGGGTGGAGATTTAAAGGAGTAGTTTGCCCAAATCTCAAAAGTAAGTCATATTTGCTGTTTTTTATTTATGCATTTTTTTAAGTTCCCTCTATAGCTTATGAGGATTAAAAGTTCTAAATGTGCTGTTCAGTGAAAGAAAAGAAAAATCTCCAGAGAAAAGGGCATTGGCATTTTGCTGTTCTCTTTGCATTCAAGGTAGCCTATTAGACACCCAGCACCTGGACTCTCTGAGTTTTTAAGTCTGCTCAGTTGCACAAGGCAAATGGTAAGCCAGTGGAGTGAACCCTAATTTCTGCCTCCCCTCCAGACCCTAATGGGCTCTAATGCAAGTATCCAGGGGTTCATAAGCCTGGCAAATTAACCTGGCTATCAAAATTGGCTCTTTTATGAAGAAAAAAATGTGCTTTATAACCTGTCTAAAATAAGCCTCTTGAAAGCCTGATTATCTTCATGCATGTAAATGCAAGTTTTTTTTCTTCTTTTTTTCTTTTTTTGCCCTCTTTTAGTTTTTTTAAAACTAATGATGTATACTGTAGCTTTGAGACCCCTTTGGAATAAAGTCAAACCTGATGCAAAGCATCTAAAGGTGATGCTTAAAAATAGCTAAAACTAATAAATAAAAATGAATGAATACTATTAAGACGTTAAAAAACGATTAAAAATGATAAACATACACAATTACACAATTACTAAAAGTGAAAACTGAAAGGTGATTTAAAAAAAAAATATATTTTGTTACTTTTCATACATACATACTTACATACATACATAAAGGGTTTGGACAATGAAACTGAAACACTTGGTTTTAGACCACATAATAATAATAATAATAATCATAATTATAATTATAATAATAATTTATTAGTATTGTGTAGGGTCTCCTTCTGTGGCCAATACAGTATCAGTCTGTCTTTGGAATAACAGATACAATTCCTTCACAGTGGCGAGAGTGATTCTGAGCCATTCCTCTTGTGATGCTGGTGGAGGGAAACGTTTTCTGACTTGCTCCTCCAAAATACCCAAAAGTGGCCCAAAAATATTTCGATCTGTTGACTGTGTAGGCCATGGGAGATGTTCAACTTCACTTTCATGTTCACGAAACCATGTTGCTATGTTGCTCGGAATTGCACCCAAGAATTTCACCCACTGTTGCACTTGTGTATATGGTTGTGTGACAATAAAAGGATTTGATTTGATTTTGATTTGATTTGAAACCATTCTGTCACAAGTCTTGCTGTGTGTATTGGTGCATTATAATGCTGATCCGCAGCACCCCCTTCAGGGTACAATGTTTGAACCATTAGGTGCACATGGTCCCTCAGAATGGTTCGGTAGTCCTTGGCAGTGATGCGCCCATCAAGCACAGTAGGGAATGCCATGATATTGCAGCCCAAACCATCACTGATCCTGATCCACCCCCATGCTTCACTCTGGGCAGCGACAGTCCTTGTGTTAAGCCTCTTTAGGGCTTCTCCACACCATAAATCCCACGGATGTGGGAAAGACAGTGAAGGTGGACTCATCAGAGAACAATATATGTTTCACATTGTCCACAGCCCAAGATTTGCACTGTTGGCACCAATGAAACCGACATTTGGCATTGGCACAAGTGACCAAAGTTTTGGCTTTGCAGCCCAACCATGAATATTGACTCTGTGGAGCTCCAGATGGCAGTTTTGGTGGAAACAGGAGAGTCGGTGCACATTTAATTCTGCAGTGAGTTGTGCAGCTGTAGTTTTATGTTTTTTGGATACAATTCGAGTTAGTACCTGGACCCTTCCTGACAGCTTCCTCTTGCGTCGACAGTTACTGTTAGATGTGGTTCATCCTACGTGGTGGCATGCTGACATTACCCTGGATACCATAGCTCTCAATACACCACTAGAGCTCTCGATACACCACAAAGACTTGCTGCCCTGGTCACAGATGAGCCACTGAGATGTACACCAACAATTTGCCCTCTTTTGAACTCTGAAGTGTCTCCCATTATGTTGTGTGGATTGCAATATTTTACATACAGCTGTGCTATTGCTCTGCTTATTTAACCTTCACACTCTGCTCTTACTTTAATACGTTGTCAGGATAATTCCAGTTCACGTGGCTACGTGGAAGAGATAAATAATTCTTTATTATACTTTTGTAAGGCCAGGCAAGTAGTTTGTTGAGCGTTGTTTTGTAAAGAAGGACTACAGGGTTTGCGTTTTTGAGGTATGCGCAGAGATTTACTTGCATCCCATTACTACAAATGGGAAATAATTAGCATAGCTGCTGTTCATAATATTAATGCATTCGATCTGATTCAACAGTGGTATAAAAGGTAAGCATTATGTGAATGCTTGGCTAAAGAGATGCGTCTTTAATCTAGTTTTAAACTGGGACAGCGAGTCTGAGCCTTGAACAATATCAGGAAGGCTATTCCAGAGTTTAGGAGCTACATGCGAGAACGCCCTCCCTCCTTTAGTGGACTTAGATATCCTAGGAATGACCAGAAGCCTCGAATTTAGTGATCTTAAAGAACGCAATGGTTTGTAGGGTGATAGAAGGACCATTAAATACACAGGAGCTAGACCATTTAGGGGTTTATAGGTCAGTAGTAGTACTTTGTAATTGATACGGAACTTAATAGGTAACCAGTGTAGAGATGATAAAATTGGTGTTATATGATCATATTTTCTTGATCTAGTAAGAACTCTAGCGGCTGCATTTTGGACTAACTGTAGCTTGTTTATTGAGGATGCAGGACAACCAGCTAATAAAGCGTTACAGTAATCTAGTCTCGAGGTCATGAATGCATGAACTAACTTTTCTGCATCAGAAACAGATAGCATGTTACGTAGCTTAGCAATGTTTCTAAGGTGGAAAAAGGCTGTTCTTGTAACATATGAAATATGATTTTCGAAAGACAAGTTGCGGTCTAGTATAACACCCAGGTCTTTTACTGTAGTGGATAAAGTAACAGGACATCCTTCTAAGTTAAAGTTGTATTGTACGAGGTTTTGTGGGTAGTTTTTTGGACCAATAAGTAATACCTCCATTTTATCTGAATTTAATAGCAGGAAATTACACGTCATCCAGCATTTTATATCTTTGAGACACTCTGTCAATTTAGTTGAGTTAGTGTTTTCATCTGGTCGTGATGAAATATATGATTGAGTGTCATCAGCATAACAGTGGAAATGAATTCCATGTTTTCTTATAATATTACCAAGTGGCAGCATATATATTGAGAATAGCAGAGTGCCTAACACCGATCCTTGAGAATACATACACTATTATCATATGTCAATGATACTAAAATAACACTGGAACAAACTCTTTCAAGTACTAAGATACTGCCTCACCTGTTCTGTCATAGTTGACGCCATCCCAGTGCTGTTGAACACATACCTGTACATTTTTCCTCTTGTCAGCGATGAACATGCTGCATTCCACACACACAGCAGTTGCTGTCTTAACAGTTGCTGTGCGAATGAAAGGCAAACAAAAGAAAGCAGAGGGATAAATAATAAAGGTGGCATAGCAAAGGGATGCAATGCTCGGATGTCACCACAGGCATTTAAAGAAGAGAGCGAGTCTGAGGAGTTCTCATGAATAAGAGACCCAGACGAGAAAACAGCCGTTAGACAGTCAGCTCAAGCACGGAGCAATACATAACAAAATGACCCAACTGGCCCATGCTGGGGCTAGAGGAATTGGAGGAAGCTCTCTTTTCCACAGCAGCTATATTCTGCAACAGTGCAGTCAGGCGGGCCCACATTATTCAGGGTATGCTGACTGCATCCTCTGTACCCTGATGGTATTGATCTCTGGAGATGGAAAGCGTGACTGCTTGGCTTCACAAAAAAGAAAGAAGTGCAACATAGACAATAATGCTCGAAGACCAAAGCGTAAGGGATGGAATTTAGAAAGGTCGGAGGATATATTGAAATTGGCTGACATTTATGAAGTAATATAGGCTTCATTGAGCTGCCTTCTAGCCTTTTTAGAAAGCATCATTTACACCATGAATGTCTGACTTCTCTGTGAGAGAGGATTTGTTTCTCCAGCAGGAAATGAAAAAAGGCCCATCCACACATGCTGGTATTCAGTACAACAGTATGCAAGTGTGCTTAATTATATTCTTTCTTTCTTTCTTTCTTTCTTTCTTTCTTTCTTTCTTTCTTTCTTTCTTTCTTTCTTTCTTTCTTTCTTTCTTTCTTTCTTTCCAGCCGGTTCCATTTCATCAAGGCCTGTCCTGTGGTATTTAGAAGCCTTTATCTGACTGTGTTCAAATCTTTTGACAGTTCATTTTTAGCAAAATATTAGTTGTTTTCATGTCTTTTGCAAGACATTTTGCACCATTTCATGCTTTTCATCTTCAGAAAGATCTTTCTTCCTCCCCATATTGCATGAGAACTGTACTGTGACTTGCTTTATAATGTGGAACAACTTCTTTAAGTAGGTTTTCCATTTACCTAAGACCTGGCAAACTATTTAACAAACCTGTCTGAGATTGATACCACTTATCTAAAAAGATATGAGCATCCATCCATCCATCCATCCATCCATCCATCCATCCATCCATCCATCCATCGGTTTTTAGCCTTTTTTTACCTGCAGATTATGTTCACCCAAATCTACCTGTATTATCTGAATATTAACAGCAAACATGTGTTTACCCTGCAAGAACAATTGATATGTGCTGATAGTTCTCACCATACACTTAGGACTTGAGAAACCATCGTCTTTGCTCTGTGCTCTGAAGATGTGAACATTTCAAATCATTGGGGTTTTGAAACAGCATGTATCTTGTTTTTCGTATCCTGGAATGTTTTGATGGGACCTCACAGTTTTAGCAGGCTATGTTAACATTTGCATCTCCATCACAGCAGGACTCTTTGTAAATCAGGGCGTGTCTGAGGCCTGAAAAGAGATGATTGAAGTGAAAAGAGATTTTTCCGAAATGCTTCACTGTACCTGACGGCATGCGAAAAATTCTATGTTGCCATGGTAACCCCTCCCTCAACAAATGACCTTGCCACTCTCTCTGATTTTAGCACCTGGTGAAAAAGGATATTCACTTTAATGTCCAGGGTGTATGAGCAAAAGGGGGAAATTGTGTCTAAACAGACAAGGCGCTGGAGGAGGCTGAGTTTTTGGCCTTTTGTTCTTTATAAAGTGTATCTTCTGGGATATTTTTTTTCTAGAATGCCTTCTGGCTGTTCAGTTAGACACTATCTCAGATTTACACCTTGGAAGATTTTTCCCTTTGGAATAGACACACAACAGCGGGGAGGCAGAGAGCTCCGCATGACTTTTCCACACATAAAAACAGCCAGGGAGTTTCTGCTATATGGAGAAGGTTTGTTGTGCACAATGCAATTTTTGTATTGTGTTGTGGGTGATGTTATTAGATGATGGAGGGACATTTTGTTCCTACAGCTTACGTGGAGCTGGCCCCGATTGCCGTTGGTTACTACGTTTCAGGTATGCACTGCATAGGTATGTCTTGGTGCAGAATGAGACTCCACCCCCCAACACCTCCTGCTCCTATTTAAATCCTTGTGTGCCCTTTATTCTGTTAACTCGACCCTCACTAAATATTGTGTCGTGCAATCATATTATGTGGATGTGTACTGTGCTTTTCCCCCATATTTGAGCAAAATGCAAATGTTCAATAGAGGGAATGCATTAACGCACTTTCCCGCCGGAACACGCCCCCTCAGCCGGACTGAGTGGCAGAAGAGCAGCTGCGTGACTGGATTTAATAGGGGAAACTGCGAAAACGCAAGTAAAACAAACGATTATCAGTTTAAACTAAAGATTGGACTCATTATAGTGTTCCTTACAACTTACTAATGATCCAGTGATCCATGGATATTGACATGCGGCCAGGAATCGTGTTTCCTGACATTTATATGTGTCTGATTTTGACACCGGGGAAATACATACAGCAAATTTGCCTGTGAACGCTTTATATAAATACAATATAGGCAGGTCTAAATCCAGGTGATCACTTATATCAATGTTATATATATCATCATATCGTATAGACTTAAAACTTGTATAGTTTTTTGTCAGTGTTTATTTAAAAATGTCAAATTATACAGAATATACAGTGGTAAATATTTGATTGATGAGTTGTCACTGCAATATATAACAATACAATATATAGAGAATGATTTTACCACTAAATTCAGCATATTGACACAAAAATGAAAACTGCAAATCCACCTGTCGCTGCCTAGAGTCCAGTTGTTTCTATGAATTGCAGCGATCTATTTGCTTCTCTGTTCTGTAACTTTAGGTAGTCTGTAAAAATATACCTCATATTTCTTGTCAAAAGTAGTTGTACAGTCAATCGCAAAGCTCGTTCCCGTTTTAGATCTGTTTTTTTTGTGTTTTTCACGGCATTCACGCTGAAAACCAATGCTGCCGCTCAGTCTTTTTGCCACTCAGTGGCCGTGGCCTCAATCACTCCAGCTGACGGTGACGTCACGCGCATTCCCTCTATAGGTTGTTCTTGCAAAATGTTCCTCCAACCTGCTGAGTAGTATGCAATGCACATTCAGCATAATGTTTTTAGCTGTTTATGAAATTATTATTAAAGATTGGTGATTGGTAAAGATCTGTGATTTTATGTAGTGCACAGATCTGTGGATCTTCCTAATTCACGAATATTCCTGTCCTTTTAATGTTTATCTCATTAATGCATAGTCTTTCCCTCATTAATTCATATGTAAATGAACTGTTGTATATCTATTGGTTTATATACAGTATACTACAAGTTTGGACTCGTTGAAACTTTCAAGATTTTAAAAAACTTTTCTTCATAGAATCAGAATCAGAATCAGAATCAGAAAGAGCTTTATTGCCAAGTGTGCTTGCACACACAAGGAATTTGTTTTGGTGCTGAGGCTTCCAGTGGACATATACAAATACAACAAGAAACATAATACTACAAATTATAAGAATAAAGAATAAAAATATAAAAATATAAATATATGGGAATAACAGTATCACAGTTGGGTTTAGTCAGAATAGACATTTTCAGATTTACAGATTATGAACATATTTACAGTGTTTTGAATATTATAAATAAATAAATCTACATATAAGTAGATAGATAGAATGAAATAGATTAAATAGATTTTCTGCATAGATTAAATACATGCAATATTAGTTTAAATAAATATGCAAATGAAACAATATAATTTAAAAGCTAAAATGTTTTTTACACACACACACACACACGCACACACACGTTTGTTAATTTTATAATATAATAATGTATATTTGTTAACTTAAGTATTATATATTTTGACATAATATGGAAAAATAATAAGTAATAATTAAGAATAAATGGGTGTGTACTTTTCTCATATTGTATAACATTTTTCTTTTACCTTTTTTTTTTTTTTTTTAAATGAATCTGCAATTTGGTCCACTGCTTTTGCCCAGACTATTGTTATACATCTCCTATACTGGGTTAGCATAGTGATACATTTGTTCTTATAGCTGTAAAAACAGCCAGTAGTCTTTATCCCACCGTAACATAATTTATATTCATTCCTTTCACTGCTTTACTGAATGAAGATGACTGGGACAATACAGAGCTTAAATTAATTTACACACTAAAATGAAGACTTGCTAGAATGAAGATTGTGTTGTCATTATGTAATTTAGCAAAGCCAGTTCTTAGTCAGAGTCATCCAGATCGTTTAGGAGTCAGAGATGCCTTGCAGCCACACACACTTTCTTCTTTTTTTAAATTTAATACGTGTATTCTCATTACAGGGAGCTTCGCATTGGCTGATCTGGGCATGTGTGAGCCTCCACCGTCATCCAGTGTATATTGTTCCAATATGAGCCTGCTGCAGGACAGATACGCTCTGAGCCCCGGATCCGACGCCGACTCAGACCCTGAGGGGGTCATGACCCCTGAGCGTGCCGTCCAGCTGTGGAGCGGGCAGCCCCTCAAGTCCCGCCATAGCTCTTGCTTGTCCAGTCCTGACCACTCGGTTCTCACTCTCACCGACTCTGAAAACGAACACAAGACTGATGAAGAATCAGGTAGGTGAGAGACAAAAAGCTCTTGAAAACAAATGAAGAGACAAATGAAAAGACACTGATGATTGGAGATTTATCAGAAGAGTAGTGCATCTAAATTAAGAGGAAAATCTGTAATTTGGTAAGACATTAGTTCCAACAATGAATGCCGGTGCAATGACACATCTAAATGAAATGTTCTCATTGCTCATTCCCCAAAGGCCTTCAATTTTTTGGGAGGTGAAATTGAGCATATTGAATCATTGAATAAGGACTATTTATATGATTCTCAACAGTGAGGTGTCAATATTTGTGAAGCCAGTGCATTTTCTGAAGACTGTATTCACTGTGTTGGTGAGATCAAAGCAATTTACAGACCAAAGAGGAATCATCTCAATGCCTGCAATCTCAAGTGGCATTTTCTCTTTGATATAACAAGACTTTATTGCCAGCACGTCTAACTTGCCAATGACAAGTACCGCTTTATGCATTTAACTGATTATAGAGTCATATTTTTAAAATGCTCTTCGCTGAATGTTAAACTGACACAGTTGTAGTTTCTTCTTTTCATATTACAAGCACTAGACATTAGTGTGTGAATTCAGAGACGTCAGTATGGATGTACTATTGGTGAAGCAACAATTGTACATCTGTTATCAGGCTCATCAGAACTAACGTTCACAGTTTGGGGTCAAGAAATTAATTAAGTTTTCACAAAAAATATTAAGCAGCACAACTGTTTTCAACATTGATCCTAAAAAGAAATGTTTTTGCAAAAAATATTTTTTAAATTGAAATACTATTTTACAATATTATAGTTTTTACTGTATTTTGACCAAATACATGAAGCCTTGGTGAGCAGAAGAGACTTCAAAAACATTAAAAAGTAATATTCACCCCAAAACTTTGTGTGGTTGTGTGTGAAAACTGTTTTTGTAAAGATATGGACTGAAATAAAAGCAGTATACGATAGTAATTTACTAAAGTACACAGAGACAACAACAGTACACAGATGGTAAAATAAAAAAATAAATAAAAAAGATATATGAATAAGATACACATATGTATATGTAATATATACATAATTTGTATGTACAGGTGTTTTACTGTATATACAGCAGATTAGAATAGAATTGACAGGGAATTAAATAAAAGAGGTAGGTTTTTGTCAAATAAATTTAAGTGATATTGCACATATTTTTCATTGCACAGTATGGTGAACATTTTCCTGTTCATGAGGTAGATTTCCTGGGGGAAGAAACTTTTCTTGTCCCTGGCTGTTCTGTTGCTAAGTGCTCAGTGCTCTGTAGCACCGACCAGACCGCAACAGTTCAAAGAGGAAGTGGCCTGGATGTGAGGGATCCAGAGTGATTTTGCCAGCTCTTATATTCACTCCGGATGTATACAGTTCTTGGAGGGTGGGTAGGGGAGCACCAATTATCCTCTTATCCGAACCGTGCTCTGTAGTCTTCTGATGTCTGATTTTGTAGCTGAGCCAAACCAGACAGTTATGGGAGTGCAGAGGACAGACTCAATGACTGCAGAGTAGAAGTGCATCAGCAGCTCCTGTGGCAGGTTGAACTTCTTCAGCTGGCGAAGGAAGTGCAGACTCTGCTGAGCCTTTTTTTGCAATAGAGCAAATATGATTGACCCACTTCAGAGTTGATGCACAGGAACCTGAATGACTCCAGTGCTTCAACATTGCTGTTCATGATGGTGAGAGGTTGTAATGCTCGGGTGTTTCTTCTAAAGTCCACAGTCATCTACACTGTTTTGAGCGTGTTCAGCTCCAAGTTGTTATAACTGCACCAGACAGCCAGCTGTTCAAACTCCTGCCTATATGCAGACTCGTCATCATTGTTTATGAGGCTGATGATGGTAGTTCAAACTTCAGAAGTTTTACAGAAGGGTCTTTGGCAGTGCAGTTGTTGGCATTGCCATTGGAGAAGAGCAGTGAGGAGAGCACACATCCCTGGGGGGCGTCAGTGTTGATTGTGCAGGTGTTGGATGTGAATTTCCCCAGTCTCTGATGTCTGTCTGTCAGAAAGCTGGTGATCCACTGACAAATAGAGCTTTAGAACAGAGAACTGGGTTAACTTGAGTTCTGGGATGATGGTGTTGAAGGCTGAGCTAAAGTCCACAAATAGAATCCTTGCATAAGTCTCTAGTTTGTCCAGGTGTTGCAGGATATATTGCAGTCCCATGTTGACAGCATAATCCACTGACCTGTTTGCTCGATAAGCATATCACATTGAGTTACATATTCTGGCACATAACGTCTCGGTTACGGATGGTAACCCTCATTCCCTGAAGGAGGTAACGGAGGCGTACGTCTTGACCGATGAATAGGAATCTCGCAAGAGAGGCCAATCCACTTCGAGTGCAACTAAATGAGCCAATGCACATTGGTGTGCAATCATTTGCATCAGCTGTTCAGCAACACAGCGCGGGTATATATTGAGCAGCAGGTGCGATTGCACTCTCAGTTTTTTGCTGAGGAGACGAGCCGATGAGCTGGCTGCCCCGGCGGGTCACAGCAGATGTGGCGATGGGACGTACGTCTCCGTTCCCTCCTTTAGGGAACGCGGGTTACCATACGTAACCGAGACCTTCCCTATCAGTTGGTCACTCTCTTTACGTATGTCATGACCGACAAATAGGAATCCCTACCAAAGCGCCACAGTTGCTGACCCCATCCAGCGTCCTGTGCGAGCCTTTTGCCACTTCTTGTCTGGAAGGACGATAGCACAGGGCTTACACAGAGTATATCTGTCACTATTGTTCTGTGATAACCCATACAGTGAGATTATTGGATAACACTGGGAAAGCGTGCCCTTTCTGTTAGGAAGGAGAACGCTGCGGAACCCACATTCTTCCCCGAAGGAGTCATGTGGCGATATACATATGGACTAACCCAAAGGTTGTACTGCATATGAAATACTGGGTGACTTAGCCCAAGGGAAAGACACAGGCTTCCGTTTAAGAGCAGCTGTGGAAGAAATACACATATGGGATCCCTGCAGGGTCACACATATGGGACCCAGCCTAGACCCAGTTCTCAAGAATTCAACAGTTAAAGGTCTGGCACCGGACGCTCCGCCATGTCCAGGCCGAGGGTGTTGGGGGACTCAACAGGTTTTTCACTCTGGAGCAATAAGGGTGCACAGTAGGGTGCAGCAAGCCGACAGAGCCGGGCCTCTCAGTGCTTCTACCCGTCTAGGGTGAGAACACGGGAGGAGACCGTCTCTACAAGTAGGCTATAATATCTAGCAAATATGTTAGGTGTCGCCCAGCTATCTGTAGAGCTGTGTACAGATATCTGTTAGTGAGGAGCCATGTGCCAGCGCCCAGGAGGATGCAACACCTCTCGTGGAGTGAGCATGCAACCTGAGCAGGCAGGGCACGCCTTGTGCTTGGTAAGCCAAGGCGGTGGCATCCACTATCCAGTGGGCCATCCTCTGCTTGGAGACAGCCTTTCCCTTCTGCTGGCCTTCGTAACAGACAAAGAGCTGGTCTGAGGTCCTGAGACTTTGAGTTTTGTCCACATACAAAAGCGCGAATCCTATCGAACATCTTCAGGAGTCCTCTCAGCGAGAAGAACACCACTCGACGAACAGGTTTCACTTTATGGCGTTCACAACGGAGGCTCTACAATGGAGAATGGACAAGGGGACCGCACACCTAGAGCGCAGAGCAAGCACTGGGTTGCTGTGACAACCCACGCTGCAGCCCGGCAGCTTGACGGCACACAACATGCTGAGGAGCGAGAGACCCGTCGGGTTTCGACCGGCGGAAGCTCTTGCTGATCTCCACGGTCTCCCAGAGTGTCAAGCAGACCTGCTGCTGTGCTTTTACACACAACCAGTGGCTGGCCAACAACAGAGGGGACTCAAGCTTTCCGGAGAAAGAAGAGTCGACCGGCGTGCCGATGTGGTCATGTTCCCGTGCGATAACATGAACCACCCGCGAACACAGTCTCACATGTTTCCCAGGCATGCGAGACAGTGATCGTGGCCGTCAAGGACAGGACAGGAAAAGAAACGGCTGCGTCCAGAAACACACGGGTGGAATGTCATCTTTAGAAAGACGCAACTCACACCCATGTAAGCTCTTTCAGGGGAACACTCTTCTTTGTTGGTGAAGCACACAGGGTAACGGTCAAAGCGGACACAGACAGAAAAATGTGCAACCTGTCGTGCGCTGTCTCTCTTCACAGCGGTCTTACCAGCCGTAAGAATAGCTATTCAGCACTCTTGGCGCACCGTTACCAGCTGTGAAAACAGCCTTTTTGTTTTGCTCAGTAAACATGAGCGATCCTCCTGAAGAGCGTGTTCGTTGTTTGATCACTCAGTAGATTAAACAGCATCGAAACGCTTGGCTCCGAAGCAAAAAGCTGAAGTGCAATCACACCTGCTGCTCATTATATACCCGCGCTGTGTGGCTGAACAGCTGATGCAAATGATTTCACACCAATGTGCATTGGCTCGTTTAGTTTCACTCGAAGTAGATTGACCTCTCTAGTGAGATTCCTATTCGTCGGTCACGGCGTACGCCGAGAGTGACCAACTGATAGGGAACGTCCTGGTTGCGTATGCAACCCACCGTTCCCTGAAGGAGGGAACGGAGGACGTAGTCGACTGAATGGGGATCACGCCAGGGAGCCTATCATCTTCGAGTACTATTGAACGAGCCAATGTAATTGGCGTGCGTGATTCGCATCACACACTCCGCCCCCGCGGCGCGGGTATAAATATGGAAGTGGATGCACGCACTAGTTGCTTTTTCGCTGAGGAGCCGAGCGTAACCCGGAGTCAGCGGTGGTCCAGCGGTAGTGGCAAGGGGACTACATCCTGCGTTCCCTCCTTCAGGGGACGGTGGGTTGCATACGCAACCAGGACGTTCCCTTTCAGTCGATAACGTCAGACGTAGTCGACGGTCGACTGAATGGGGGTAACCTTTGGAAACGCCACTAAAGCTGCCACCTTCCAGTGCCTTGACAAAAAAGCCTCCTGATGCCACCGCAATTCTAGGCGGGAAAGGACAGGGCTTAGGCAGGGAAGTCACTGCTGTTCCTACAGGACCACTGGGAAAGCGTTCCCGTACATTGGAAGGAAGGGACGCTGCGGAAGCACATCCTACCCGAAGGGAGGTAAATGTGGAAAATACACATATAAACTGGGCGGATGACCGGGCAGTATAACATATGGAATAACACTGTGGTGGCTCCAGCCTAAGACGGGGGGAGACTCACCGGCCAGTGACGGCAGAGACTCTGCCGAGGGAAGACACGGGCTCGCCGTAGGGAGCCGTATCGTGGAAGAATACACATATGGGGTTGCCATAGGGACCGCAACATATGAACCCAGCCTAACACAGGTTCCACACTGCTTACAAGTGGTAGGCCTAACACCAGACGTTCCGCACGTCCGACGTCGGAGGGGTGTGGAGGAACTCAACAGGGTTCAATTTTAAGGGAACTCAACTGGAGTAGAAAGGCGCACGTATCCAGTCCATAGGAGGGGAATGGCGCAGCAAGCCGACACTTGAACCGGGCTCACGGTGAAACTGGCTTCATAAGAAGGGAGCCCACGGGAAGCAGCGGTTCGGCTAGGTGTCGTCCAGCCCCCAACTCTAGAATCTGTTAGCAAAGCATAGCGTCAACGCCCAGGCGGAGCACTTTACACTCATCAACACCTAAGTGGACATGTTGCATCTCGGAATTTTTACCGAAATAAAGCAAGCACTAAGTGGCCAACTTTGCTTGGAAACAGCCTTCCCTCTCTGCTGAATTCCTAACAGATATTTGTAGAGCTGGTCTGAGGTCTATGGCTTGCGTTCTGTATACGTCTAACCGCTATAAGCGAACGGACAGAGAAAGCCAGGGCTGGATCTGCCTCCTCCGGGGCAGCGCTTGCAGGCTCACCACCTGCTCCTATTACGGGAGAGGTAGGAACCTTGGGCACAAACCGAGCCGGGGTCTCAGCTTGTGAGAGTTAGCCGGCCCGAACTCCAGGCACAATACGTTGACCGAAAGCGAACAAGTCCCTACCCTCTAGTAGAGGCCACGCGAGCAGGAGAACTGATATAACTGAATTTTTAACTCACTGCCTGCAGTGGCTCAGGGGCGGTCTCTGCAGTGCAGTAGCACCAGAGACTAGACTTACATTACCTTGCTCCTCAGGAACCTGACGATCAGGATGTGCTTCTCCATACTTCTGCATCACGATGAGCGTCGTTTAAACACCGAGGCAACATCATTTTGAGAGTGAAGGAAAACAGCCTACTCCAACCCATCTTGCAGGAAAGAGAGCACTGAAATGATCGAAAGTTTTCAGGATCTCCTTTGGAGAGAAGACGCACTCAACGACTAGGTTCCACTTCTAAAGACGTAAGCACGCTACCCATTTCTAGGGGGTGCTTGCAAAAGTGATGTTAACTATCACATGTCCTGTGATAGCCACCTGAACCTCCGCGTTCAGACGTATGACCGCCCGGAATCCCCAGGGGTAAAATGCGGGTGCCATCGTGCCCCGTCCCTGAAAAAGTGTTCAGGGGAAGTCAGGAAGGCTGTCGATGGGAACCAGGTCTGGTTGGGCCAATAAGGGGCAACTATGAAGACCTGCTTCCTCCTGACTTGGCACCGTAGGTGCAAGCGACGGGCGCAAAAAGACAGGAGCACTGCTCAACACAACATGTGAAGATCACTGAGCTTCAGCAGCATTTCTGCTCAGCACTTGAGTGTGATAAGTTCACTGAGCTTCAGGAGCATTTCTGCTCAACACCTGAGTGTGATAAATCACTGAGCTACAGGAGCATTTCTGCTCAACACTTGAGTGCGAAAAACTTCACTGAGCAACAGGAGCATTTCTGCTCAACACTGAGTGCGAAAAGGATTCACTGAGCTTCAGGAGCACTACTGCTCAACACCTGAGTGTGATGAATTCACTGAGCTACAGGAGCATTGCTGCTCAACACCTGAGTGCGATGAACTTCACTGAGTTTCAGGAGCATTTCCGCTCAACATGAAGTGTGATGAATTCACTGATTTGAGCAGGCGCAAGGCGACCATAAGTCGCAGTCGCTTTTAGGAGGCTCACTGGGAAACGCATTTCTGCGGGCCCCCGGGGCAGCTGAGAGCCAGTGTCTGTCCAAGGGAAGTCCGCTCGGACAGAACACTGGCAGGAAGACGAAACCGGAGAGGCAACTGAGCGGCCCCGGAATGGTCATGACCCAGCTGGACCCAGGGGATGGAGTCTCCACTTGCCCTGGCTAAAACTGTCGTGAGGCTCGTTGGCGGCATGATTGAGTAGAGCGGGAAGAGTGGAACAAAGCGTCCTCAGAAGCTTCTGACTCCAAGGAGGAGGTGACGGGTGAGTTGTTACATGCAAGGGAAGCTTGCGCAACGGTCGCAATGTCTAACAACTCGAGGCACGAATGCCTGTGTAGTCGAGGGTCGCCCAGGCCCCCGTTAAAACACGCCCTTTGTACATGGCCCCTCAGTTGAAGAGGGTTTGGCAGCAGACCGGGATGACTATAGTCACACAGGGTGAGCTGCTCTGCCACGGTCACCTCGGGACCCGATCGTGAAGCTAGCGCTGAAGCAGTCATCATATGGAGGAAGCCAATGGCTGCATCTACCATCTCCAAAACTGAAAAAGAGATACTCAACCTGTGGGCGAGATTACTCTCTCCCAGCTGACCTGAAGACCCAACGGGCTCTGGAGCACTCGAAGGGAAGGACTCTGTACTGATACTTCAACCCTCACACGCAACACACAGGATGGCCTGCGGCGCGGAAGGTAGAGATCTGAAGCACATGTCTTTCAGGTCGGAGCTGCAGACCCACCACCTAGTAGCATGAAGAACGAGTTTACAACTTCATACCGGCTGGAGGAGTGGCTATATCAAACATTTAGAAATTTGTTGCTGTTAAAACAGCAGTTGAGAGCTCAAAGCTCGCGATCACCGCTGCACTCACGCTGTAGAACACCAGCACTGGGAGAGTCTTCCTGAAGAACACCGACACGCTCGCTCGTTGTAAACAACAGCACTCTCAGAGACATCAAACGATCGGCTCCGAAGCGAAAAGCAACTAGTGCGTGCATCCACTTCCGTATTTATACCCGCGCCGCGGGGGCAAAGTGTGTGATGCGAATCACGCACGCCAATTACATTGGCTCGTTCAATAGTACTCGAAGATGATAGGCTCCCTGGCGTGATCCCCATTCAGTCGACCGTCGACTGCGTCTGACGTTATCGACTGAAAGGGAACTGATGTTCACCTGTGAATTTTCTATGCAAATATAAATTGTATTGTTAGATTTATGTTTTGGATACAGATTATTGATCATATATATATTGAATGGTTTTGAGTGAGCTAATTAACCTGCTAGCAAAGCAGTTCAGTTTACTGGTGTTCAGCTTTTGCAGCTGAAGAGTATTTTATTAAAATATTTAACATATTTTAAGTGGATTATTAGAATCAGTTCTCTGAATTTTAACATTTTTCTCCTTCTTTTAATTTAATTTTATTATCATCATAATGAGTCAGCGATATCAAAGATGGGGCGAAATTAAAAAAGTAAACTTTTTGGTTAGTGTTTGGTAACAGAACTGCACATTCTCCAAAATGTTGAGATTAAAGGTTACACGCTACAGAAAGGCTTTTATTGCCAGCAGAAAATAAAAACAGACCAAACAGAGGAAGCAAATGGAGCAAAGTGTTTAGGGAAGCGAGGTTTCCTTGTTGAGGTGAGCAAATGTGAAGAAAAGGGAAGTAGATCTAGAGGGGCTGAAAACAGGCAGTCATCGTTCAAAGCCGGCCCAGCTCTGCTGCTCCATTCCTGGACATCAAGGTCGCCACATGCATTAATGGAAGCAGGTTGTGCAAAGGAAAGGCACAATGTGGGATTTATGATACCTGCGGCGAGACGCAATAAGCACCAGATGCGTCTCATCACGCATTGCCAGCAGTGTTCCAGTTTTGTTTCCCTTCTTCCTATTGTGAGCCTTCACATGTGCTTGTGGGATGAGGGACAGGATGATGATGATGATGATGTTGAAAAGGGGAACTCATGGGTATTGATTATCTCTCACACACTCAGAGAATTTAACATAGAAAATGGACGTTTGCACTAATAGGGTTCAAATTGGTGTTCAGTGACTTAAAGTAATAAATATTGTGTTCTTAAAAGTAAAAACTAAAACTATATAATAACTGGAAAAATTTAAATGACATTAAATGTTGCTAGTGGTTCAACCAATGAACTCTATTATATTATATTATATTATATTATATTATATTATATTATATTATATTATATTATATTATATTATATTATATTATATTATATTATATTATTGAACAGTTTGGGGCACTAAGACTTTTTTTTATATTTTTGAAAGAAGATTCTCAGACTCACCAAATCGGTAATATTGTGAAATATTATTGCAATTTAAAATAACTGTTTTCTGATTTGCTGATTTGGTGCTCAAGAAACATTTCTTATTATTATCAGTGTTGAAAACAGTTGCTGCGTATTGTAGTGTGAAACATTATAAACGACTTTTAGTGTCATGTTTGATTAATTTGTAACACTTTACAATGTTTCATTAGTTAACTTTAGTTAATGTGTTAACTAACATGAACTAGCAATGAACAAAACATTTGTTACAGTTTTTATTGATCTTTATTAATGTTAGTTAATAAAAATTCAGCTTTGTTAGTTTAGTTCACAGTGCATTAACTAATGTTAACAAATACAACTTTTGATTTTAATTATGTATTACTAAATGTTGACATTAACTTTAATTTACATAAATGCTGTTGAAGTATTTTTCATTCTTAATTCATGTTAACTAAAGTAGTTAACTAATGTTAACTAATGAAACCTTGTCAAATGTAAATAATTAATTGAATGCATATTTGCTGAATAAAAGTATCAAGTTCTTCAAAAAATAAAAACAAAACAAAAGATCAGTGACCCCAAATTTACAACGTTAGTGTCCTAAATTTTGGTTGCAATATTATAAATATTTATAAAAATACTTATATTTAAAAATATAAAATATTATAATTCAGTTCAGGTCAGTTTATTTCTTAAGCACATTTAATGACAGCAACAAGGCTGACCAAAGTGCTTTAAAATAAAAAAAATAAATGACCAAAAGATAACAGACAAAAGGAAACAGAGAAGAACAAAATAAGACATTACAATGTATTAAAAGCCAACGAAAAGAGATATGTTTTAAGACTAGATTTAAATGCAGATAAAGTAGAAGCAGCCCTAATGTAGTCTGCAAGGCTGTTCCATAAAGTGGGACCAGCCACAGAAAAAGCTCTGTCACCCCGACACTTTCAGCAAGTTCTTGGAATTTGTAGTAAGTTTTGATCTTCAGACTTTAGGCTTCGTGAGGGATTATAGGGTTGGAGTAAGTTAGACAGATAGCTCTGTGTTTGATTATGTAAAAATTCATAGACAAGAAATATGATTTTAAACTCAATTCTATAATTAACTGGCAACCAATGTACATCTTTCAGAAGGGGAGTGACATGCATAAATTATTTACAGTACATCCTTTCAGAAATCGTGCATCTGCATTTTGAACCACATGTAAATGAGAAATTTGAGACTTAGATATACCATTGTAGATGGAGTTGCAATAATCCAGCCTAGTCGTAATAAAATCATGGATTGCGACTTCCAGAGACTTCTCGGATAGTAACGGCTTAATTTTAGCAAGCAAGCCGAGATAAAAGAAACTAGAACCAATCAGACAGTTAATGGGCCCTATTTTAACGATCTGAAACGCAAGTGTCAAAGCGCAAAGCGCAAGTAACTTTGTGGGCGGATCCAGGCGCTGTTGCTATTTTCCCGGCGGGATAAATGCCTCTTGCGCCTGGCGCAAATCTAAAAGGGGTTGGTCTGAAATAGCTTCATTATTCATAGGTGTGGTTTGGGCGTAACGTGAAATAAACCAATCAGAGCGTCATCCAACATACCCTTTAAGAGCAGGTGCGCATGTTGCATGGCGGATTGTTATTATTATGGCGCCGAGGAGATCGATGTTCTCGTCAGGGCCGTAAAAGAAAGAGAAGTGACATTGGGGATGGGACAAACCAACCCAAATCAATAGAAAAAAATATGAGAAAGCTCAACTTAACTGGTAAGTTAAAGAGTAAGGTTTTTAATGTACTTACATTATAGTAAAGGTGATTTCGCAGTCTTCAGATTTTTTTTTCCTGGTTCTTGACGGACAAACTAATTTGTCAGATGTCCTTATATACATATGTGTCTTGCCACTATTGGGCAATCAGGTCTGATCCGTCATTACTAAAATTTGCCTGAAAAATTTGGTTAAATGTGTAAGCTATAGATTTATGCCTATTTTTTCACATCTTCATGGACACCACAATGATTTCCCTCGTCTGGTAGGCTAATATTTTTCCTTGTTATAATGTATGATTTGCAAAAATAAAAACTGCTGCATCTGTGTTGATGAGAGAATCAAAGTGTATGCGCGTTGTTCACCCGCTACATTATGGCTAAGCATGCGCGCTTAAAATAGCATTATGAACAAAGCGCAACGCGCCACTGACTTTAGACTAGGTTTTTTCTGGTCAGTGGGGCAATTGTTTTATAGAACAGCAAAATAGCATGAGGGAAAGTTTGTGCCGGAACACGCCTCCTCTTTGCGCTGAACGCCCCGGGGAGCGCAAGTGTATTTCTTAGTTAACCGACCTGTGTCTGTGGAGGGAAAAGTCCGCCTTGCGCGGGTGCAAAATAGGGCCCAATATGTTTATTAAACTTAAGAGAATTCTCAAACTCCACAACCAAATTCATCACAAAAGAAGAAACAAAAGGTTGTAGATATCCAAGATCAATCTAGTTACTTCCCGGAGAAACAGAGGGGCCAAAAACCATTACCTCTGTTTTATCTGCATTCAAAAAAAGGACGTTTTTAGAAAGCCAATATTTAACCTCATGCATACAGGCAAATGTAAAGTTTAAAACACTTTGATAGTGCCGAGCCACGGGCAGATCAATTTAAGTATCGCCAGCATAACAATGAAACAAAACCCCATGTTTCCTAAAAACATAACCTAGGAACCCAGGATAATTATTATATGTACAATTATATTTGAAATAAATTATTATTATTACTATTTATATAGTATTATTATAGACTGACCTCCTGCAGTAGACAGGGAAGATTTTATGACAATTCATCTTTTTTTACCCTTAAATTTGACTTTTTTTAGAGTTTCAAGTCCTGTACCATCTTTTGTGGAAGGTGCCAATGGCTGCTATTACACCCCTAGGGACTTTTCATAGAATCTTCGGTGTCTTTGAAGGGACTTTGAATCTTTTTGCTTGAAATTGTGGTTGATTTCTCCACCACCGAAAACCTCTCGAGACTGCAGCGAAAGACTCAAACCCTGAAGACATTGAAAACAGAAAAAAGCAATTTTGACAAGTTCAACTCCCCCATTGCTTTTGCCCTTTCTTTAAAGTGAGCGTGGACAATGTGAACAATGTGGACGGTTTCCAAAACGGAGAACGTTTTTTGAGAGCATGACAGTTATTTAGGCAATAGAAATATAGCAATGAAGCAATATAGACACAATTGCGAATGACCAACAGTGATTATCACATATGCATTTGAGACATTTACACTGCTGAATTCAGTCTTTTGCACTCATCTTCACCTTCCTCAGAGAACGAATCATCATACACACGGTTTCCCACTTAATCAAACTTCTTTCACTGCCATAATTAAATCTTTTCTCGATGGTCCACACCCTCTCAAATGGCTGATTCTATGAATAATCTTCATCCAGACACGAGCATCTGCTTTGTGTGCAGCTGTGTTTGTAATTAGCACACAAGCATCAAAATTACGCGTTTTCGTAGCCACCTGCTGTCCAAATCCAGCGTCTTACATTCTTGGTGACATGGGTTCTTTTGTTCAGGTAATGGACACCTGAGTCACATCATGCATTTAAAAAAAAAAAGTTTAGCTTGAAGCAATTTTGGCCTGTGGGCGGCGTCGGTGGCGTGTTGCCATGTGACAGACATTCACCAGAGCGTCGGCGTGCGCACACGCTGGGAGCAGCGTGACGTTCTCAGAAGAATCGTACACATTGTTTCCACCGCTGCTATGAGCCACGCAGTCTTCAAACAACCTTGTGGCGGCCCACTGATCTTTGTTTTTCTCTTTCTTCTCTGTTCTGAACTTCTCTTTCAGTGCCACGGGCAGAAATTGAATCCCTTTCCCTTAAACACCACCCCTACCGAGACCGAAGACCACGTCAAGTCTGTGTGGGTTATTTTAATGCGCCACGTTTGAGAAAAGAAGTTTCCCCATTTGTGTGTGTATTTGTGTACATTGAAATAAACCCAAACACAGCAGGGCGCAGACCACTAATGAATTTCCACTGTGGGAGCTAATTAATAGGGATGACAAGAGCTGTATTTGATCAAGAGAATGCTGGGTGACAAGCTGCAGAAGTGAGTCCTGAGGCACCGAGTTCAGCCACCGTTTGCGTGAAGAGCGTGGCATGATGATATGATAAAGACGGCATCTTCAGGCAACACTTACACTCATTACCACTCGCTTTTTTTGCCATTCACGGGTCAACTCTCTTGCTAGCCAGCGACGGAGAAATGCCCTGCCGCCATTCCCGGGCTCCCTATCCCAAGTGTCCTCGCTCAGATCTGCCCGTCTTCAGTTGTTTGCTGAGCCTTGGTTACTTTTACAGACACTGGGTTCATGTCTCTAGCAGATTACAGCTAAATGATTAGAGAAGGAGCGCTCATTAAAATGCCACAGTTAGCCCGTGGTGCTGTTCACACTCTTTTAAGTTATTGTGGTGAACTGTCACACAGCTTGTACTGAGGGCATTAACGAGTCTTAGGACACAAACTTCAGCTCTCGGGAGTCATTGCGCGTGTAATGAGAAGTTGTAGCATTATCAACTGTGAAATGTGAAAACAAAGTTTGGTCAAAGATGATTGCATAATATGAGCATGCGGATTAATCTTCATTCATGCATGAATTATTGAATCACAAAGGGAAAAAGTGTTTCTATTTACTCTAAATCTTTGTTTATATCGCACATTTATATTGTTCTCTGTTGCATTATTTCTACATGATCTAAGCAACAATGTTTAAAGTTGAAAAAAAAAATATATATACTATAATATACTATGCCCTAAAAGTATGTACTTTTTATGAAGAAAAAAAGTGTGTAGCAAAATAGTAGGCAAGCTTTGGGACATACAGTACTACTTCGTCATAATCAGTGCTGCTTAATACTTACAAATTGTAGTCGGTTACTGATTCCAAATTACATGACAAAAATTGTAGTTAGTAACAATCTATTACATTACACACATTAGGTAATATGATCTGACTACTTTCTGATTACTTTTAAATTACTTTTGACCTAACTCATTTATCATGTTGAATTAAATAGAATAATATTGTACCATAAAAAACCCAAGAGAATATATATATATATATGTATAATTTATTCCATTCTTTATCAACAGCATGCATTAAGTCAGGGTTTCCCAGAATGGGGTTCATGATGGAACTGCAGGAGGTTTGTGAGTTTAATGAAAAGCTAATAATTAAATAAATCATAATAATTTTAAATTAAAATAATACAACTTTTAATAAAAATGTGTTTTAAAGACAAAAGCCTTCCAATTACATAGCAATACATGGTTAAGCGACTTACAGATTGACAATTCAAATAGTAATTAATGTGATCCACAGGAGTTGATTCAATATACAATGCTGAAATGTTTAGAAAACACTCCTTAAAAGTGAAATGATGTGCAGTGGTCAAATGATGCTTTGTGGCCTCTCAATTTTCTGATTACAAGTATTTTAAAACATAAAATAATCTGATTACAAGTACTCCATTTTTGTAATCTGATTATGTAATTCTGGTTACATGTAATCAGTTACTACCCAGCACTAGTCGTAATTGCGTTCTGTCAATTAGTTAATTGCATCCTGTCACCCTTTAAACTGCAGCTGTCAATCATCTTGTCACAGTTAAAATCCTCCACATTCGATTTAATTTAATTTTCTACCGTATCTGAGAGAAATGTTGTAGCACGTTGATCTGCCAGTTGTGTGTTTGCATGATGATGCATTTGAAGGTTAATGACCAAACGTATCTTTTATAAAATTGTTGTGTTGCAGATGAAATATAATGTGGATAACATGGAATAAATGTTTTGTGTTAAGTTAGATACTGATTTTTTTTTTGTGTGTGTGTAATTTAGTGTTTTTATTTATTTTGATAAAGTTTACACAATATTTTGCAATATAAGAAAGAAAACTTATACAACTACTAATTCCCCTCTAGAACCCTCCCTCCGTCCCTCCCTCCGCACTTCGGGACATTGAGCAGTATCCAAATAACAAGGGATAAATAAAATTCATCCAGAGATAGACAAATAAATTAGCCTTAATGATAACACCCACACGTAGCTGCAGATTAAGTAGCCAAAAATTCCTTGACTGTAGATATCCAGTTCTTCCACATCGAAATAGTCCTAGGGTCAGCGTGATTGGTCACGCTGTGACCGCTGTGACCAATATCTCCAATAAAGCGTGAAGCCAATGTTTAATAGAAAGGTCATGTGGAGGTTTCCATCGTTGAACCAGTAACTTCTTTGCAGCGGTCCTGGCAGCTAACCAGAATTTCTGTACCTTCTCACATAGAGGAAATTGAGAATTGTCATTCAACAATAAAATAACTGGATCTTTGGGGATACAAATCCTCGAAGTAAGTTAGATACTGATTATTAATCACTCAAACCCCTTAACCGTTGTTCTCCAACATCCGCCATGTTTGTAGTTTTTTTTAAAACACGTTTTAGTTGTGTTTGTAGTTACTCTGTAGTTTATAGAATGCGCAATGGGTTGTGGGTAATATTAGCCATTAGACTGTGTATGGATCTGCACTTTGAAATGTACTCATTTTAACATACTATGATTTGGGACACACTAATTCTAATTTCAAATACTATTTAGAATGGATAGTATGTGAATTGAGAAGCAGCACATGACATGGAAACCTCATGCTGTTTTGGTTGAATACATCACACCCTGAATGGTTAAAATTGCTTTTTAAGGTCTGTCCACTGTAGAGACATACAATTAAAACAGAAAATTAGTGTTGAATTCATTAGGCAAAGAGGATCATCTGTTAATGTCCTGTAGATTTCTGGCACACACACAATTTAAGTGTCAGAATAAAGAGCATGAAGATTATCTACAATTATGAAAACTTGGTAATCTGGATTTTCAATTTTTCTGCTCATTTTCATGTTGGTGGCAGAATGTTTCACAAAACACATGTTTCTGTGAATGTCCAACCTCATTTCTTGAATCGAAAAGGGAAGTGAGGACTGCAACTGAAGACAGGTAGTGTTTTAATGAACACCCCAATCCAAATATGTCTAGTAACAGGTATGTCGACAACTACACGTTTTAAAGACTTATTGTAGAGCTTTGGTTTCCATGACAACAGGTGAAACCCATTGGAAGGAGTGTTTCTTTGGAAAGGTCAGTGATGAGTTTGTGTGTGCTGTGTCTGATTTTTTATTTATTAATTTTTTTTTGGTGTGTGTGAAAAAGTGTGTTTGTATGTTTTGGGGAAACATGTTTTTGTTTCTTCGGCGTAATTATTCTAAGAATCTGAACCTGGACTTCTAAAATTAATAAGTACAACGTGTTGCTGTGATGTTTAATATGATCGGGATAAGCACAGAATTTAAATGAGTCCATAAATGAATCCATATACAATTAATGAACCAGAGAATATTTACCAACCTTAAAAGGTGACGTGATTCTTTCAGTCATCAGTGTAAAATACACCACTGATACACCATCATGACATCGTGTTTGCACTGTCACTTATGATGAAAGCATTTGTGAGAGTGTAGAAATCGATGCTCATCGCTGCAACCTTTCATACGACGGGAGTAGATCTAAATATAATGCTATAATCAACACTTTTCACGATTAGTTAATCTCAAGAGCTGTAATAGTAAAATCTAGTAAAAGTTTTTGAGAGCGTTCCACGTGTATTACTGTACAATACTAACATGTGTAATAATAATTGAATATGCAAAGATGTTAGCCAATCACAGCAGTGGGCGTTTACATTTAAGTCTACAGCAGACATGCCCCTTCCAACAGAGCATTCAGGGTAGAAAATGCCCTTTAATTTCTAAATTATGACCACGTTTGGTCTACTAACATAAGTGCACCTCAGGAAACATTATAAAAAAATGTAGTTCATGGCCCCTTTTAAAAAAATGAGTCTTAAATGAAATCAGTTGCCATTCTTTTCAATGGCTCCTTTCTGTCCAAATTAGAATTACTGTTGGTATAAAATAGGAGTTTGTGTACTTTTTAATTGATCATGGCAGCAGTAATTCATCAAACGATGGAGTGGTGCTTTTTAAACAGGCATATATCCAGATGCATATTGTAGTTTCAGCACAGTTTCAGCATTTTAAAGAGTCACTTCAGGTGTCTGGATCACAGTGTGGAGTGATGCTGTAAAGTCAAGAATGCTAAATTTGGTCATCTGCAACAAACTTCCCTAACCAAGCACAGAAGTGCATTAAACAAAATGCGTAACATTGGATAGTTCACCCAAAAATTATCACATCATTTACTCACGCTCAAACCAGGTGTATATGACTATTTTCTTCCAGACAAACACAATTAGAGTTACATTAAAAAATATCCTGGCTCCTCCTAGGTTTATAATGATAGTGAATGGCGCTTCTGATTTTGAAGTCCAAAAAAGTGCATCCATCCATCATAAAAGTAATCCTTATGACTACAGGGGGTTATTAAAGGCCTTCTGAAGTGAAGCAGTGGGTTTTTGTAAAAATAAATAAATAAATGAATAAAATAAAATTAAATCCATATTTAATACTTTATGAACTAAAATAACTAGCTTACTGCAGATGAAGTTGACTTGCGCCATATGAGTAACCCCTGACGTAATGTAGGAGTAGCGTAAGCTTAGGTGAGAGTTTAGACTCATCTTGCAGTTCAAACAAATAGGGCTGGGCAACAAACTCAAGCTCCTCTTCTTTTATATCGAAATCCTCCAATATTTATCTTTTAATATTATAGTTTTAGACTTTTTGTGACCGGTGTTTTGTTTTGCTCTATCCTCTGCGCTTCCGAGTTCGTCAATATGTCATGCGTCAGGTCAGGGGTTAATCTTTTGGCTCAAGCCGATTTGCGTAGACCGTCTGCTGGAAGAGTTATTTTAGTTTATAAAGATGTAAATAATTATATTTTTCTTACAAAAACCTATTGCTTCACTTCAGAAGGCCTCCCTGGAACCGTATGGATTCCTTTTATGATTGGTAGATGCCCTTTTTTTGGACTTCAAAATCAGGACCGCCATTCACTCCCATTATAAAGCTTGGAAGAGCCAGGATATTTTATAATATAACTTCGATTGTGTTTGTCTGAAAGAAGATATTAATTTACACCTAGGATGGCTTGAGGATGAAATCATGGAATAATTTTCATTTTTGGGTGAACTGAAAACAACACATTCATTCTTAGTGTCTTGCCTGACTCTAAACTGAAGCAAAATACACATGTATTATTTTTAAAGGATGTTTACAAATTTAAAAAATCCTGTAAGATGTCACATAATTTTTGTCACATCAACTTTTAAATAAGATGAAGTGAAAATTGCACTGGTACAGTATATTGCAACACAAGGACATGTCCTCTTCATATTCAAAACACAAACGTATAACACACAAAAAAAGCTAATTATTAATTCCCTCATTCGTTTACATAACTTGAGCGCCCTACTTTTTGCTAATACTGCTTGTGGCTAAAAGGATGTTGTTCTGTATACATGTGTTAGCGTCTCTGTGTCATCATGTGTGTGCGTTTCTGTGCTTGTGCGTGGCACCCCGTGACAAACGCCCGGTAAGCAGTAATTCGGGTCAGAGTGTGACCATTTCTAATGAATCTCCTAATACTTGTTCCTTCCGATGCTTATCTGTCCCACTTTCACATCATTCTGTTATTTCATGATTGTTTACAACCCATTAGCATTTGCATGGCTCTCAAATAACGCGTGCGCAGCTATTTCATCGTCGCCTCACAAGGCGAAATAGCTGTGACAGCGCAGAATGTTTATTTAACGTGTCGATGGCGGCGGCAAAGAGGTAATTGAGAATTGATTTGACCATAATGGCTTTTCATATGTTCCCTAAAGAATGCTGATGCCGCCTGATTAAGCCGTGAGACGGCAATTTGCCACTTAATGGGGTCTGCCCTCGTCCTTGGCACAAGACAAACTGACAATGTGAGAAGTGGTAATAGCGGGACAGTGTTCAGGGGTGTCGTCCGCATCTGAGTCATTGTACAGAGCTCTGTGGTTTAATCTGTTCTCGCTCTTGTCACCTCAGATCATCCGCTTTGTTGAGTGAAGTTTCTTAGTTCCAGCTTGCTGCACATGCTCAACGACTGCAGCAGAAGCTGATGATACTAACTCCTGAGCACATTTCCTGAGCCTGCAATGTTACAAGTGCACTGTTTGTTTCTTTCAACTAAAAATGTGGAAATGAATGATACTTTGTTCAAGTAATACTAAGCACAGATGTTACTCATAAGAATGAGAGAATCCAAGGCTTGAGAATCTCTAGACTCCTTTATTGTATCTAGTTTTAAATCGGAGGTTGGGGGCTGTAATGTTGTTTGAGATTTTTTGTTTATTTAGGGCTGTCAAAGTTAATGTGTGCACTTTAGATATTAATTAAATATTTTAAACATAATGATTTTAGCATTCACATTAACCAAAGTTGGTAATATTGATATTGTACTACTTTTTTTTGAAGAATTATATTAATTGCATATTGACAGCACTTCTGGGGTTGGACAATGAAAACTGAAACATCTGGTTTTAGACCACAATAATTTATTAGTATGGTGTAGGGCCTCCTTTTGCGGCAAATACTTGATGAATGACAGATACAATTCCTTCACAGTGGCGAGAGTGATTCTGAGCCATTCCTCTTGTGATGCTGGTGGAGGGAAACGTTTTCTGACTTGCTCCTCTAAAATACCCCAAAGTGGCCCAAAAATATTTCGATCTGTTGACTGTGTAGGCCATGGGAGATGTTCAACTTCACTTTCATGTTCATGAAACCATTCTGTCACAAGTCTTGCTGTGTGTATTGGTGCATTATAATGCTGATCCGAGCACCCCCTTCAGGGTACAATGTTTGAACCATTAGGTGCACATGGTCCCTCAGAATGGTTCGGTAGTCCTTGGCAGTGATACGCCCATCAAGCACAGTAGGGAATGCCATGATATTGCAGCCCAAACCATCACTGATCCTGATCCACCCCCATGCTTCACTCTGGGCAGCGACAGTCCTTGTGTTAAGCCTCTTTAGGGCTTCTCCACACCATAACTCCCACGGATGTGGGAAAGACAGTGAAGGTGGACTCATCAGAGAACAATACATGTTTCACATTGTCCACAGCCCAAGATTTGCACTGTTGGCACCAATGAAACGACATTTGGCATTGGAACAAGTGACCAAAGTTTTGGCTTTGCAGCCCAACCATGAATATTGACTCTGATTGGCCATCAGCCCACACATGTAGGTGTGAAACCTCTGTATAACCAGTGAAACCAGTGTTTCAGTTTCATTGTCCGACCCCTGTAGTTTTTAACAATAATAAATAAAAAAAATAAAAATGCTTTGTTTGTTTGTCTGTGAATAGTTAATAAAATGTAAATATGAAATGTAAAATACATATTTTCCATTTAATTTAGTTGTAATATCCCACTTAATATTTTTCTGACACTGTATAAATGGGTGTTATGTATTAAAATATATTAATGACTTTCTATTTTGCGAAGAGGTCCCTTGTCATTAGCATCAAACTTTTAAACCATCCTGATCTAGGTCTAACTAATAACAGGTTACGGAACAAATTAATATCTCATTAAATAAATCATGGGTTACAAAATATCCAGTGTAAAATCCAAGACCACAGTCGTTTCAGTCTGTAGTGAAAGAGAAACTGTGTCTGAACATCCTATACTCTTTTGACGTACTGCATATTCTGTAGTCTGGAAGTAGGCATATTTCAAGAACCTAAACTATTACTTTTGTTATGAACCTTTATGATTTGTTGTTTGATTTAATGTGTAGTTCAGCCATGAAACTCTAGATGGCGCAGGCTGATGGCCCTTTATATGCAGTCTGCTAGCAAACACATCATTTACTAAATGGCACAAGCTGATTTGCTTCCCATTGAAATTGCTTGCTAAACATATAAATATTCGGTTTCAGTACAAGTTCTTCTAAAATCCCCCAGCTCCACCTGTCTAGATCAGCTACGGGATTTATATGTGCCTATTCATACAGCAGCAGCATATCTTACATGCTTACAGCAGCGTGTCTGTGTGTGTATTGGCAGTAACAATTTTATTCTTGTTTTGCAGCAGTGTGTAGCGAATAGTCCACCAAAACATCCTAAAACTGTTTAAAGAGTTGTCATGATTGAAATAACATTAACTCATAATTTATGTCGATTATTAAGGTCAACATTTGTTGATTATTAAAGTGGAAAGACTTAAACATTAAATTGGCTCTGTCAAAAACCAGTTACAGAAAGAAAAATGAATAGCAGGTCGTACAGTATAACAGGTTGAGTAAATAATATGCGCCAGTGATGCAATGCACAGCTGATCTTTTCTGTTTGCATGTTGCATTCATCAGGTTGCCTCATGCATAGGCACACTTTAATTACAATTTATGTGCTTACATGCTTTAGTCTACACATAAATTATCTTTTTTTGTTGTTGTTGTTACATAAATTATGTTTCTGGCGTACTCAACACACGCTTTGTTTGCACAGAAACACTCTGAACTGAAATAAATCCAATGCAGTATGCTTGGCATGTTACCTCAGTATGGACATCCTTAACATTCCCCACGAATAACACACAGGACTTGAGAAGGGTTTTTATGAGCAATGCATTGATCTCACAGCGCCAGATTGTTCAGTAAAAAAGAACAACTGGGCTTTCTGTTCCTCGTTATTTCTTTGATTTCCAAGGTCTTTTAATTTTAGTTAATTTTCATTTGTGTGTGTGTGTGTTTGTGTGTTCACTGCATTCGTTGTTTTTATAATTTGCTATCCTTTTATCCTTATTTCATTTTTCATTACAAGCTTACTTTGATGACGAGGATGAAGATCTGTTTGGTGATTACTATTTCAGTAAGTTACAATTATGTTCATGTGTTTGCTGTGTATTTATATATTTATTTTTACATTAACGTAAACACTCACCAGCCACTTTATTAGGTACACCTTGATAGTACAGATTTTTACCCCCTTTTACCCTCAGAACTGCCCTAATTATTCGTGGCATAGATTCAACAAGGTGCATCAGAGGAAGATACACTGTGGTCATAAAGGGATGGACATGGTCAGCAACAAAACTCAGGTGGTGTTTAAACAATGCTCAATTGGTACTAAGGGGCCCAAAGTGTGCCAAGAACACCCCCCCCCCCACACACACACACACACATTACACCCCCACCCCCAGCCTGAACCATTGATACAAGGCAGGATGGATCCATGCTTTCATGTTGTTTACGCCAAATTCTGACCCTACCATCTGAATGTCGCAGGAGCAATTGAGACTCATCAGACCAGGCAATGTTTTTCCAATTTTCAATTGTCCAATTTTGTAGAGCCTGTGTGAATTCTTGCCTCAGTTTCCTGTTCAGGAAGCGGCACCAGGCGTGTCTTCTGCTGCTGTAGCTCGACGTGTTGTGCGTTCAGAGATGCTCTTCTGCAAACCTCGGCTGTAATGAGTGGTTATTTGAGTTACTGTTGCATTTCTATCAGCTTGAACCAGTCTGGCCATTCACCTCTGGCATCAACAATGCAATTTTGCCCACAGATCTGCCGCTCACTGGATATTTTCTCATTTTCTGACCGTTCTCTGCAGAGATAGTTGCACGTGAAAATCCCAGTAGATCTGCAGTTTCTGAAATACTCAGACTAGCCTGTCTGGCACCAACGACCGTGCCATGTTCAAAGTCACTTAAATCACAGTTCTTCCCTATTCTGATGCTCAGTTTAAACTTCAGCAGATTATCTTGACCGTGGGCGAATCCCAATCGGAAGTGAGCATCCTTATGCCCTACTCACTCCGACGGGCAGAGCCCTTGAAGTGGGATTTTGGCGGGAGTAGGGCACTTGTGTGTCATAATGAAGTGGTTAGGAACACGCTTGGCGAAAGGAGCAATGAAATGTTACTATGACAACGCAGCATGGCGCCTATCACCCCATTAGCTGTCCTTAAAAAACAAATTTCTTGTTATTGCAGTTAATATAATTGTTGCCAAAAAATCTGTGTATGTGTGTCTGAGTATATTCCCTCTCTGCTCTCATCTTTAAAACTCTTTTTTGGACCCTGCATGTAGTGACATTTACTTGACGTATTTACTATTTAACATATTTTATACATGGAACTTCATATGAAATGTATTACAAAAATGTTTGTAATATGTCACAAACAATAGAAAACAACTTACATTATTCTGTTAAACTTTAACTGGAACTCCTCTGCCATCTAACTTTAAAATTAATCGCAAGGATTCGCCACCCTGGGTCACATGACTATAAACGATAAAATGCCTTCTTTGAAGTGATCATGGCATTGTACCCTTCGCTAACATACTTCTGGAAGGGCCCTTCAAATAGCATCCCCTTCACGAAGTGCCCTTCAAGGGGGCAAACATTCCATTTGGAATTCGCCCCATGTCTGCATGCCTAAATGCATGTGATTGGCTGATTAGTTATTTGCATATACTAGCAGTTGAACAGGTGTACCTAATAAAGTGGCCGGTGAGTGTATATACATATTTTATAGATACATAATTATTTTGGTATTTTGGTGTGTAATGGGAATCATGGGTGCCATAAAATATCTTTATTCAGCTTTCAAATTTGATAATAAGCCATTTTAATTAATTAAAATTCTTTTATTGAATTTTCAGACTAAGCTATTAGTGGAAGTGCTACAAATTGGATGGCGGCGGGTTTGCTTTTGGTAAAAATAATAGTATTTTGTGTCCGAAAAATTCCCTTCGTCAAATCACCTTTTAACTGTTCATTTCTATCCCTGTTGAGAGCTGACAGATTGCTGCCTTCATCATAAAGCTCTCATTAGAAACTTCATTAATCACAATGCCTTAAACAAGCCCAAAGCCAATTAGCCTCACATGGCATAAAGCCAGACTCGTCAGTCTATTTCTCTCAATAACATGAGTAACTGTCTTTGAAAAGTCATTATAAAGTGACTTTTTTTCGATGGCATTCAAACCCTGAAAGGCCTATCTTACAAACAGAAAAACCCTGTTAGACCTCACGCGTGTTTGTGTGTGTGTGTTTCCATTTTAAAATTACACAATTAACCTTTGATCGACTTATATGAAAGTATTTGAATATTCAGTGTAATCTGCCCTTTTGTTGCTGTGGTTGTTAGTGTTGTTATTGCAGATTTTTTTTTTTTCATGGAGGTTAGCATACGTTCCCACAACAAACCTTGAATATGATTTTCAAAACAATTACCCGTGACTCTCATGTTAATAAAATTCGTTTTTCTTATATTGAATTCGTCCTTCGTTTTCTCACATTTGAACAAACTTCCCATTTGACCTCAATATCAACATAATGAGCTTCAAAATGAGTGTGAAAGAGGTCAGGAATAATATCCGTTCATAATGGCATCTGTGGTTGGCACTCAATTATGAAGCGATAGTCTCATTTTCACCACTTCTACAGTGAGATTGCATAGACATAGAAGTGAAGTGGTGTCTTAAGAAGATTTAAAGAAACATATTCTTCTCCAAGGAACCATAAAAAGGAGAGCGTGGATGATATTATCATAGTAAACCTATCTACCTGCTGCTAGCAATTTCCTTGAAACTGTTCCTATTAAGTTAACTTACAGCATGCCCTTGTCGGCTTCCGACAGTCATCATTTTCCAGAAGGAAACATGCCGTCTGGAACGATGAAACTTGCAGCATGCGAAGACGTGATAAATGTTTGTGCTGAGAAACATGGGAAATGAAGTGAGAGCTGCAAGGTCCAAACAATCTGTATATGTGCACATAATACTTCACCAACCATGATTTTGACCTTACTAAAATGTTGAAACCGTTAAAATATAAACAAGCTATGAAGAAATGGAGCTGCAGGCCAATTTGTGTTGATTACGAATTGCAAGAGAGATTTATGAAAGATATTATAAAATACCCACCAGAACTGTTAGTGGGTTTGTAAGGGCCAATGAAGTAGAGTTTATTTTACCGTACACAGACTAATGCACCATATGATTCACTCTTTGATTGTATCATCTTAATATTGTTTTGTATATGAAATATTTTCTCTGTCGCTCAGTCCCCCTCCTCCCTTTTTCTTGTTCTCAAGCTCACAGACGTTCAGTGTATTCAAGCCCGAAGGTCATATGATAAGAGACGGGTTTGTGCTGCACATTTGGAGTTCATTTTGCCCCAGTGTTATTGCCCTGGCAGCACATTAAAGGGGCTTTCGGATAGCTCTGGAGCGACACATGGGCCATGGCTCCATTCATATGACTCCAAGCCAGAGAAAACATTCATATCTGGATTTAAATCCGTAGTCAGTTACGTAATGTCTAAATGTTCTATTTTGATATTTGCACATTTGTCACCATTGCTTCAACACTTAAAAGGACGAAAAACACGCAACATCATGCGTGGATGATGACACCTCAATGTGTCATAAATGAAATGCAAAACACATCGAGACATTTCTTTTAGCCCACTCGCACTGTGCCAAGTATGAAATCATCTGTCAAGTGGGGCTGTTTGTTGTGAGAAGATTATTGGGTTTATTCTGAGAACTTGAGTAGCCTGTAGAGTGGCTCAAGTAATGGCTGTTTAGGAGAAAACGCTCTTTAAATAACTTCACATGTACAGTCTTTTTGAATCGGAAGTTGCGGACGACTTTACTTCAGTATTGTAATTTATTTCTTATGTGTTAAACGGACTTGAATTTAGACATCTCTAGCTCACAGCAGACTTTAGGGGAGTGGTCACATGTTTCGTTCTGTCATCAGAGAAGGAATGCCATTCCAAAGGGGAATCAAGTTTTTAGAATTTTAACCAAAGATTATGAAGACAAAGTATTTTTCTGCGTATTAACTTGCATTCATTTTTTCACCACAACACTAGTCAGTCTTTCCAGAAAAATGCGGCGTTTTTTTGTGATTGTTGCGGGCAAAAATCCTTGATTAAGCGACACGTTTTCTTAAAAAATGTGATGGAATATGCGGGATATTTATGCACTTTTATGCAATGAAATTGCGGGAACATGCAAAAATTGCTGGAAAACTGCGGTTTGCTGAAAAAGAGAAAAAAAAGTGATTCCCCCAACACCCTGTTCTCACTAGGCTAGCTACTACCTTAATGTAAAGAGTCCTTTCTTATTACTTCCTATGATAAGCAAGCATACTGCATCACAGAAAGTGCTGGAATATTTCAGTTCATCTTGTTTTATTTCAGACCTTAATAAACACATGGCTCAAACTTACAAAACATTGAGTCAAACAGGTTCTGTAGCTTTGCAAAAGGAATATGCTACAACTTCTGTAAAAATTAATAAATAAAATATAAAAAAATAAAGTGTGCTCCTGTTTTACAGCTTTTCGATGATGTTCACGTCGCGTAATTACGTCACTTCATGGCGTTCCCATGGCAACAGGGGAAAATGGCTGCTCTTGTGTGAAGTAAACGCAACATTTTTCAACTTTCTGCTAAGATATATGTGACTTTGTTTGCAACAAAAATGCGGGGATTATGAAATCATGCAAGACCCGCATATTTTGCGTGGAAATCGGCAATTTATGAGGCGAAAGTGCAGCGTTTTTGAAACAATGCGACCCCCGCATAATTATGCAGACTTTGGATGATTATGCATTGAATTATCCGATCGCATTATCGCGTTTTTCTGGAGGGACTGACTAGTATTGTGCACTTATAAAATGAATAGGGTCAATTTTGATTACATGTGATTGTATATTAGTGACAGCTGTTATAAACAAGTCATTAAATCATTCATAAAACAATTCATTCAAATACACTGAATTAAACAAGTGATTTTTTTCTTCTTCTGATGACTCGCATATTTCTTATTTCTTGCTTATTGCATTTTAAATAGACTAAAGTAATTAACTTTGTCAGATGCTTGTTGTGTTTTCTGCAATTTCATTTAGGGGAATATTTTAAAACTAATTTTTGTTTACTAACCACCATATACTGTACATGATTTTCTCAAAAATGCAAACAATACATACTGTACATGTTACTCACATATTATTGTAGCACAGTTTATTCTGAATACAGTGTAATCATATTTTAGCCATTAAAAGGTTCTAAGTAACTGAAATAAGCACAAATGTCAGGGCATGTAAAAACATCTTCACGACCCAAAAAACACCTCAGACTCTAGTCGGTTAAACGTGTTATGAATATGAGGGCGGAATGATGAAATACAGATGAAAAATCATATAAGATTATTCAATGAAGGGCCACCTTTCATGTTCACAACCTGTCCAAATTTAATCAAAATTGAACTAAATAGGTCAATCTGGTGAAAATAGATAGGCTAGTTGCAAAATTGCACTCACCCACTTAGAAATCCCCACTTTTAGTCACATCTGAATCCAAATGAACTTATTGTGAAGTGATGTTATGATGAAAATGATTAAATGAAATGAGTGAAATGATTGTTTGTGAGTGAGCTGGATTTTAGCGACTCTACATGTCTGTTGAATTAAAGCTGCATCTCTGCGCCTGCGACCTCCACGACTTCTGTTGTGTTTACAGAGGATCTGAGGACTAAAGGTGACTATTAATGAAAGTTACTAGCTACACACATTTTTTCTGGTGTTCAGTGACACATTCGGTGCGAATCTTTCATCTATTCCTCTCAACTGAACAATAAAATAATAAACAGTAATACAATAATAGTTCTGTTATACAGTCTATCAGCTCACCAGACACCAGTACAAGAAGAAGCAAAGTTATTCACCAGATTTGCTATCATATAGGTCCTTCTGCAGAACTATATCAATTTAGACATCCACCTGATCGATCCGCAGCTCTACAGGTGTGTCGGGCCATTTATCTGTCAGCCGCTAGACAGAGAACAATGCTTGCTGCCTTCTCGTTCTTAAAGAGCCTGTTTTCTAAGGGGATATTTATCCATTAATTCAATTCCCAGAGCTCAGCGCCACAGAAAGCATAGAGTTTCACTCTTCACGCATACATCCTTGGCACACATTTCATTTGTTCTATTCAATGGAAAAAAACTGTTTGAAAGTAAAAAGAAAAACAAAGGAAATGTGTTGATGATTGTAGTGGAAAATAAATAGAAGACAATGGGTTTTTATGGAAGATAATGAGAATGACTGACAACCACCACTGCCATTTGGTGAAGTGCTCTCAAAGATCAATGCCACTTTGCCATACTCTTTTCAATGCCATATTGACAGGATAATCAGAGTGCTATGGAGACACTGCCTTCCTCATGTGATTTCTTTCTTTTTTTTTTTTGCTTGTTATGACCCTCTAACGTGACTCACATCAACAACAACTCAAATGAGTTTTTAATTTAATTTATTGTAATAAATGAAAAAACACTGTAAAACATAATGAATATCCATAAATTATAATGCAGTCACCTTTACCTTTGCTCAGTGAAACTTTGTGGGCGAAATGCATGAGAGTAAAACAATTCCCCATGCAGAACATTTCTAATGATTTTTTATTTATTTAGACAACATCTGCTTTTCCCTGTGGAACACAGAAGCTTGACCTATTTTTTGTACAATGCAAATTTAATAGTTTTGAATTTAACAATTTTGAATTTGGAGTTCTGAATTTCTTCTTCATCTGAAAACTTTCAAAATAAAATCTCAAAATTTAAATGGCCAACTATGACTTATGCCACAATTTATTTAGTTAAAAGGAACATCTAAATTCTATTTTACAAAATCAAATATTTTGTTATTTTTCTAGCTCCATAATAATCCATCCTGAATCAACATGAAAATTCATAAGCTGGTCTTGATTGATTTGCCTGCATTGACATCATTTTATGAGAACTGAGCTGGACGATGACATCACTGTTTTATCCAGAGCGGCTATATATATTTAAATGAACTAAATTAATAACATTTTTACAACAAAAATGAACCATCCCTGAACTTACTTAGGCTGGACTATAGCGCTATTTTCTTCTAGATCTGCTGTACAGCCGAAACAAACTTTGATGCATTATTTTCCTGTTATCACTATAAAGCTGCTTTGAAACAATATGTATTGTAAAAATATCTATATAAATAAAGGTGACTTGTCAGAGAGTGGAATTGAAGGAGGAGCGAGGACCAGAGGCTGTTTAAACAAAACAATTTTCAAATAAATTAAACCAACTTGATTTACATGACAACGCCGTTTGGGGGGATTTTTGAGAATGCAAACTTTTTAAAAAACAGGATTCAAAGTGCAAGTTTTTGAAAATTAAACCATTATCGGCTATCGTGTAAACTACAACAATATGAATTGGTGAAAACAGTGACATCATGTGCATGCATATTACGCATTACTAGGTGCGTAGTGTTTCTTTGCACAAATCGCCAACTACTGCAGGCAGTAGAAAACAGCATTTTTAGTCGTTTTTGCAGATCCGTGTGAACAGGGATGGTTTTGACATGGTTGTCGTCTGTACTCTAAAACCGCAAAGTAAAAACGTTTCCGTTTTTAGAACATTGTTGTGGTGTAAACGTACCCTCAATGATGCAGAGAACAATGGGTTTTATTTGTAATATCAGGGAAGGGTGGGGTTAAGACAATAGACAGAAGAGCCCATGGCACATAGAAACAAACATGACAAGCCATTTGCTTGCACCTAACTTGAAAAAAACAAGAGCACATGTCCGGTGAACACAATCACAAGCCATGTGCTCAAACAAAACATGACACGAACACACAGCCAGTGAGAGCTCTCACCGACTGCGTGTCCACACAAAACATTAAAGCAATCAGCAGATGTAAACACAAACCGCGTGCTATCCAGAGCACAATACGACCCGAGTGAACTCGAAACTGCACACTCATTCAACGAGACCAGTGAACAACAGAAGACAAACACATGGACCATGAATGTGCGATCCCCGAAAGAACCAAAACCAAACTAGACCGAAGTGCCGTGATCCGAACACCACAATCCACACACAAAACTCACGAGGACGGAAGAGCGCACGACCCGAGCGAACTCGGAACCACAAGAAAGTAGGAGTGTCAGTGCTCTGTCACCAAACAAGAATAAACAAGACCGAAGTGACAGAACCTTGACAGGTCTTTTCAACAGTCTTTTTTTCCCATTCTGAACTACAATACTCTTTTATTTTGCTTTTTAATCTTTTCACTGTTTACTTTGTACACTTCCTGCTGTCTTGCTTCCTGGCAACCTGGTAAAATCACCCTTCCGTGACGCTCTCTGCACTGCTGTTTGTGTGGAGGTCAAGGTGGCACAGCACATTTACATTTAATCATTTAGCAGATGCTTTTATCCAAAGCGATTCACAAATGAGAGATACAAGCACCTGCCGCATGTGTTCGGAAGCACATGTTACGAGTATTTTAAAACATCCTTTATATCTCACAATTGCTATTTTTCCAAATTATTGTGATTTTATATCTTACAGTATTTATATATAAATAATTTTTATTTTATTTTATGCATTTGCTAATTTGATTTGAAAAACATTATAAAAATGCTTCATGTATCATATCAGCTATATGAAAACAACATCTGGCATGTTGTATCTGTCTCACTTGGCTTCAGTGAACAGATGATGAGTTGACTCCGAGTGGTAAAGGAAGTCTCTGCATTCCTGGAGAAATGTCCTGTGGTCAGACGCGTCTCCTCTCCCAGAGTCCAAATGGATGATGAAGCTCTTGTGAGCTCTTTGCTGACAGCTTCTGATAATGCGCCCTCTTTATGGAGGAGGCAGAAACTAATGAGAAGTTGAAGGCACTGAATAAATTGGAAAATTGTAGCATAATGATTTTGTCCGCTGGCCTGTTTATGGGTCTGAGAGGGCAGGAGAGAGAGAGAGACTTAACGGGCTTTCTCCGAGGAAGATATATGCACACAGACAAAAAGTCTCGTACCCCACGGAGAGGCCATCCTGAGCGGGTCAATGGCTCCCAGTGAGTCTCCGGCATTGTGTGAGGGCAAATAAAGCCTGGCACAATTTGAAGGCAATTATTATGGAAATGGAGAAGCTTGTGAGTTGTTTTACTGGCGAAATTTGGAAATAGAAATAAGTTACAGAATGAAGTAGTATGCAGCTCTCATTGCTACGCCATTTATGCTAATCTAATGTGTGTCTGCTGTATCAGCACGCATGGGAGGACTTATCGTCTCTTCCTCCACCGGAGTGATGACTGCATGGGCTGCACTGGTGCTCTGATTTCTACTTTACACAAGCGGCCACCCAATTGCAATGGCCTGATAAGAGCCGGAGGGGCAGTTCAGGCCTCGCTCGTGCTCTTCCAGGCCCGGCATCTGCAGAGAGATAAGTGTTTCCTGGCGAGCAGGAGATGAAGGCCCATTCCTTCGACAGCATTAGTGAAAGAGTGATAAGCAGTAGGATATTTTGTCGCCCGCACGGTTTCTATTTCTGCAGCGTTGTGTGGAGTAGCCCCGCCCACTTTGAAATATGATTGGTCCAAAAGCTCCCCTTATATAGCTGTGCATAAAAATTTCATGAAACCCTCCATTTCAGTATAGGTAAGTTCTAGTAGCAGTGCAAAAACACCAAATAATCCTTTTTAAAACCATTTTACATTAACTGTAGAGAGAGAAAAATATGTTTGTATGTATGTGTGTAAATTTTTTGTCTATACAGTGGAAGTCATTGGTCACCAAAACAATTTAGTTACTAATATTCTTAAAAAAAAAAAAAAAAAAAATGTACATGAGGCTTTTCGAGGCATAAGAAGGTTTTTTTTCGGGGGCTATTGGATTTAATTTAACAAAGAAATGTAAATATTTGTATATATATTTACAGCAAAGTATATATTATATCATATAATATAATAAAATATTTATATGCACACATAATTTAACATCAAAAAATGTGATGTTTTTCATGTTTACTCTTTATACAAAAAAAAATAATTTCAAAAACATTTCAATCTGCTGTATTTGTGTTACATTACAGCCGTCTTTTGTCAAGTTTGGACTGAGAGATAACTTGCATGGTGGTAAAGCAGCATGAGTTAAAATCACTTATTAAATCACTTAAAATCACTTATTATTATCACAGACATCCGTGCCAATCGCTTGTTTGCGTTGTTTAGCCCCGCTTACTGTGAAACTTTAATGGTCCAAAGCTGTGCTACAAATAAGTGTATTTTCAAACATTAAGTATCTTCTGATTAGGCCATGTTTTGTGTTTATTGTGCACAGTCAAATGGTTTGTCGCTGAAAACACAGTTCGGACACAGTGTAAGGACTCAGCAGGATTTGTGCAGTGTAGTGTATAAATTTGCCCCTTGCTGGTATGATTGAGTTGATGGAGCATAACAGCAACATTTAGCTTGGCAGCAAGGCCAAGACAGAAAAAATATACTCAGGATTACTCATGATGGAGAAGCGCTGTGGTTACATAATCAACCTTCTTTCCCCGCAAGCACAATTTGAGCGAAAGATGATATGAGGATCATTTAGACACTGTTTACTGTTTCCTTCTCTTAACATCTGTCATGAAGTCCTCATATCCACAAACCCTGAAAGACGACGGGTTCCAAACAAGTTTGTTTAACTCGTCTGTTTGCTTTTGGATCCACAGGCCCATATGGACTTTGCAGAATTTGATTTTTGTTAAAAATTGGTGTAATTCTCTGGAATAGATTTAAATGTGTTGAAGGTGTTTGCCCAAAATTAAAGTGAATAAAAAAAACATTACTGTTTGGGATCAGTATTTTTTTTTTTTTATGTTTTTGAAAGAAGTCACATGATCGATAATGCTAAATTTATCTGATCAAAAATACAATGAAAAGTAATATTGTGAAATACTACTTCTATTTAAAATAACCGGTTTCTATTGTAATATGTTAAAATTTAATTTATTCCTGTGATGACAAAGCTGAATTTTCAGCATCATTACTCCAGTCTTTATTGTCACATGATCCTTCAGAAATCATTCTAATGATGTGGTGCTCAAGAAACATTGTTAAAAACAGCTATGTTGCTTAATATTTTTTGTGTGTACTTTGAGTAGAAAGTTCAAAAGAACAGCGTTTATTTGCAATAGAAATCTTTTTGTAACAATGTATATGTCCTATTGATCAATATAATGTGTCCTTAAATAAAAGTATTAATTTCGTGAAAAAAAAATCATACTGACCCCAAACATTTGAATGATAGAGTATTTTTCTGTAATGCTTTGCCTTGTACTGTAACATGTGCAATGACTATAAAGTTGAATCTAATCTAATCTGATCTAATACACTATATAATAAGCTTATTTCATATGACTCATTCCCTATATTCCGAAGTCTTCTGTAGCCATAGATATAGCTTTGTGTGAAGGACAGACACATATTGAAGTTTTCCACAGATTCCGTGTTGGCCTGCTGATCCGTACGTAATGCGGCACGTAACCCTACCTCACCCTCTCCGTTTGGGACACAGCATGCTGTGACCCTGCAGTGGCCCAGATCTGCTGTTCAATCAGCCTAGAGAGGAGACACAGAGATCCACAGGAACATTCAAAGCCGTACAAGTGCGGCCTCAACAAACGCGCTCTTGCCTGGGGAGCATCTGACGATTCGCACCCCATTGCCAATGTGTAGCACTGAAGATAGTGCTGGCACAGCTTCAGTGTTGAGTGCAGACATATCAAACAAGCTATGTGCTTGTATCCTTATCTTTGTCTCCTTTCTCTCTCTTTCCATCTCTCTTCTCTGTACCTTTTTATGCCTGTATTTCTTTTCCTCATGCCGTTTAATACGTCTGCCAAAAAGCACATTTGCTTTCTCTCAGAAATCACAGGGATCACAGGTAAAGAGGCAGCAGGAGACATAAAGGTGTGCTGCAAACAACTGCTTGAACATGCGTAATTAAGCCCAGCCAGCCTCCTCACAGTCGAGCCGAGCCCTAGAAAGCCTTTTTTACCTACAGTAGTTGATGTTTTGTGTTTTTGTCAGTCTCAATCTAATTTTAGCTTCTCTTTGAGCAAAAGGTTGTTTTTATTCTCACTCGTGCTGTTTTGCGTTCAGATGTAAAACTCAACAGTTGCGACTTGCCACAATAAATGATTGTGCTCTTTATAGAGTCTTGTGAATGTACTAACATGTTAAAACAGGAAGCTTCAAACAAAACTACACAGCAAGTCATTATTAGGTTTGAACATTTTACTGAGGCGCTTCATATAACTTGGAAGCTTTCTTTGCTGAGAATGAATATATTGGATCTTTTTTTATTATTATTATTACAGAATATTACACTTTTTCATCTTTGTCTTGGTAATTTTCTGCCATTCAAACTTTGTTTCGTGGATTCTTTGGTTTTGTGGATTATTCAGCCTTTCACCATGTTCTAACAAGTCATGATAACAAAGCGACAAGTAGGTTCTCCATGTAGGTTCGCATTCATGCTAATTCATGCTGAGAAGCGCCACCCACAGTGAAATCTCATTGGACCAAAGGCTGTATATTAATGGCCCACACCTCAAGAATTTAAACACGTTTTTTTTTTTTTTTTACTTTTTACAGAATCTAAGATTCCATTTTCAAAATTGACTTTCATTACATCAATAGAATGTTTGCAATTTAATAATATTTGCATACTCGACATTTCCGTGGTCTTCTTTCTTGCAGTTTTTTGCATATTAACTTTAACCCTCTGGGGACCAAGAACGCGCCCGCGCGTTTTGCTGTTTTTTTTTTTCACATAGCAGCAACATAGACTTAAAATACTCCGTCATTTATGGTCATATAAATAAAATCAATACATGATTATAAACTATAGAGGGTCTTCTTTTTTTGTGTACACTCACATTAACATCAAAACCTTGTGTTTTTTTTTTAAATAAATAAAATAAACAGGGTGCGCTTTCAGCTCACTCTGTCTCCGCAAAAATCTTTCTGAAACATGTCTGGAAAATGAACGGAAACTCCGCTAATACTTATCACACAAACATGAAACATACGTCTAAAGAATGCTTTAAATTTCTACTTTTAAATAAAACAATTCACATTTAAAACAAATATTCTCCTGCAATGTAATCTGTCTGAAACTAAAGAGAAGTACAGTTTCTCCTGTCTCAGCTCATTATCGTTAATTTGTTCACACCCACTCGCAGAGCGCGCTATTCATAAGATAATGTGTTGAGGCCATTTGCAAAATAGATAAACGCCCCCAGGCAAATGCTGTAAACACACTATATTTTTGAGTCAGATTAAGATTGCGATGCTATGAGGAATAATCCTGGGACATTTACCACAGAAGTGCTGGTTTATTTTCACGTCGAGGAGGAGCAACAGATTCAGCTGAAAACTGTGTTTTATGCTTGTGCTTTGTTCTAATCGCGATATAGAATAACGTTAGTGTCTGTAAACGGAAAAATAGCATACCGTTTAAATGTGAATCATGTTTCTGTGTGTGTGTGAATGAATGAATGAATGAACACACAGATACGCACTGTTACAGAAGAGTAACAGTGTTTCTGCTCATATGTTAAATATATAGTATGTTTTGTCAATAAACTAATCAACTAAGATGTTATAGTGTTTGTTCCAATGCAAGCTATATCAAAATAATGAATCCTCAACTTTGAAATATGTATGATCAAACTAAGACATTTATGGAAAAAGACCATGTTCTTTTCAAGATGTTTCCAACTCTAACTTTGAACTGAAATAAAACCATGTCTATATCGTGAAGGGTGTGTGATAGAAGTGTCCAGACGTATGCACCCTGTATTTTAAAGAAGAATATTTTAATTATTTGCGATACATTATTCATTCACAAAGAATTCAAGGATATTATTCATGTCCCTAAAGGTTGGGGTTTTCCTAGTTTTTTTAATCAAGGCATTAAGATTTTGTATTCCTCTTTTTAGTCAACTTTAGCATGAGTGTGTGTTCACTTATTCTAAGCAGTGTGTGTGTGTGTGTGTGTGTGTGTGTGTGTGTGTGGGTGTGTGTGTGCGCGTGTGTGTGTGTGTGTGTGTGTGTGTGTGTTGTAAATAAATCCAAACTGTTATGTGGGTGGCGGATGAACCCAGGCGCAGACAGTATGCAATCACAGAACATTTATTGTAGACAGAAAACAGGGAAAACAAAACCCACGAGGGGGCAAAACAGGATTGGAACAGGAATAACTAAACTAGTCTAAGACTTGACAAACTAGACTATAAACTAACAACAGAAACATGAACATTAATACACTAGACAAAACTCTCACAAGGTACTCACAGGTAAGTTAGCAATGACTCACACAACGTATGACAAAGTCAAACAATGAACGACACAGGACAGCAAACACAAGGGGATTATAAAGGGAACACTAATGACAAGGACAGGTGAAACTGACTAGACAATAATGACGAGACGAGGATAACAAGGGGGCGGGGTAACGAAATGAGACAACACAAGCACATGGCCCAAACAACAGACCATGCGCTTGTACATAAAACATGGGTCTGTCATGATCCTGCCACAATACTAGAAGAAAACAAGGACATGATGGCAGAATCATGACACAAACAATCTAAAAGACATTATTTTTTAAATCTCCTCATTCTTTGTGCAAGGCTCCTCATAATGATATGGCCTGATAGCACACCTAATAGGGCCATTATGGGAGGGTCTTTGTCTTTCTCAGGTGTGAAATGCCACACATATTAATGAGAGATCACGCCCCTTTGCATAAAGCTTTCTCAAACAAAACACGTCATACACATTCTAAAAGACTTTATTGACTTATCTGAATGAGTAGTCAGGATGATTCTCACATAGTTTTGGAGCAAATATTCTAGACTATGTGATACAATTTTCAAAAGTCTTGTGAAGAAATAATCAATATGTGTTTTGTGGCCTTATTTCAGAAACTTTTATTTTTAGTTTTTTCAATAACCATGCATAAATAATATTCTCTCAAAAATACAAACATGTACATACATGTTGCTCACATATTATGGTAGCCCCATTTGTGCTATATAGAGTGAATTTACACCTTTGCCATTAACATGTTTATAAATAACTGAAAAAAGCACAAATTTCAGTGCATGTCAAAACATCCCAAGGGCCCCAAAAACCCCTTGGTCCCCAGATGGTTAAATAAGAGTTAGACTATGGCAATTAAATAAAACAACTCAAATATCAGCTAATAACCGATTTGGTACTGATATATCACGCAAAGCTACAAGTTATAATCTCTTCCATGGTTTGTGGTTATTTGACTGTTAACTTTAAATAATAGTTAGACTGCGACAATTAAATAAATATTAACCCTTAAATGCAAGGCCAGGCAAGGCTAGTTTATTTATATAGCACATTTCATACACTATGGAAATTCAAAGTGCTTTACAGAAAGGAATTAAAATAATCACAAAATAAAAGCAAGGAAAATGAAAACAGTTATAAAAGAAATGAAAAGAGATACATGATACAGTTATAAAATTAATTAAAAGAGTAAAATGATGATACATTGTTGAATGCATGAATATTTCGCCAATTCTTATTATATATTCGGTTCTTTAGCGACCCGGATCTATATCTAACACGGATGGATCTCTACCTGTCGCAATAATATAAAAACTCTCTTGATATTAGAGTAACAATTATAGAAGAATAAAATAAAGTATATTTTGTTACCTTTTGGAGTGTTGTAAGGGTTCAGTTTGAGCAGATGTTTTATATCATCATTACTGTCCTCGTCAGAGCTCATTTCCCAGTACATTCAGCATCTGGCTCATATTCACAATCTCAAATATATTCTCAAAATTATCATTTTCAATATCTTCAAAATCAATATTTGGACCACTGACAGCTTCTGCAGTGGATTCACCATCAAGTGACAGTGACGCTAATATTTTATTGTGTTCAGTACTTGCTGCAGTTTCTTCCTATAAAGGTGAATTGCACTTATTCAGTCATCAAAGATTCAATTATTGTTGTGCAGAAAAAATATACTTACACTGTTACACACCTCTGGTCGTTAGCAACCCTATACAATTTTTACAAAAAATGTATGGGAAAACAGACATATTGTTTATAATGAATTGATTGAGGAATACTAAGAAGGTTGATGTCTAACTTTAAATGAAATCATTGAGGAATACTAAGATATGTCATGCATAGAGATATCTTTATATCCATGTAAATGAAAGCGCCAGGACATTTCGCATTTTGTCAATCATCCAGTTTCTATTTATCATCTCATTGGTCAAATTCCTTTATTAACATCAAATATATTCTCACATGCAGCAGTTTTGCATTCAGTGTTTGACAAATTACTTGTTGCAAAACCTTTTTAGCTTGAAGCATTGAAATTTCCTTTGGAGCATATAAATCTAGTCTTATTTTGCTTTCTCTGACATTCTCCATAACATTCTCCTGCCACCTCCAAATCAGAAGTTTGATTGTTGCCTTGCGTTCGAGAGGGGGAGATACATTAATGCTTTAGTAGATGGGTTGGACGTTAAGCACTAAATGAAGAGTGATGTGTAGCTGACTGCGAGTAGCTTCGCTGGTTGAACAGGGCCGTGGAGAAGAGTGTCATTATGATTGATTGAAAGCCTGTCTCTTTGTTGTTCTTTGTTTAAAGTTCACCGCACTGCGGAGGTGTAGCAGCCTCTGCTTTGAAGTGATTGATTACAGCTGCGAGATCTTATACCTGAGCTCCCTGTCACTCGCGTGCCATAGGCCAAGAAAGCTGCCGTTTCTATGGATACTGTTACAGAGTTCTGCTCGTCACACCCGATTGGCCGTGGCCTGCGCTGGGTGGGTTGTCCTTGCCGCTCTGCCATCTGGCTGTGGTCCGTTGCTTGCGCTTGAGGAACCGTGGTCGCAAGAATGAGTTGAGTTCTCCTTTAGGTCTCTGAGGAGCTTCATGGCTGCCTGTCACATCGCATCAGATCTCCGGATCTGATACCGAGCCAGTTGCGAGTCCGCCCGCCCGCTCTCTATCAATCACCGAGATGCAAAGTCAAATGGAAATGCTTTGACAGTCAGAGCCAGAGGTCTCAGTAAAGGGCTGGTGGTTCCTGAAATATTTGTTTTGGCGAGAAGCTCAGCAAAACTGCGACTGGATTTCGGTGAGATCGTGGTCTGAAAGTGTCTGGAACTTCAGCCCCGTGGAGCTCTTAGTGTCACAGCGAGAGAGATATCCTGTCTGTCAGCAATAGCGAGAGGACACACGCACGTTTGCATGAGTGCGCAGTGCCATGCACATCATTACGCAGGCAGGCGTCAACAGCACGTATTTCTCCCTGACAAGCCTGCTGTCATTTTCCAGGCCGCTGCAAAAAGCTGGCTCAGCCTGGAGCCCGGCATGTTCTCACCTTGACAACGGGCAGATAAGAAATCTGATCGTCACCTATGAATTATTGATTTTCTGCAAGGCTACTTCTCTGCTTTATCTATGATGTTTGCAACCGTTCACTACCA